>JAYRCB010000052.1:475030-559771 GCA_036026315.1 Trachelus stipa
AGTCCTACTTGTGCTTGTGCTTGGGGGTCAGCTTCACTTGGGGTAGGTGCGGGTGCTATTGAGCACCTGCTAGTCTACAGTCACCCTCTGTCGGAGACATTTTGCGCGGGGATCGATGGCTGACGGGGTCCGCCGCCGGCTGCGGACGCGGTCCCTTACGTCTAACCCTCTGAGCTTGCTCGAGTGGAAGGGACGGAGGTTGTAGCGTTAAATATCGTTCCTCGGGATGTCCTGGCGGTACTCGCAAGGGCGCCGTCGGGTGCTACGCCCACGGTCTTTCGTTGCGATGGATCTTGACTAGGGGTAGACCTTTCGCGTTTAACTTATCCCTTTTGCGTTTAACTTACCTTAACTTTTTCGCGTTTAATTTACCTTACCCCTTTTTGCGTTTTTCTTGGTCCTCGACCCGACTTCCTTTCCTTCCTGAGGGTTTCCCCCCCTAGTTCTGTGCGCGAAAGCCGCAGGACTCGGGAGCTTTCCTCAACAAAAAAAAACACACTCGGAGAGGTCGTAGCTCCCTTGTGGAGAGGCAGGACTCCACGGAAATGGGCGAGGAGAGGCCCATTTCACTCCCGTATACTTCCTACTTTTCCTACTTTTTCCAATGTTCTCTTTTCACGCTCCTCTCGAATAATCTGGTTCTCGTGCAGACGTTTTACGCATCTTATTCTCTCCTTGTTCCCTCAGTCCTTACCATCTCTCTTCTGCACTTTTTCTTTTTAACAATCTTTCTCTATTTCCCTTAAATAACATCTTCCCTGTCTGCTGTCACCAAACGCCTCTACTCAATTTCCGAATCTACTCCTTCTTATGTCTTCATTACACTCCTCCTAATATATCCTCAAAAACTAAGTTTTTAAAATGTCCTTTGGAAAAACAAAAGTTTAAAGTGGTACCTCTCCTATTCCTTTCTGTGTCTCCATCACTCTCCTCCTAGTATATCCTCAACAACTAAGTGTCTAAAATGTCCTTTGGAAAAAGAAATGTCCAAAGTGGCAGCGCATATTAACATACAACACTTATGTTATATTGCAGTGATATATTTATTATATCTCTAATGGTGTTGTTATTGCTAATTTTACGCAAACCATACATGTACATCTGTACTTCATATACTGTATCATTATCGTATTTGTCGAATAAATTATCTTCAAACACATTTACGTTGATATTCTTTTGTCATCTACGAAAATCCCAGGGTACGAATGAGTTCTGTCTCTTTCTTACTCTCCTCAGTTGACAATGCAGCCTTCTCTTCCTCATTCCATATGCTTCGACACCTCCTTACAGTTATGCTGCGTTTCCTCTGATATTATTTCCATTCCATCCCTGCCATATTATCCATATCCTGTCTTCGCTTTCATTAATCAATACTCCCTTCTAAAGTAAAATGATTCCGGATGCAATTTCAAAATCGCATCTACTCCGTATATTCTACGAGATTTTGATTTACCCTCAATTTTATATTTTGAATAAATTTTGAAAGTAAATCAAGAACCCATAATATTTAGTAAAAATTGAGGTGCTACACGGATGTCAAGTTGGCAATGCACTTTCTTAAAAATTTCTGAAAAATGTTTCAACAATAGGCTCTTTTAATAGTTCTTGAGAAGTTTTATAGTTCCCCGTCTCGTTCTAAGGGTTGCTTTGGGAACCAGCGGTGAGTAGCGGAGAACCTCTGCCCGCCAAGCTACGCGCTCGTCTTCACGTTTAGCTCGGTTACGACGGGATTCGCATTGTCGACGGAGGCGATGCTCACAAAATCCTACTTCCAGGCTCGCCGCTACGATTTAGCGCCATGCTTTTGGTATCGCCTAAAGCCGGAGCGTTGTGTATCTCCCCACTCATCTCTGATCGAAGAACAAAGTCTCACCGTCATGAAGTTAGCGTCAAAAGATAGAAATTTATGTTTTTATTGCCTAACCAAGCAGCAGATTTTCATATAATTGCCTTAGTGAATTAATTACTCTCGATTTGCTCCATTTTGCTCCGCAATTTTTTTTTATTTTGTTAAAGAAGCTTTAAATAATAAGTGAAATTTGATTTTCTGTTGGCCCGATTGTAAACGTAAACAATATGGTTCATTTTCGAACACTTTTTCGAAGATGAGCCGTGGACGCTGAGAAAACAGTTTCTCTGTTTATTAAATGATAGATACGTATTCGGATTCAAAAAGATGCAAGCGTTCGTACAGAAGCTCGATAGTGACAATTGATTTCTTAGTGTGCACATCTGAACTTTTTCATGCTGTTAAACTCTCTCTGAATATACTTATGAGGCAGATTTAGAGACAGACAATCGAATATTAGTTTTACGTTGTTCAGTTGTGTTGCTAGGCAACTTGTTGATAGAAAAGAAAGAGACAGTAGTTAGTTTGAGGATTCGATGGTGAGCGAACACGTTTGGTTCGAGCTCATAAATAAAAGATTCGCTCATTTTGTAACTGCATACTTATTTAATTCGGAACGTAAATTAACACGAAGTCGTAACGAGAAGTGCGACACTTACATCTACCGACATTGAGTAAGTTTACACGCATGGGTTTGACACAGAATTAACAAATCGCGTGTAAGGTTTAAAAAGAATAGCCCAACGTAATTGATTAATCCTTTCTAAAATACGTGCGTGTAAACTTAGTAACTGCCTGCCTAAATGTCTAATATTGCGAAGTCTTTGGCTCAGCAGTTAAGAAAAAGTAACTAAGAATTCAATAGCCAGAAATAAAAAATCCACCGTATTAGGCATTTATGCAGGCAGTTACTAACTTTATACGCATGGATTTTATAAATGATTAACTCATCGCGTTGTGTTATGGGCACGTGGGGCATATGGACCCTCGTAGGCATGAGGTACCGGATTTGCGGCTGGGTATTATTTTTTTTTCTTTAATCAGGCCACGCTGCGACCACGGATATATTGAAAAAAAATTATTGGATAAATGTATATACGCCAGTAATGTATACACGTCCACTCGTCAGGTGGCGCGTCGATGCCAAAATAAAAGTTGGACCACAAAAACCGGCTGATTGGCAATCTCCCTACTCATCTCTGCCGCTACTAGTGGAACAAATATTCAAACCTTTGCGATTCACGAATAGCTGGATAACCCACGAGAAGAAGAAAAAATCAGTTGCACAGAAATATTAAAAATTCGAAGCATTGAATAAAGCTTTCCAAATGTTACTAAATATTATTGGGCCTTGACTTACTTTCGAAATTTATTCAAAATATAAAAATGAACCTAAATGAAAATCTCGCAAAATATAGGGCGTAGATAAAAGTTGAATTGACATTGTAAAATATCGAAAATGAATTATGCTAAAAATGAAATATTGAAAAATTAAGTGTTTGGAATATTAAAATAATTAATTAAATCAATAAAGTTAGATATTAACACTTGGAAATCCTGCGACCAAGAATATTTAGAAGTACTGAAAATTGCCGAAAATTGTGCGCGTGCGAAGTTATCGCGCAGGACTCGGTAAGTGGGAGGAACTTTTAACACGTTAAGTGCGGCGCCGATTTTGCTATTCTTTTCGTTCAGCCGCCAGCGAGTGAGCAATTGACAGCAAGCGCTCAAAAGGTGTTGAGAGGGGTAGTATGAACAAAAGATCAATTTGTTTCACCTTCTTATCTGCCCCTTGGAATGTGAGAACGGTGCAGCCAATGCAAAAGTATACAAATTATTTTGTAACCTTAACACTGTCTTTTCTGCGCATCGATGTCGTCCAAATGAAAAGTCAGCTGTCAGTCCGCACGGATCGACGCCGCCCAAACAAAAAATCCGCCGTCAGTCCCCAGGGACTGATGTCGCGTTCAACGTGTTAAGGCAGTGTCCGGACTAGGCGTGCACATTCTGCCTCAAGTCGATTTCCTATATTGCTCTCTTAGAAACACCCTTCTTATTCGTTTTCAACCTTCTTTTCTTTTTCTATATTTATTTCATCTTTACTTCCTTATTTCTTTATCTTTCATTCTTTACTTTTCATCTATTTTAACAAATATTTTTTAATCATCGTATAATAGCAGCGAAGTAATTAGGAAAACATAAAGAGCATTTAGGGAGTAATTTTTTGGGCACTAAAACATATATTTTTATCTTGCCGCTAACTTCCCGACAGTCGATATCTCGCACGATAAAAATAACGAAGATCCACCTACCGACCAAGTAGACAATCACTAGCAGGTTTAACGTGCGCATCGGTGTGCCTGTTTGCCAAGTTCGCCGCGTGAATCTTGCCATAGAGTGGCAAAAGTGCATAGCTATTCAAGCAATTCATAAGATATTTGATTCGAACGATTCGAACACAGGTAGAAGAGTAGCTTTGGGTAAAGAGTTCGGTCGGCCGTTGCCCATACCGTCGGCTGCCTACAGATGGCGCCAGACTCGACCAAGTGTCTCATGTTAAATACAAAAATTGATAAGTAGTATAAAATCTATTTTTAATTGTATTAACTAACAAATCCAATATCGATCAAATCTTGTCAACGTTTACATTTTTTATCATTTCCAAAGATTACACCTATTCTCAGGATTCATTGGACTTCCTCTAGGACATTGAAATGCCTCGCTGAATCCTTGAGTATTCGATACCGATCCAATCACCCTGAGTCGACTTGTACTGTGTGTGTCAGTCTTCACAGAATACAAAAGGTGTTCCGGCCTGATGGATTCGCACCAGGTCTGTAAAAAACAAAAAATTAAAAACAATATCCATATATGTGAAGATTTGCTAGATGTTCCTGGGAGGTAATCGTTTTACAAAATAGAAAATCAAAGTACGAAAAACTGATCAAATAGATCATATAAAATCAACTGTTAATGAACCAATGACATTTTCGAGTAAGGTAAACGTCTCAGTGGCCGGACAAAGCGTGTGTACAAGAAAGATAGAAATACGGTTTCTTATGGCCGTCCGGGTACTAGGATCGTAGCGTTAGGTATTCGACCACTGGGACGATCACCTTACTCTATTCGTTCGTAGGTGAACAAGATGCACTTTAATCAATCATTACACCTGAAATCTTAAAAACAATAAATTCGTGTAGTTCAGAAATGAATTTAATAATTTTGCGACTTTTATGGTCATTCCTAATATTTAATATTTACATATTTTTGCAAAATTATTATGCCATATTGGCAATTTTTTTAAATTTACTTTGCCGTAAGAGTTTTCTCGATGACTCAAGAATAATTATCTAACAAAAGAATGTTTAAATTTCTTAGAAAAAATTATTAGCTCAATTATTCTTAATTGATAGTAGACTGACTGGCAGTTGATCTTTGACGGGAATATGTAATATTTAACTTGACATAGATTGTAATAATTTACCCTTTGTCAGAGTCACAGTGGTAAAAATGTTTGACTTTGACACTGCTTTTTACTTATTTTACATTATTATTCATCAGTGCTAACCTAATCTTTTTTATACAAATTTCTGATTATCCTTTACCATTAAAACCGCATTTTCAGTTTTGTGTCGTAAATGATGTATTTAACATTAGGAATGGTAAGCGATGCTTTTCAAAGAATAAGAAAGAACGTCGTTTCACAACTAATGTTTGATCCTGCTTACAGTGACCTCATAACGACGTAATCTTCATTCCTTATTAAAGTGTTTACCAACTTTTTTTATCAGTCTTGTTAAACACTGCGATTATCTTTACTACACCGCAATTTATGAGAATTTCAGATTTTTCCATAACCGCCTCAATAACTGACAGCTGCGCGATGCATCCTTACTGCGAGCTTAATTAATAATGAATGAATCTTTTTTTTTATTTGTTTTCTTCAAGATCATACCAGTAAGTAAAGTTACGTGACTGGTTATGCTTATTTCAACGACCTTTGAGAGACGAGTAAACGTTTTATACGCAGATCAGTACAAACGATTATTGCCTCTAAATGTACTGTAGAATAATGCAATTATTAAACGAAATTTTTCATGTACTTACGTTAGCATAGGACAAAAAAAAGATTTGTTGATTATTGAAATCCTCCAGTCCTGGAAGTGTGTCCTCTGTTATTCCGTCAGCTGCCAATTTTGTTTGATAAGCCTCATAAACAGCTTGAAGTCCTGTGCTATCAGCAATATTTTCACCTTGAGTCAGTTCACCGTTCGCCTAAATTTTTAATAAAATTAAATAATCCATTTCTTAATATGAATAATTTTAAGTAAGTGTCCTATAAATACGTACAAAAATTGTATCGTTCACTTTTTGTAGCTCTTTTATTTGGTATTTGTTAAATTGATCAATAAAGCACTCGGCTCTTTCGTTATAAGCTTTTATAGTTGCGTCTGACCACCATTGAATTGCATTTCCGTTTTTGTCAAATTGACGTCCTAAAATCAACAATTTTCGATTATTTGTTTGGAACTGATTTTTAATTCTTTATGTGCAAATAAGGGGGCACTGTATTACCGATATCGTCAAAGCCGTGTGATATCTCGTGGCCGATCACGGCTCCGATTGATCCATAATTAATAGCGCTAAAATAATATGAATTTTAAACATTCCTTAAATATATGACAATGGCAAATTATTAAAATTCGTTTACTTGGGCTGAGATGTACTGAAGAATGGAATTTGAAGAATCGCCGCTGGGAATGCTGTAACGCAATAAAAAAATTTTCATTGAATAATCGAATCGTCCATTAATTTATAAATAATTTAACTCACTCAAAGAATTGCCACTAAATTTATAAAATGCATTCACCGTAATAGGTGCTACGGTCCACCTGCAATAAAACAAAAATATTATGAAATTTTCAATTCGCATTTTAAAAAATAAAATTTTATTTTATTACTCACTCAGTCTTGTCAACCGGTTTCCTTAGATTTCTCAAACTTTTCCTCAATGAGAATTTTATATAATTCAATACATTGTCAAAGTAGGACGGTCCCACTTTCATCTGTAAATATCGGAAAAAAATAAACAAAGGAATAAAAAATCAATTATCTAAAAGCACAATACTCACGCCCTTATAATAATGCAAAATTGCTGAAGTATTCTTGTACCAATCAGGAAACCCAATAAATTCCGTCATACTTCTAAGTTTTTCCTTAGCCGCAGATTTAGTCTCGTTATCCATCCAATCGGAGCGCGAAATTTGAATATCGAGTTCGTCTTCAATCTCTTTAACCATCTCCATAGCCTTCAACGAAGATAAATTAATTATTTTACAATCGACAGTATAATCAAACAAGTTCGCAAAGACTCACAGTCCTTTTCGACTCTTCCGGAAAATATTTTTGTACAAACTGATATGACACAGCATGGCTCAACTGATTTTCGGAAACACACGTCTGCCACCTGCAAATTTCATAAACTTTACTTGAAATAACAAACACGAACCTTGTAGTACCCATTTTCAACATGATATAACATAGAATGCGCACAAGGAGCATCAATCATAATTATCCCCCCCTTTAGTTCCTTCCTTCAGTAAAAAACCCCTATTGGGTTTTATCGAAGTTTCGCTTGCAGCATTGTTGTCACTTTATTCGGATTTCGATTGGCTGTCAGTGACGTCAGTCGACGAGTGTGAAGGTGCAATTGAAAGAACAGGCTAACTGCTTGAGGGAAATGCTAGTCCGCGTACTTCAATGGTAATGAAAGTTAAAATAAGCTGAGTGAATATGATACTGGATGATAGACTTAAAAAAATGCTGATTATTTGCAGAACGGATTCTTTGAGTTATAAAGATATATATCATTTGAGAAACTAAAATGTTAATAAATAATAGACTGGTCAATATAGATGAATAGTACTAATTTCTGTTTTCAAATAAAGTGATTAATTTGAGAAATTATTGCTGCCGTTGAAGAGAGACAGATCCGTTTTGACATGGAGTATTTTATCCGTGAAAATCGTAGTTGGTTTACAAGTAATGTGACGTGATTCTGAAATATTCGTTATACTCAGAGATTAACTAACTGATTCATGACAAAAAGGATTGATGTAAAAATACTTAAATTTCAAATTATTAATTTAGTCGCGTTTGAAAAGATGCTGGTGTAAATTGATTAACCGGTACGTAAACTTTCATTTTCGTTTGGAATTGTTCGTGGCCGATTACTTAGAAATGACTGGGTTAAACAGAAAAATAAGCTTAATTTTGGAATCTGTGGTAAATTTTCCACAAAGTTAGAAAAAATTAATTGAAAAATACGCAATTTCAAGTTCAAACAGTTTTTAGTCGATTACTCGGAAACGGCCGGGTTAATCGGAAAAAGTAGCCAAATTTCATGTAGTGCTACCAAGTTCCCACAAGATGAAAAAAAATTTTAATTAAACCCCAAGAATACTCTAGATTGGCTTGTTTACGAGAAGGTTGTCATTGTAGCTAGTGGACAGATTGGTTAATTTAGGAACATGCTATTTTCAATTTTGAATTAGAGTGGTTGATTTTGAAAAATGATCTTGCCATTGAAAAGAGATAGGTCGAATTGAAAATGAAAATAGAACCAATGTTTTATGCTTATAAAATATTCCTTATGTTTAGAAATTACCTAACTGGTTTTTGAAAGAACTAATTCATTCGATATTTGGTTGGTTTTGGAGTAACGCTGTTTCAAAGTGATTGCTGGATATATAAATTGTATTTCTCTAAAGTAGTTACGCGGTATGAAACTGTAGTTGCTCAAAGCGCCGCAGCGCTGCTGTCTCATGTCGCGCCTGAAGCGCGTGTATTGCTCTAGTAATATTGAAAGACGCAACAGAAAATCACTGCACGTTATTCAACGTGTAAAATAAAAGTCAGTTACGAACCGTGGTTTCTGTTCAATGATACCGGATAAATTCTTGATCACTGCAAAGTTGATGTTCCTCATTTTCTCATTTGTGTAGGGCAGCATGTTGCTCACGAATCTCCAGTGCAGATAATTTACTGAAACAAAATGTCGAATATTTAGACTGAATGCAAGAGCGAAATTATGATTTATGTATTTCCCAGTACTTATGTAAAAACTATACCGATTGTTCTTTCTGAAGTTTTTTCAAGTACATTAACAAGCTTAAATATATATTCCATTTCGATAAGTAAAATCTTCTCTGTAATTTCCACTTGAATGTTGGCCTCGGTAAATAAATTTTGTATTGTCTTCAGCCAGTTTATCTGCACTCACATTAATATCATATAAAAACAATGAATAATTGTATCCTTTGAAGATTTCGTTACCTTTGCTTTTCTACTCTTTGGCAATGCTTTGTTGTACCATTTTTGTAGTCTACGAATAGTAATGTGATTATACATACGATCCACGTCTCGCCTCATTTCGTCAGGAGACGCGATCTAAAAAAAAATGTAAAATTAAAATTAATATTTTACATTGTAGGGTAGAAGCATGATAATAAAAAATAATAATAAAAGAAAAATACCTTAGCTAATTCAATCTCAAAATTAATCACATCAGCCACATCCTTGGATATTGCTTTCGAATTCACATCCAAACGTCTGGATTCAGCAAATGCTAATGCAACTTCCTCTATAAATTTAGTGTAAGCCATAATTTGTTCTTGATATTGTTCACGTTCGACTAGCATTGATCGTGGTAATGTAAAATCCGGCTGGTCCAGCTATTAAAAATTAATCAGCAAGTCGAATATATCTGAACTATGTGACGTCACACTGAATATATCTTTAGATAAAAATTATAACTGATAATCCGAGTTGACTAATGGAGGTGAATGAACTTAATAAAAATATATACTAACCGTTAACAAATGTACGTTGGCATTCTTTAAATCTGTCGATACTGTCAAACTGTATAAAGTTGCCTCTTCGGTTAATCGCGAATAATTGTCCTGAATCTGCTGCCAGGATATCCTGTTGCTGTTCCATTCCCATGCTCTCATAACCATCGGCCAGCCACCATTTTCTTCCAGAATGATCTCCAACGGTTTTATACCACTTTTCTCAATGGCGTCTAAAACGAAAATCTTATATTACCTAACATCAAAATTCATTCGTACTTTTCAGTAAGATCAAAAACGCGGTATCAAAAATCTCTCTAATAAACATTTTCTAATCATGATATTCTCGTATATTAATTAGTAGATAATTGGATTCTAAGCAATCTGGTAAATATTTATGATATACGTGAGTAGCAGCCAATAGCATCTGCTTATAATAATCATGTAATACTGGACACCGAAGATCTTGAAAAGACGAATAAGTGATATCGTTCCAATGATTGATTGCGATCTCTTAAATATAATAACAAATTGATCATACCTAAATTCATGCACGATTTGTATAATTGCTTGGCGGCCTGTACCGGTAAAATATCGCTGTCCATTTTTGGTTCTTCTAGAATTCCTAAATCAACAAAAAATAAAAAATGTATTCTTTCATCGTGTAACATTTCTCTCAAAACTTTACACACGTTTATTTTTAACTAACGTCTGTACCTCGTATACGTTCCTCATTCATTTCTTCAACTATTCTGAATTGATCCCAGCTGGGTTCAGTGGCTGGTATGGGATTATTTTCACGCCAACCGCCGCAAGCATATTCATAAAAATCTTCGCAAGGATCAACGGACTTATTGAGACTCCGAAGAAATTTCTGGCCTGAAAATAAAACTATGCGTGGTCGTTCAATCACGTTTAACATTGGTTTCCTTTTCACATCACTGAAAAAAGTGTATTACAGTCTTTCATGACAGAGTACGATAATTAATTAGATTATTGTTAATGTAAAAAATATAAGTCCGTAAAAACATGATTGACTCTCCAGAAAATGAAGAAGAAAGTTAAATGGAAATTTGGAAGAAAAACGACCAAGAAAATTTAACCTACCAGTAAGTCGACAGTCTTCCGTTTGACAGACTTTGGCATTCCCCATTTCTTGTGAGAGATTTTTTGTTCGAAATTTCCCAAAAATCCACGGGAGGTCATCAGGTATCTTCTCTACTATCCATGGATGTGAATTTGTCGTGGAACCCGTGATCAGCGCCCCGAGGATGATTATTGCGTGTGATCTGAAGAAAAAAGAAATATAAGCCTTCTAGGAAATGTCTAATTTACAGAAAAATATTAAAAATTATGCGAAATAGATTAAAAAAATATTTTGCAGGTCACTAACGAGCGATAAATAAAAAAATTATAAAATGTCTAACTAAAACCAGAATCTAAAGTACCGTAAGATACATATAACGTTGACAAATATTTATTAACTTAAAAAATTTTAAATACTCCTTAAAAAGTCATTATTGAAATATTAATAGAGTAATAAGCTTACAATAACATTTTCGTGCACATTTTCCAGGAGCGAGTTCTTCGAAGAACAATAACGTACTGAAGTGAACGGACGAGCTTGTCGGTGATTTTTCAAGTTCGTGACGACGATGACGCTCGACCAACAACGTTCTCATCCGGTAACCCTGAAACTGTTTCTTCGCAAAACAGTCGGTTATTTAAATTTCCCATTGCTGACATGCATTAAATATAGTATAGTTTTACAAGTTATAATAATTAAACAAATAATAATATTATATGTATAATACACGATGAGTAATAAGTATTTACTTACATGATACAACCTTCGAGTCTTCCCTACGAAATTCGTATTATTGCTAAAAAAGTGAAATATTTCGATCAAAATTCCAAAAATTGAAACCACTTCGATTATTATTAAATTAATATAATTTAACGCTGCTACAAGTGACAAGTGATAATTATAAAGACTCGTAATTGATTCTAGGAAAGTTATTGTTTAACGTTTCCAAAGATTCCACTGAAATTCACGTAATATACAATTGCGCGACCAATATTGCGAAAAGTTCACAAATATTGCACTATATCGTGTGTAAGAGTACAATATCAATAACATATGTTGTATTAGTAAAATTAAGCGAGTATCGCGAAATCTGTGCTGTACCATACCGTGAGAATATAAAAAAAACTGTTTGTATATCTTAAAAAAAATTCCAAAAAACCATAAAATAAAATATCAAATGTTCCAATAATTTTCCTCGTGTACTGCCTAATAGCATAAAAAGCTTTATCAATATATCTTAAGCTCTTACGTAACTCATCTTTTCTTAGCAGTCATAAAAAGGTCGATTTCTCACACTCATTCTGACGTCTCCATTATAACGTACATTAATATTCCTCAGTCACAGGGTCTGCTTTAAAATTATAACTGTCCTGACCAAGTTTCATTTACACTTATCCAATCCTTGTTTTCAGGTCACCAGATACGCCCACAGAGTCCCTTACGAAAACCGAACAAAGAAACGCCAATAATAATAAACAAAATTTTAAACGAATATCTCATTACAGCAGAACCGTGATTATCCGAATCATGCCACGAAATTTCGTTGTGATTGAAAAACGAACCCTAAAAGCTCGTATCGATGTTGCCTTCCGTAACATCTGCCGCTGAAGCAAGTGCGAGATTTGGCCGTTAAAAAAGCGTAGCAGCATACGGCAACCGAAGATTGAAATGTTTATGATAAATAAGTCTTAAAGTAAACGAAGTTGGATATTTATTAAAACGTATGCACTAAATTATTTTTCAAATATAATATTAGTAATATATAAGTATTACGTAACATCACTAAAAAATATACGTAGACAATGTTATTTTCCCATATGAAAAAAGCGCTAAACACGATTTCACATTTCCATTATCCGAATTAGCCCAAGTCCCAATTGATTCGTATAAACGAGACTCCACTGTCAATCAAGTATATATGAGATCGATGTTTAAATTATTTTGATAAAAGTCCCAAAAAAAATGATCCAGCGTAAGATTTGAAAAATAAAATGTTAACATTAGTAGAGCAAGCCAATAACCTAATAATCGTTGTTTCCTTCCGCGAAACTCCATCAGGGAATAGGTAGTTATCGCCCGTTATCATTCGTGTGTAACATTCACGAAAGTCAGTCAGGACCGAGAGTTATCGCCTTGGCCGATAGTACCAGCATCCGGAACCTCCCACGCTGAGTAACTGTTGATTGAGAATCCCTTTTGAAAAATCTGCATCTAACATTCGTACGCGAAATGTCTTTTGTGTAATACGACGTCATATGATAATACAAATTGCGCATGCGCAGTCTGGGACTGTACGCAATCAATCATAAAAAGGATATCTGATACAAGAAGAAGAACATGAAGAGATACTTGAAGATCGATAATATTTCATAAGCATCAGTAGTAGTTTATTTAACAGTGTTACACGCACAATCATACACAGAACAACCTTGACTGATTATAGATACCTATACCCGACATATTAATTAGAAAGGAGTGTAACTATAGCGACACAAATCATCATAGATGGTCACATCCGTGCCGTGTACTAAGTGCGGCCAATATAGACTCCTGTTCATTCGAGTAATTCTAATAATAAATTCGAGGTAATTTTTTGTAACCGTCGAATGGACATTGTGGAAGGGCTGAAGGACGGTAGTAAAATAATGCTATACACGTTTATGGTCGTATACAAGGGTGGAATAGGAGAGGGGTTGTACACAGGTTCCAAAAAAAAAAAATATACTGAAATCTCTGGGAAATGTAGGAAAAGTTAGTATCATAAATAAAAACATAAAAGATTGTATATATCAAACGAGGAGATCAAAACTGATGGTTTGTATAACGAGGTGAGGGTGAACTTGGTTGGTGGGGTATTGGTAATAATAGCGGTATGTTATATCGCGAGGCGTTTTTCCTAATTTGTTTTATACTTTGTCAAACGCGCAAAAAAAATAACAATCGATATAAGAATAGTGCGGTATAGCGCTCACTATATCGTACAACGTGGAATTTCTTTATTCCTCATCATTTTATTTCTCTTATTTTTTTTTAAATTTCTTTATTTGCTGATCAATCGTATGCGGCATCCTCGCTATTTTATACACTAAAACGTAGATTGAGATCTGTGTGCGGTGCCGCCTAGTCATTGCAAGTCATGGAATAACGATACTCGATATTCTTTATTATCTTGAATTCCTCATTAATTGTCTAATTATTTTATTAGTTCATTCAGTTATCTCCCCCTCCCCCTCCCACGTTTCGAGAAGGAAGGACAAGATTTTTTTCGGTTAGCTGAAATTATTTTTGCACTCAACGTCCGCGCGTTTCTGATGTACGCAACATGTTTTATTAAATCGTACCAACTCCGGTCCAGGGAGCTATCGAGGTTGCTTTTTTTTCCACTTACTTTAAATATCGTTCTAGCGCTCGGACAATTTTTTTTTCAAAATATCGTCCATCTTCTTCACTGTTTAATAATCCGTATAAATAAAATCGAATCGGCCGATCTTTCGATTCGTGAAAGCTGCGTGCAACGATCGTTCACTCGCAAAACGGAAATAACAAGAATAATCAGAAGTCAGACACATTGAGGTTTTGCTGTTAACATTTTCTGTTTTCTTTTTTCCTTCCGCAATCTGATAAGCAAATTATTCGTTAATAACTTATATACATATAACGCGATAGCCTCACGCAGCAATGTTACGTGTTACATATGCACGCAGATATTACTGTAAATTCAATAATACATTAACGATCCAGCAAACGTGCGCTTTTTTTAAACGTCCAAAAAAACTGGATTTCCGACACGTAATGTCAGATGGAGGATCAATTTATTATAATTCGCTTTTCCTTCTCTCTGCTATTCAGATTTCGTTTATTTTCATAGACAAAAAGCAGCTTGGGTTATCGCACACGAGTAACGTATCATTTGTCACACACTCTATACTTTGCATGTAAATAATGCCTATTTTCCAAAAAAAAACAAAGAACAAAAATTTTTACTTTCCCTTCACTACATATCGCAATCACTCTAATTGTTATTGGTGTTACAGATCGTTCGGCATGCTGATGAGTTCGTATAGCGTGTAATTGTATATAATCCTCTCAGAAATATGTATAGTATGTACACATGTCATAAACCAGCATATAATTACTACGATCTTTTTTCGAATTGAGTGAATTAAGGTTATACATTGATGTAATAATAATAATAATATTACTAAACCCTTCAGAAAAATAACCTTGAACGTGATTGGTTCTCGATATTCATCGCCATAATTCAGCCGTAGCAGATTTGCAGTGTACACGAGGATTTGTATAAGATACGCGTTATTCAACTCAGATGCACAAACTGATGTTGGTTTTGTAATGAGCATCAAGAAAAAGGGCTAACTTCAGTTGAAACGTTTGAGCTGAAAGACAGTATACCTATCACGTGTTATACGGGGGATCTAAAAGGTTCTGAAAAAAAGCAGTAACTTCTGGAAGAGGCACTTCACATCGTGTAATTCCTATACAGGTTATGTAAGTCCCTTTCTCGAATTGGAATTTTTCGGAGACTTTTCATGAGGAAACAAAACAAACGTTAAAAAAAGTCAATGTTTTACTTTCCGAACTCCATACGCGGTGTGTGCTCAATGACGAGCATACTCGGTAACCAAGCATGCGTCGTAGTATATGGATAATGGACGTCGCACGCGCGGGAAATTCGAAATTCAATACACGGAAGCATACGCTGCATTACACGAAGGTGTACTTAATGATTAATCTTACGCATACAATATATGATGCTTATGACTATGAGCTACCATACTAAAAGAAAAACACATCATTTGCAAGATTATCTTTTTCTTCATTCTTTCCTTTTGTTTTTCGTTTAATATCACTAGCGCGATCGCGTCGTTATACTCGGATCGCTGAAATCGCTACGTTTACATTGTGCAATTTTAGTGCAGATGCAATTTCGTGTACCAAAAGCAAGAGGTGACCAACAAAATATGTAAAAAAAAAGTATTTACATAAAGATACATGTAATCAAAGATCAGATCCAAATAGTAAGATGAGAGAAAAATAAAAGTTTATACAGTTAACCGATGCAGTTTTAATGTCGCATCAACCACGCATTTTATAGAGAAGATCATTCTAATGTGTCGATACGACTTTATTTAGGTGCTTCATACGTATTTGATACGATTGATTGAATTAGTTTAACATTTGACAAGTATATGCAATATTATCTTTTAAACTTGCGTACATAATTTATGAACAATTCATTGACTGCACAAATTATTTTTATCAATACTCAGCGTGCATTCATGGTAAACACAAATTGCACCTTCACTCAGGTGTAACAATATTCAAGCACATTACGAACATAGCCGATAAAAGCTAAGTATTACGCAGTTGTTGGAAAATTTCCACTAATTCTATGCAAAGTATAGCTTGTACATTAATCAATTATTATCGAATTAGAACTTATTATCAATACCGTTTTGTGTTTTTTTTCTTTTAAACTTAGTATCTCAATTAGCGACTTATCCGTACGTCGCTCGTGATTTCGTGATTTCTTGCCAATTTAAGCGAATCGACTTAAAAATTTTTGAATTCTCTTTTTTTGGTCACGGGGATGAATTCATCTTCGCTGACAAGTTCAAAATCTGAGCTCGAAATTTTGCTCTAGCTTTTTTTTCATCTTCAATATTTCTTTATTGATTCATACTTGATTTATCCATCCATTCTCTTTCTGAATTTTCATCTTGAAAGCTTTATCCACATGCAATCAGCCATATCATTGAGTCACCTAGTCATGTTAAATTTATGTACAATTTGACACACGCTCTCCATGATACTTTATCGTATTCTTTATAATTTTCATATATCCATGAGAAATGCCTTGAAGTGCCATATTCGTAATGGCACATCCTGCCACATCACGTCTAACAAAAACAAGACCGACAGCTACAAAGTGTAATCTTTAATTGATACGCGACAACCCGAAATAAATAATAACGGCCGAAACGTAAACTACAACCAGATTTAAGAGAGCCAATAATGTCGGTCGTCCATTGTCAGGTCGTAGTAGCCGTTATGATGACGGCTATAATATATCGGCTAAAATTTATTTCAAAATGGATCTAATTGAAATAATTTTCACCGCATCATTTACACGACATGAGATCGTACGATCGATTGCTCTTGACAAACCCAACCAAGCTTTTTTAGACTTAGCCGAGAATCCGTTTAATGTCCGGTTCTGTTTATTTATTGAATCTTGGCGGTCTTCTCAGCCTTGGTATCATCTCCGTGCGTACCGCCCTGGCATAATTTGGCGTATATTGATCCGCCATGGCGATGGGACTTTGCAAGCTTTGAATGAAAAGCCCCGAGTCTTGAATCTGCCCCACACCGGCCGTTTGGAATTGATATTGGCTGCCGGTCATATCGGTAGGAAAATGATTGGACTGCACGAATTGATTCTCAAACTGAGCCGGATAGGCTATAGGACTTTCGGCAGAAAACTGAGGAATCACAGGATTCACGTTGACCTGAGTGCTAGCGAAGCTGCTAGGGTCATAGGTCTGGAACTGATTAAGTTGACCGACCTGAGGAGTGCTGAATGGCGGAGAATGAGGAAACTGACTAGAGTCTGGGAACAACACACTGGCGACCGTCGGCTGAGGAAAGGAATCCGGTCTGTACTGCGAGAGACTACCCAGACTTTGTATACCTGGACAGCCGTAACCGTGGAAGTCCTTAATCTTGTTCTTACTCGAAGGATCCAGTTGCTTCATCCTGGCCTCCGTGACGAAGGGATGTCGCACGTTAACGATACTCTGTGGAGCTCTTAGCGGTGGAAAATTAACTGGTGCCATCTTTGGCACAGGATTATGCTCCAGAGCCTTTCTAGCCACTGCGTAAGCAGTACTTTCATTCCTTGATGATGGTCTAGATTGTACCAGGTGATTCAGAACGTTATTCTGATTAGAGAATCTCAGCGGTAGGGTCGTTACGGGTGCTCTGGATTTCAAATCCTGCTCTTTGTAGTCAGACTGATAATTCTCAAGCTTTGAATCTAATTCAGTTGGATACTTCTTCCCGCAGTAATCCTTCTTAGTGTCCTCGCAGGACTCTGGTCGAATTTGACTGCTCTTGCAGTTGTCCTTCTTGACCGATCCTGCTGGTCGCAGCTGACTCTTCGCCGCGGCTCTGGCCGTCTTGTTCCCAGAGTGATCTAGCTTTGGCTTGGTGGGGTCTTGCTGATTGATTGCTTCTTGCTGGGTTTCTAGCTGTAGCTTACGGTCGGGTTTGCGAGTGACAGTGACGGCTGGCAGGAGTAGAGCGTTGGCTCACTTCTTAGTCATGATCTTGAGATACTCCAGGGCATTCTGTGCAGCGCTCGCTTGAGCATCCTTGCTCGTAAGACCGCAACCATAGCATACTGCAACCGGCAGTGTCGAAAGCTGCACCAAGCACTGACATTTTCCTGTAATAACATTTTCATTAACACAAAAATAACAGTGGCAACCTTTTTTTAACATTCTTGTATTATCTAACGAACTATCCTAATGTTAGTGTTACTAAAAATGGGAATGCAGTATAGTTGATTTGGAAATGAGGTATTGATACTTGCAATAAGTGACAATATGAAAGCTAGTGACTACTCTTTTTTTCCACCATTTCTTTGCACGGGTTAAATATACCTATTGAATTGCAAATCATAACAGGTTTGCCGGCCAGTTCAACATTTCATATATGAAATTCCTTCCTGGTGACATCGTGTAACTGTATACGCTTAGAGTGTAAGTACGCGATATAGTTTAGTCTGCGGTCAGCAGAAAATATTTTTAAAAAAGGTTATCAATAGGAGTGTCGTGCGGTGATATATTTTGGGACAAAGCAGGTTTGCAAAAATGCGTATAATCTTGTAAATAATAATGTAAACAAAAGCACATATTACAAAACTACGTAACATATTAAATGAAACAGAACTACAAACCAAAAACAGTTTATCTTCGTTGTGAAATAATAAGGTCGTAGGTCAGGTTTATTAGCTCGTACATAAGCAAAACTTGAATAAATTGGTGGAGTGACCTAACTAACGTTATTCGTATCCTAGCACTTGCAGAACACAGATGCGGCTAAGTAATTTGACTATGGCAGCCATAACTTCAGCGAAGAAAGCTTTACGCAAAGAGATCGAGACTGCTATTAAAGGCATTGATATTGAGGAGAGAAAAAAGCAGTCCAGAAAAGTCTTTGAAAAAGTGAGTTACATAAGTGGTCGAATGTGAAAGCCTATTATTAATTATAACATCTATTTATAAGAAATTTTTTGTTGAATGATCAATAATGCAAAATTATTTTGTTTTAAGTTAGTCTCGCTTGAGCAGTATCAAAAAAGTAAAAGAATATCTGTATACTTGAGTACCGCTGATGAAATCGACACAGTTCCTATATTAAAAGATATATTCGAAAATGCCAAGGAAGCTTTCGTTCCAAGATATAAAGGAAAAACCATGCAAATGGTGAAGTTAAATTCAATGGAAGATTACGAAAAGCTGCCTCTAACTAAATGGAATATCAAACAACCAGGGATAAACGAAATCAGAGACGACGCTCTGGAAACAGGTATATAATAGTTTTAAATATATGCAGATACATATACTATATTCTACGATAAACATTAATTCATTATTTCAGGAGGTTTGGATCTGATAATTTTGCCGGGAGTAGCTTTTACAAAAGATGGTAAGTTTTTGTTTTGTTCTGATGGAATCCTATTTACAGCAACTATGATAGAGACGAAACGGAAACAAATAATCTGTTAAACATTACAATGATTTCTAAATATCATTAATAGTATAATTTATACTATTATAGGAAAAAGACTTGGCCATGGCATGGGGTACTACGACAAATTTCTGGCCACTTGTATATCATCCCAGTCAGCAAAACCGTATCTAGTTGCAGTGGCATTTAACGAGCAATTGAGAGATGACATTCCCACGACTGATACGGATGTAATCCTGGACATGATACTTACGGCAAAGGATTTTTAACTTCGACCACTAAATGATCTTGTTACGTATCTGATCAATAAACTCACTGGTTATTAAAAACTAGTTGGTCTACCTGCATAGATAAAAATATTTTACAGGTAACCATGAAAAAGTAAACTTACCGCTAATGGACTTTTCCTCGATATCGACGTATGTTACTTCGAACTGCTGTTCGGAGGCAATTTCCTGAAGGAACTGTACGAGGTTCACATCCCCGTCGTTGAGGCAAGTATTCTGCAACAAATCCATAGAGGATTGCTTATCGATATAGAATGCAGAGTAATAAAAATCTTGTGCTATAGACAGCTCACATCTACCGGATTAGTCACGAAGAGTTTGCCAATTATATACAAACCTGCAGCTGGCATAGTTTAACACCCGTCGAAGACTTGAGGTTCTTGTGAAACTGTGAGACTTTGTGGCTGTGTGGAGTGGTCAGCGTCGAGATTTTGCTATCTTTCAGATCAGCGTAACAGGCGCTCACGTTCGCGTTTCTTTGAATGATCTATAACGGACAAGACAGAGAGACGAGAGTAGGAAAAGTATGTGGTAGCTAGTTATAGAAATAGATAAGTTAAGAATAAGCAAATTAAGGAGAAGAATAAAGAAAAAAGAGTTCCTGAAAGCAAAAGAAAGACGAGAAGAACACGCGAGAAGCCGAAATAAAATCATGAGAAAATCTCGGGCTGAAGTGGAAATGATCCGAAAGCGATCGCGATCGTCCGTTATAGATGCAGCTGAATCGGAAAGATAGCTATTAGACGAATCACACGTTACTGTGAGTGATCGCGAGACCCATCACTTCCACTTCACTAGACACACATTCAACACCCTTCATATGCAACATGTAGGACAAGAATTAAATACTTGAAAATAAAGTAAATATTAAATATAGGACGGGTATCAAATTTTTTCTAAGAAGAACTCAATGTTAGTATTCTGATTGGTATTAGTTGTAATCAACAGAAATGGTGGATGGCATAGTATTATTTTCAGGGATCTTAAGGTGTCGTTAGTAGTACCGAAAGGCGAAACGTTGTTAAAGGAACATTATAAGGCACAAAAACAAGCATACTGTTTGCAAGTCTCAAAGCTCATAGCACACGCCTCGATACTTTCACGAGAGAAACTAAAAGCTCTTTCGTACTCTCGTATCTCGAAAATTTCCACACGCTGAAATAGTTTCAAAGATCCCGGAAAACTCGCCAGACCACAAGCCACTTCTCGTTAGGTATCACTGTTATTGGTTAATGACGTCAGAGGGAAATATATTGGGTCTATCATTATTTCTACGTAGTGCTGTCGTTAAACCTACACAGAACTATGTAACATAATATTTTATATATACTAGGTGTCATGGTATTCGAAGAAGGATAATCCTGATTACTTTTGGTCGTGCATCACCGGGACCTTTGAAACTCATGTAGGTCGCAATTTTGCTTGAGCTGATTCCAGGGAGAGTACGAAGAAAGACGTCCTTTCTTGTCGCGGGGAAGAAGGTTGAGCTCACCTCCTCATCGTCGATGCCAGGAGTATCACGAAGTGCCTGCCACATTTTTTGAGCGGCCTGCCGCTTAGCTAGCTTCTTACTCTTGCCCTGTCCGACCTGTCGATATTTCAGGATTGAGCACACAATCGTGAATTGACGCTCGTGCGGCAGCCCTTCTTCACCTTCCGTGGTGTACTTTGGTGGTGGCCAATGTCGAGTCATGCACATCTCTTGAAGCGAACCGATAGGGTTACCGATCACCTTATCTTCGCCGTAACCACCCTGGAGCTCTTGGAGATTCTGAGAGCTGTCAAAAACAGAATAGATTATGAGAAAAATCATTAAATTTTTCAATTCCTAATAAGTCAGCATCTGTTACCGTCACTAAATCGTCATGATTTGCATAAAAGTTCTTATACCGCTGAATTATTAATCTCTCTTTGAACAAAAATTACATCAGAATAAGTAATAACATTGTCAAAAACTCTTATGACAACACAAATCATAAAATCCTACCAGTCTACATAATTTTAAATACAGTACAAACAGCTTTTTTTGTATACTATAACATTTTGTTCAATTTATTTGAACCATAGCATTGTATTCCAGTACAATATGTCATAATTAACTTTATAATTCTCAGCTCTAATTAATGAAAGAATTAATTTTTTAAAAATCCACTCACTCAGGGATACTGTTAGGCAGCGGAGCATCAGCTGTCTCAGTATTAACGCCGATGAGCTTGTCGAGGACAGCCTTGGCGGCAGCATGCTTGGCCTCCTTCTTGGACCGACCGGTACCCATTGCTGAAACGATTGGATCTGCTTCAATCGCACGGCCCTTATCTTCGCGTGAATAGACACAAACCAACGACATCGGTAACGGTGACGCGATAGCGGAAGGTTGGCTCGTGGATGGCACCCTCGATCTGGACGAGTTCGTATTTGGGCGTAGTGCCACGACGGGAAAGCAACTCCTGCAGTACGGAAACCGGCGTCTTGCTCGGCAGAGCCTTCATTTCCAACCGAACTGCTTCATCCAGCGACAGAGATTCGGACATCAGCGCGTGCACTGCCACGCGTGGAGCTCTGCTTCGACGATGCACATTATTAGAGTGGTTCGGTACACCAGCTATGCTACCTAGCATTGGAGGTGGCGGTGGGTGACGCATCTCTTCCATTGTTGATTCTTGTATCATGAAATTCAAATCATCATTTATTATTCTTAATACTAGAAATGAGAAGATATGATTAGAAGATAACACGTGTTTTAATAACTAACATATAATCTAACATTTGCTTAAGAGAAAACTGTGGAATAATTAATATACATGATAATGGTGTATTCTTTTAGTTTGATGCCATAAGGCATTAGGTAGTCTTCTCAATGAGGTATATCTGTGAAAGAAAAATGCTAATTCAGTTTGAATTATACTACAAGTTTAAATATACTAAAGTTTAATTCATTTCAATTTCACTATATGCAGTGATAAGGAGTCACTGACTCTTAATACTAAGTCAAAAGATACAATAGTGCTATTTTTGCAATTTATTACCTTCATTATATGATTGCATGTGCTTTTACGCATGTTATTATTATGTTTCTAATCTTATACAGACAGTGAAGTTTTTTGGGTAGTCTATATATTTATTCAGTGTTTATTTAAACTGCATTAATTGTGACTCTACAATATGTTATGCTATGCTTAAAGTATCATTAATGACAAGTGGGCTAAAAGCTCCAAAAATTATTTCTAGCATTACAACCCACAATGCGCTTCCTGTGCTGGATGTTTCAAAGAAAGGCCACAAGTTCTCAAGAAATACTGTCTGCTCATTGACCTAAGATTGAAACACGTTTTACTTATATAAATTTCACTGTGGACAATAAGCTTCAAAGGAACCTTTTCATAGCTTCTCCACCCACAGACGAAAAATTAGGTTTTTATACACGAATACACTATGTGTAATTATATGTCAACAATTCATGAAGTGCATTGTCTGCTTAACATTTGAGGAAAAACCATGGGAATAATCGTAGCTATCAATAATATTATCGAGTCCAAACTGGCCCAGGAATCGGCAGTACTTACAATACATTTTTGTACTTGCATGACTGACCTTTCAATAGTAAACAAAGACTGTTCACATGGCAAACTAAAAAAGCACATATCACTATACTAAAACTACTGATATCCACGAGCAACATTTCCACGACATGACAGGTTGCCAGTTTTGAAAAACAAAAATAGAACATTCTGATATAACTCATTCAACGGTTGGTGCCTACTGAAAGCAGTGGGTGAAAAAAGTACCCAAACTTGTAGCTTCTTCCTATCACTCTTGGCATTGAAAGGAACTAGAAAAATTATATTAATTCATAGTGAGAAGAATTTCTTCAAACTTGGATGAATCTAAAAAGTATTAATCTATTATTTAACATGAATTTGATGTTATCTACATTTTACAATCTTCTGCTCATGCTAGACATATTATATGCCACAGACAGTCAGTAATCAGATTAACTGGAAACGTATCACGTAGCCTATTTCTCTTCTAATTAAATAAAAATCCCATGCATTACTATTTATTTATAGGTTCAGACCATTCTGAGTTTCATAAAAAGAAATGATCTATACAGGAAGGAGTCTGAAATATATAAACATTAAAATTATGCTGTGTTTCAAATTCATGAGGTGCTGTGGAAAATAACTGCCATACTCAATGTACAATAAATATTCTCCAATAGCCTGCTGAGCATCATTGATAATATTAAACATAGCACCAATCACCTTGGCAGCTGCACCTTTATATACAAAATGATAAAAGTAAATACATTAAGTATCAAACTCAGGCAAGATAGATAACACACATTTTGAATCAATGGCATAAGAGTCACTACAGAATACTACCTATCAAATAAAGTATAAACACATTTCTGAAAATTTCGTTAATGATTGACAAATATAAGGAATAAAACATAAATCAATTGTATTACTTTAATTAGAATTATATTAAATAGCATTATTTCTGCAATCATAACAACGACCATGCAAAACATATCAACGACGACGAATTTATTTCTATTCCATTATAGAAGTACATAACAAGTTCTGATATAAATTCTAATATAAATACTTGATTTTCGTAAATGAAAAATTTCAATAAATACTAGATTTAAATACTAATTGGACCTAAATATACATGAATAGGGTTCAAGCGAAGATGGTAACACATTATACACATCACAGAATGTTAAAGAATGTCCCATATAAAAAAGAGAGCATGAAATCTGTTAGAATCATTGACACCTTGAAGAGTACCGGCCGGCGGCCATGTTAGCGTGGCAGATCGATTGCCAGAGTACTAGTAGTGTTAAAAGAAGTTTCATTAAGTCTGAAAGATAATGTTTGTGTTGAAAATAGCGCGTGGTAATTCTACCATGATAATTTATAACACTGCAATAAATGGAGATAATGACAGGCAAACGCTAACGATCCCAAATAGTTAAATAACTTGAAATTAACAGGCAATAAAACGCGTTGAGGCATCGACCGGTCGTGCACTCGACGTCGTCGTCGTCGTCGTTGATTCCCGTCATCTTCATCGTCATTGAAGTTCGGCTTGATACTCACGATCTACGAAATGCTCGCGCTAACGTCCCAGCTCTCCGTTCTGGCTGACCAATTCCTATGCGAAAAGCGAATCCCGCTTTTTGTGACCGATCCAAGTCTCACAAAAAGCTTGATCCGTTTGACGACAGAAAAGCGGTGGTGGTTTGTGGACTACCGGAGAATCCTTCTTCGATCGCGGCTTCTGCGGCAATACGTGAGATCTGCGCGGTGCGCTTCTCCGACCCAAGCTTTCTCGCGCATCTGTCTACGCATGCGCATGCTGTTAGCGACTTATAAAAAGAACGCATCTAGGGAATTCGGAATCGTTGAAGGAGGGGGTAAACTGCAGTATACGACTCCGAGCTGAAGTTGGCTGCTAGTGAGTTACATTAGATTTTAGACGTAGCTCCATCTGTTGGATATAATGTGAATCGCATGGAATAGTCACGCCGATGATTACCTTAATAGGAGGTTTCTCACCTAGTTCGTACAAATCTACGAACCGTATAACCATTGCAGCCGACCAAATAATCCAATATAAGCAAAAGAAATAATAACACACTTGTGTCAAACGCTTTGCAAGCAAACGAAACTACATGCCTCTACATAGTTTACGCAGCAGACGATAAATTGTAGTAAAAAATCTCAAAGCAGCAGCTGAAATTTAATGTTCAATGTACAATCACGAGCTTGCATCTATACATACTTATATTTAAAAATAATATGACGCATAAAATAAATATAATACATATAAATATACATTTGTAGTTAAAAATCACTAACGCCCGCTTTTTTCGACACAGTTCAATGCATAAACTTGATTTAACTGTGCTGTTACCCAATCAGACACTTGTATTTTAAAGATAAACGGAGCTTATGCATTGAACCGCGTTGAAGAAAACGGGCGTAAGAAAAAATTTAAAAGTGCGCTAATAGCATTATAAACGAGTTCTGAATACCAACTTTAGTTCGAGGTCGTATACTGCAGTTTACCCAAATAAATAACCGTAAAACATTTAGAATAGTTCATCATTCACCAACAAACGGCCAACAAATGATAGCGAAAAAAATTAGTTCGATCGGTCGTGATGAGGGGCTAACTATATGGAGCTAGGGATGTGTTGACTGTTTGTCGAATTGATTCAGAAATTTAATTTTATGAAAGCATTGACAATCTCTCAGATATTCTTTCATAGGTGGAATTATTTTTGGACTTCACGAGCTAAACACTAACTGGCACATCTCCCCATTGGAGGAAGCAGTTACAAGGAAAAGAAAGAAGCTCAACTAGAATGATATATTACGAAGCCGTATTTCACGCAAATTAGGGCGGAAAATGAAATCCTATTTTTAAAATTGTCCAACCATGTGACATGGCGCGTTCGTGTTTATCTGTGGAATGTACTATCAGTCTTTAAATAATGATCTTTTGAATTATCTTAAAGAAAGTTTCTATATCTCCAATTGTTACGAAATTAGATTTGTTACATAACTGATTTCCACATTTTTTCGGCACTTCATTGTTATAATACATCTAATAATGCGTTTGTAGAACTATGTTACGAATTGCGCAAACCGACGGTGCTATCTCTCTTGAATGAGTTAATTTTTTTACGGATTCCTAGCGGGAAATTGGTGTCCTGCTCAATACTACTTGAGCAAATTGAGTGCAACCCTATTTAACGATAGAATAATTGAACTTCAAAAATGTTAAAATCTTTCCAGATGCACGGTTATACCGCCACTCGGGAGGAATTGCCGGTAGTCTTTTCTAATGCTATGATCTTGATAGCGGTGACTCATCTGGATTCATAGGACACACTTTGATTTACGCTCACTGTAATTAATACTACTTCACAATTATTAAAATTTGAATTTTTTAAATTAGCTTTTAGTAGAGCAACTGTCATTCTTGTGAAAAAGATTTTTTCTTTATTTATTATTTACAAACAATTTGCACTAACGTTATCATATGAAAAATACAATGTTTGTTATGCATTTATAAACAGAAAGTTCTCAGTAGTGTAACGGTGCACAAGAAAATTTGAATAAATTGCCATGGTGTTATTTTTTAAATGTATTTTAATTGGCTTTAAATAATATTACAACGGGGAATAGATATTTTACAAGTATATATAGATAATACATGTAGGAACATAATCAAATATATATGCTTTTTCTCGTTCAAATGAATTTTTGCACTTAAAATTAATATTACGTATCAGCACGATTATGCACTTCAGCCATACGAATGGTTGCAATCAACAAAAAACCAGTAGTGTCGAATAAAATATGAAATCCTATCTTTGACCTAAGCTAATAAAGGGTTTGCCCTAGACATTCAATACACGTACGCACTAATTGTCAAATATAAAGATTTTCTAAGAAAATTTCAAGTGGCCAGACATCGCAATTGGTTCCACGACTCTTTCAATCACAAGTTCTGTGCACCTTCGTACTTTTCCTTTATAAGAATTTTGCCAATTCTAAATTTCTTATGCATTATAGCACGTATAATCGGTCGTTTTCTCTGCGAATGTTCGAACATACCCTAAGTACAATATATTTTATTCAGTCTTTCATAAGCATGACCTTTCACTGCACTTTCATCTCTCACTCTTGTTCACTACGAACGGAAACAAAGAGTGCCCTGCTCCCTACAGCAGACATAAAAATTCATTCACATTCATCCTCTATGATAATTGGGGTTCATACACTATGTACACTTAAGCGGCTTGTGGCCCCTATCTTCTAAAATAATGAAAATATTTTAACCTTCTTTTTGTTTTGATTCGTATCGACTTCGTAAATAAACTACTAACAGATAAACTAAAATCACAGACTCGTTCGTCTCTCTAGCTTATACACCTTTTATACATCCGCATAAATATAACCATCGCAATCGTTCAAGGCTCAGGTAATCGTGATATAGGTTTACATTCAGTGCTCGCTCCAACTGAAAGCACTTGACACTGTCTTCTGAGACTGAAGAAGAATCAATGAAAGAAAAACGAACACTGATTTAGTATTCACAGTCCAATATTTAATTCGGCAAAGAAGAAAAAAAAAGTTTTCACCGACTAGACAATGATAGAAAGATAATACTCGAGTTCTCAGAGACGCCAGCACGTAATCATACATATACATTATAATAATAAAAGGTTGAACGAGGGGATTATGAATCCAGGAGTAGATTCTAACGTTCATTTGTTCAAACGGATAAACTCGAATCTCCAAATGAACGAAAAACTTTCAGGATTTCAGGCTATGATCCTATGAAAGAAATCCGCTATGGTATCCGTAGGTCGTAGTAGCTCTAGAATTGGAGTGTCACAATCATTCGCTCTCACGCGTCCTAAGGATATCGCTACGCAAATTTCTATTGGCAATACCAAGTATATTGTAACAATAGTAGCAGGTAGCCTGGGATAAACACAAACCAATATAACGCAGCATGGTCTGTATAGATTAACAAAATAAGTGCACACTATATCTCTATCTCACTAATCTCCATATCAATGGGAGAAATTTCTACTTAAGATGTCGTTTCTTTTGTAACCATTTCTTTTTTTTATGTGAACGATAACAAGGATCGGCATGTCATTGTCTCAAGTACAAGAATCTCCTTCTTAAAGCAATCAATGCTTTGTGAAAGAAGAAATATCGAGACACTTTGATGATCTTTCGCAAGATCACGTTAACTCCTGGTGATTGACACCGCATATACGTAGTTTCGTAAGTCCTGGCCCTTTATTCATGGGCCGTAAGCAAATCCTAGGCGAGCTCTCGTTTGGATTTTGCCTCGGAATAAAATTGAGTACTTTTCGTGGCACTCGATCCTGCCGGCGCCGGAACAAATTGTCGTGTAAGAATGTACACCACAGCCTCATAAGTTGCCATCATGATAGCAGTGTTTGGTATCTGCCTGACTAGCTGTGTAGCCAGGCCACGATAGAGTCCTCGAGGACCTTCTTCGGCACAGACCGTACTCAGTGTCTGCCAAAACGTCCTGTACTTCGTTCCCTCTTCTCTCAAACGTGTTCGGGCCACCTCTGAAAATAAATATAACACATTAGTAAATCCAAAGACTGCTCGTTATGCATAAAAATAAGTTGTATAACAACATGAAAAAAACGAGGGATTCACTTCTTATCAGTGTACGTTTTGATGTTAACAATCTGTTGACGTAAATAAAATTTCGTTTGACCAATGACGAAATTGTATAACCTGATAGATTTCGTTTCTGGGAAATTTTCCACGAGTTGTGAATTTCGAGAAGCGATAACGCGTGCGATATACTTGTCATAGGATTTCGTAAAAGCCATCCTACATTTTTTTAGCTTGTTCGATATCGACGCTCTTATAGACGACAGAGGCAGTTACACCACATGTGAAAGAAACATAATTGTAGCATGCTATTACGTATATCCCTTTTTTTCTTATGACTCCATCCTTGCAATCTCTGTTGTATCAGCTGTGTCTTTCGAACGTAATAGATAAGCCCACAATAGAAACAGGCTGATAAAGCTGATTGTTGTCCGCTTTCACCAATAGCCAAGATTATTGTGCAATAACGTAGAGACTTTAAACTTTTGAGAATGCATATATACGTTACACTCAATTGCCTAGATCATTTATAGCTCCATTCATAATAAATAGTCATAGCGAACTATCTTGAAAGTGTAAACAAATTATATATGTACTGCAGTACGAACGTTAAAACTAGTAGGAAATAATGGAAAAATTTATAAAGCACTGGCAATACCAGCCCACGTTTTGGATGGGTTGTCGTTTTTATTAATGACAATCAATAATAATTGTCTATCGACCTAATATCAATGATGTCTAATTCAATCGCTCTGTGACGCTTCATCGATGACAATTTCAGTGTTCAAAGCACAAGGCGACTTAGAACGTAATTGCACGTTTAGTATCTGGCACGCAAGATGGACAGCTCGTGCTATGTTTAGAACAACTGGGAGAAACTTATTTGTTGTCGCTGGCATTATTAGTATTGCAAACTGTTTGGAAGGCTCGTTGTTGAGAAACGATTGGATGAAATAATACATATTCAATCATACCAGGGGCGTGCTGTGCTAAAGCATAAAATCTAAAGCTATCTCAAATTTTTCTTATGAAGAATCGACCTTAACCTGTCAATCCTCTGACAAGGCTACTAAAACGTCCCCTGGAGCCGCTAATTTTAAGTTTAAAATACAGACAAGAACTTTTCCATGTAAAAATCAATGTCAAGGTTTCACAGCGTCAGTATCCATCGTTAAAAGCCCGTTGTTGCTTACGGCCATTCAACTCAGAATATAGTTTATTAAAAATTTTTATGAAGGTTATTTAAGGCGTTTTAGGCCTCTATGGCCGTAGCGGCGAGCTGTATGTAATGATATCCTCCTCTTCGGGATTTGGAACCTTACCAAAAGTTTTGCACAGCCAAATCACTAAGCTCAGCGTGTGTGGACTAAGTTATAGTAGACTCAGTTCGTAGCTCTCGTTATTGATTGATGGTTGATATCGATTGAACCCAGTATCATATGTATATTGAGAACCCGGTATGTATATCTGAAATATATATATATGCACTAAGAAGCTTGTGTCTCGTACTATTGTTCTCGTTGTGACATTTGGAAACTTCAATTTCGCGGCAATGCCGCTCACGGATTTCTCTTAATAAATTTCCACTAAGTACTAGTATTCGTCGATTAGTACATACAAATCAGGGTTCAACTTTTCTTTCACACTCCAGAAAAGTCCAGCACTCACCGTGAGGATAAGCGATGCACGATGCAACGGTTTTCGAGAAGGCGCCGGCCGCCATGAATTCCAGAAAATCTCGCGAAGTTTTCGAATCGTCATCCGCGTTTGAGGATACTCGTGATCGGTTAGCGATCAGCCAAGCTTTTACAGCCTCGTATATGACAAAGTGGACGACTGTTTCGCTGATACCAAAGTAGGACGCAACGATACCCTTGTAGAATCCTAGGATACCCTGAAATAAGAAAAAGCCGTAGTGTCATTAAAATTATTGATAACTCAAAATAGTCATATAATCAATTTTTCATTGTCATCCGTCATAATTTACAGCTCTCTGACTTTTCTACTATAATCTTCACGTTAAAGACGACCTTTGCTTTATAAATGTTCGGACATAAAAAATTCGGCATTTTAATTATTAGCACGTTCGTCCACATGCCAAATCCTAAGTAACATTTAGCACCTATGGTAGCTGATCTTGTTAATAAATTTGTAAAAATCAAATTACAAACAAAATCAATATAAAAAGACATTTGCTCTTTTTCAATGTATTAAAACTACGACATTTCAAGATAAGAACAATCTAGGTCCAATAAATTGTTATTCTTATCTCTCGTTTACAAAGTGACAATTATTCATCGTATCAGTATTTCTGCGTTTTATCGTTCCCAACGCTTTCATCGATTTCTACATTAACGATTGCCGGTGTGTACCGACTGAATTTTGTTGCTAGTACACATCGCTCAAAATACTAGCCTACCTATCTATCTATCTATCTATCTATCTATCTATCTATCTATCTACCTACCTACCTACCTACCTACCTACCTACGTGCTCATACATATATATCTATATCTTACATAGAAGAGTGACAAGCCAGTGGAAACTTTAAGCGAAGAAAATAAAGTGAAAAGTATGTTCACGCGGATAACACATGGTCAACAGAAAAAAATGAACCAATCGGATGCGCTCGATTTGAATTTCTCGGTTAATAAATAATCCGTGAGACAGTGCGACTATTACGTTGTCATTGACTACTAAGAATTTCATTTAATATCCATTAAGGATCTAGGGAACGATTAATAAATTGTATGAAGAAAACAATGTTGCGATAGAGTTGGAAAAAAAAAATTTGCAAAGGTCTTGGAACACATGAATGAATTACATATTCATATTACGTAATAATAAAAGCGCTTTGGGGATGGAACAAAAAGATGTTATTTTTTAAAAGGTTACTCACTACAAAAGAATTTCTGTTCAAAAAAGAGTGCTGATAATCAGAAAGACAAGTATGCATCATGATTATAGATTAATTAATAAACTTGACGCTATGCGGAATGTTATAATTAACGAGATATTAGCAAGGTCCTTAAAGATAGCGAAGATCGTGTCCAATTGGAGATAATACGAAAGCACGTGACTCTGATTAATAAATCAACCAAATACAAGATTGATGCGAAACTGAAAAATACTGGATCCTCATTATCAGAGACAACCATAATTTCTATAGCGATAACCACATAAATAAGCATCTCATGTGAAACCACATTGATACGAATTGCGATCGTATTCTCTTTTCATTTTCAATAAATAAAAAAAACCAGACCAGACGATAATTTCCCTAAATTCGTGTATCCAGGTATTTTAAAACAGTGCTATACATAGAATAGCAAGGTCATTCGGCATGGAATCCACGAGAATCAAGTAAACACTCTACACTATTCCTATTACATTAACCGTTTAAACTCCAAGAATTATATATGAGTCATTAGCAACTATGTATGTCGCCCCAGTGGCGTGTAAAGGGTTAAACATAATATATTCACAGTGTTACGTCAATTTATTAATCTTGAATCCCGTTCATTAAAAATAATCACCTTCCTCGTACAACGACCTGAACTCTAATTGTAAGACGTTACTCTCATTAAATTTCGATATTCTATTCCAATTGATAACAATAAAATGAGACTCGTTTTCACATAAACTTTAATGCTTACTATAGATACTTGTAGAAACCTCATAGTGAAGAATTCCAACCCGATACCAAGCTCGTGAAATTGCACGTGTAGAGTAGCAAAGGCTACAAAGTAGTTGCCAATGGGAGTGGCAGTGGCGTTATGAGAAATACTAGCAGAACGACGATGAAAATGTGCGACACGAAGCAACCTGGTTGTTTACTGAGTGAGCAAGTTTCGGATATTCCCGACGCGGATTGCTATTTGAAGCGTCTCGATGCCATTTATAAGCGAGGTCGTCCATCAGCTCTCGTCCAAGTCCATGTTATAAACTGGTATGTTACTTGGCTCCTAGGGGATGTCAATTGTCCTTCATAAAAACGTCGACGCTATTGCAGGCAGCCGATTTTATTTGTTTCTTCACAAGAATACTCTGCATTTCCTATTGGCAGTACCGCTTGGGTTCTGATTTGTTTTAGTAACATAAAATTTGTATGACAAACTTAACTCTTCGATTACACAATCTTTTCACCATCTTAATCTTGTATACACACAATACAACGAACACTGCTATATGAATTCGTACCGGTGTGTAATAGAAGGCTTAAGGTTGCCAGTTCAGTTTGATAAATATATTTATGAACTATTAACGGTGTACCGTAAAAGCTCTAGTTCTGGTTATGATAAGAAAAAATGTTGCACTACGATAATCTTCTAATTATTCTTACCGATTGCTGGTATATCCTTCGTACACATTCCATTGCTGTTACTCGATTTGTCTGTTGATCTAATTGTAATCTGGTTTTGACAAACCATATAGGATTCGTAGCTGTGCTGGCCATGAAACCTGGAATCAATATGAACATTTGGAAAGGTCAAGCTGTGTAATAATCTCAGAACTAATGATAACAATGTTTGTAAGATTAGTCTTAATATCGTTTCCTCGTCTATCATTTCAAATAACAGATAAAATATATTTCATTTCTTTATCAGCTGTTCCCTAAAGTTCAGGTTAGGTAACCAAAATAAAAGACATCTTTCATTAAGCAATTGATGGCTTAACCGGTAATAAATACATATGTGCGCCCCTGAGTTCTCATTGCTGAATTAACCTCTATTGTCATCGTCTTAACTAGGAAAGTGAAAATATCCCAAAGGAGGAAAAGCCATTTATAAGGATAAAAGTACAAGTAGCCTAGACTCAGCTGTCGCAGCAGCCAATGTTTTTCCTACGTTGACACGAGTATTAAGCTATACAAACTAGTTAAGAAATATTATCTCGCACGTGATATCGGAGCAATTTCAACGCGTTAGAATCTGAACGTAAAGCCCAAGATGGCGGCATGGCTAGTAGAAGGTAATGCATGTATTTTGATGTCAGACGTGTTGACCCAGATCGTGAAAGCGCGCGGGGCAATGCCCTTCATCTGTTCTGGCACAGAGTACTGAAAAAAACCATTCTATGTGCAAGGCAGGAGTGCACGTGAGCACTATGAATCCAATATGCGAAATTAGTTGGCAAAATTTTTGCGACACTTATCTAGCTCTATCCAACCAGTTGAGTGATCAGAACGGTTAAGTATGTTAATTCGATCAGATTACATGTTGAAGGTGCATTTGCATTTGCGTATTTAATTCATGTAAATATTAGCATTCTAAATAACTCTCTGATAATTGGAGACACCGTGTTAATATAATATTTAGCAACACATGAATGTCATAATTATGCAAAGTTAAAATCTGTGTACATCATCAATTGATATGCAATAAAGTACAAGGCAAATACCTTAAGTTGAACTCTAAGATTAATTAGAGTGCTGGTCAAAAGTATTGTTTTCTTAACACTGTACAAAAGAGGGTACGGCGAAAACAGTTAGTGTATGTACAAAGGGACTAAAGGATTCCTATGGTACACTGAGAAAAAAATACTGTCGAACTGTTTGAATAAGCGTTCACAGATGGCGAAACTAATTTTTAGTTACAACAAAATTTTTGGTTCCCTCAACCGATATTCGGTTCAATTAAGTTAAAATAAAAATTAAGTTTGGGGTAATTACCAATATTATTCACACTAAAAATTTGCTCTGCCACCGGCGAACACTAATTTATTTAATCCAACAGTATATTTCATCTCGCTGTGCTCTACGCCCCAAAACAATACAGTTTCGATATAAGGAAATCTTAAGGAATCACACGCACATTACAAACGGGGTTGAACTGTCGCTCGCCCGCCATTTGCTCTTTTCCTTTCTTTCGGCAAAGCCAGAAGAAGAACAGCAGATGCCTACGTGCAGAAGAACGCGTAGGACGACTAAAGATATTTGGGCATCGTGATGGTTTTGCAACCCATACTACCTTGACTTAAATATGCAGCTGTTTTTCTTAAATTTTGTCATGCTTTACACAATTTAAACAAAATTTCTCAATTCGACGTTCGCTCTTATATTATCTGATTAATTAATAACGTCTAATCCTAACAGCAGTATCGAATCGCCTTTTGTTTTTAACGGATTATGAAATCAATTGGTTAATTATAATATTATCGCGAGAACTCCATCACGCAGTGAACAAGCGTGTGCCGTCCATAGATAAGACACAGAAAAATATGCAGTAACCTCTTAAAGTATATGTACATACACACTCTGATTGACAATAGTTGCTATCATAAGTTGCCAACTATAATCGTATCATCTTTATCATGCTCACTTACGAATCTCATTTATATAATCGTCGCGAATGCTTCGTATTTCAAGGTTATAGGCTCAAACCGCCATATTATGAACATGAGACATGTGTGATCTTATTCTATTTTTAAAAGTAAAACGAGCAAAAAACCCAACCACACACTGCGCCTGTGCAGCAAAACTTATTAATTACGTTCAAATGTCGAGGATCATTTCATAATTTCAACGATTATTCATTTACAGAGTCCCTGGTATATAATAACAGAGTCCACTGATTCTATCGTTGTTCCCTGGCAATAGGGCAAACGTTCGTTTCTCCATGCAAACGCCGAGTAAAAATAGTCGAAGCTGACATTCTACGTGATCTGAGGTCGCAAGTCCTTCCGAGCGAAATAGAAAGACTAAGGAAGTTGATAAAAGTGAAAGAGAGGGTCATGCAGCCCTGGTGCACATGTGAATGCATTCCTGGCTTCTTATTATGTACGCAAAGTACTCGAGTGAGAGTCGCGTAACACTGTGAACAGATATTATTGCGATGACTCGTCTCCGATGAATACGAGTACTTGTTTACGTTCATAAATAACACGCGATACGCGATTCCATAAACTACTTTGACAGATTTCAATTGCTAACAGGGTGATCAAATATATATATACACTGCATGGGTGCATTATGTTTTCATGTACAGTACATATATTTGTATATGTATAACCTTATATAGATAAACTACTATGTTGCTGATAACGTGATAATATAGTAATCCTGTACCACTGAATAATATTATAAAGAGACATCAAGAAGGACAGTACATACAACTATGTATGCTGTTACAGCTCACTCGAGGTAGCTCCTAAATCTCTGCGGTTCATTATTTTTACAATAATAATTGACAGATCGAACGAGTCAATGTGAGTTCCTGATCGCTTTTGAAGCTATTGCTTTATGTTATCAGTTGCGATAACGGTATAGTCATTTTTCGTTGACTAAGGAAAGTATATACATATCATTACGCAGCGATACACTTACATTGTTCGATTATGTATCAGTCTTGTGTATTACACTTTGATTATGATTTCCATAGACATTCATTGAGGAACTGAAGATTACGGTAAACAATGTAGTGGTTATTAGAATGACCAATGGAAAATAATAAGAAGGCCATACGTATAAATATGTACGTGACTGCGTGCACGTGTTCCACGCGTGATGTACTCGGTGTCGCGCAGAGTTAATTATTTTAGATTTTATATAAAAATAAAAAATTAAAAAAGTGATGACTAATTATAAATAATTAATATTTTATAGATAAGGCACTGAAAATCTGTAACAAACAATTCTTACGCTTTATTGCATATTAAAAGGTGACTAAAATAACATGAATACACGTAAAAGCCTAAGGTGCTTCGCACTGTAGTAGATACCAATACAAAGCTGCATGTAAACCTTAAGAAGAGAGTTTAAAAGATTTATTTGTCTTTGACTATATCGTTTTTTCCCCCCATAAACCGACAAGTTTACTAATGAAACCAAACTGTTGTCATTTAGGAGATACGAAAGATATTACACAAAAGTATGATTCTGAAGATTCGTTGTGCAGGTATCAATAATCCTACAAGGTGCATAATTGTTTTCGATGAGCACGTTAAGTTTTTAGTTAAGTTCTACATAACACAACGCGGTTGACTAAATGATGATTCGAAGAGATGACATTATGTGCAATAAAAATTCGTAAAATATATTATTAAAAAAAATTGCAATTGAGGGATACGAAAATCAGTGAAAAAACCATGCGAAGATATGAGGCGTTCAAATACAAACATTTTTAGATTAGAAAACGGATTCGGTGAATCGACGATTGACGCAATAATGTTGCATCGTTTACGTATGCTAACGCCATGGTGTAAGCAGAGAAGATCTCTTGCAGGCTGATACTGGGAACAAAGATTATCTGAACGTGCAGAATTTACGCATCAAGACGCTTAAAAAGCGATAAATAATAATATTGACGTAAATTTTTAGAAAAATAATGAAGAAAACAAAGTACGCTTTGGATCCCCTGCGGAGAAATTACCGCATGTCGGACCCAAGAGGTCCAAGTTCAAATGAGCGACAAGAACTGGATACGTTATCATAACCAGGGTGTAATTCCCATAAAAGCGCAAACAATACAAGGCCAGATGTAATACTGTCTGACATTGTCCAGATAATAATTACCGATTTATTCTATTCCATTTTTTCCAGATATCTTCAGAATAATAAACATTAAGTTTTTTCTTTACTCTTTTTGATTATTATGCAAAAATTTATATATATGCATTATACAGAAATTGCAATTGTATACTTATACCAGATAATATACAATATAGGCTACTTATTGAATAACTATCAAACGTGACCAGCAATGAGAACTTATTCAGTGAAATTTTGCACGCGTATGTACATATATACCTATGTAAATACAGAGAAAAACAGAGAGGTTATCAGAAAATAAACGGGGTTCATAGTGCATCTCAATTAACTGGATATTAAAATTTCGCTCAATATAATCAATCGTCAAATCCGAATGACGTGCGAAGTAGCGGCATCTCTTCGTTAAAGTGAAACTTTTATCAAAAACATTTCAGATTAACGTTATACATTCTATTAATAGTCTGACACGATTAATACGTAAATTCCCAATAGCCTCATAATCAGATACAGCGAATTAAAATCATCTCGTTATCTTTTATTTAGAATGTGCCTTTTAAGCGACCTTTTTAAATTATTATCACTCAGACGAGGGCAAACTCCAAATATAAATTTTACTAATGAACAAACTTGTATTCACGTATTAACTATACTCACCGGCACAGGAGGCTGAACATACATGAACCAGAGGACTGTCCGGTGGAAGTACGGAATTGAAGAATCCTTTGCTCTTCGAATATGTGCAGAAGTAAATAGCTCTGGAAGGTGCTACGCCGACGAGGTTAGGTCCAAGTCCTTTGAAGAGAGCTCGGGGGCCTTCGTTTTCCACGATGTACCTCAGACACTGCATCAGACCAGGAGGTGGGTGTGCGTGGTGAGGTCCACCTCCTGGCGGAGGTGCCACACCGCAGTGGGACAGGGCCACCAGGGAGTACCTAATCGATCGATTGATTTGAGTGTCTCATTTGGAAATTTCATATCAATCAAACGTACGATTGAACGTACAAAAAAAATGTATTGCTAGTGAGATTGAGAAATGATATTCGTGATATACATATTTTGAGGTTACGTTCGTTCGATTTCGTCGTGATAATTTTCAATAATGTTATTTCATTAGTTATAATACCTTAATACGTTGTTTTCCTCAAGGCGCCATTTTAGTGATCGTGGAAAATGGTAGGTAACGATACGTCGATGATCTTTGATTCAGTGCTTGGCAATGCTTTACGAAGAAAGCCTTTTGGATCGATCGGTTTTTTGTTGCGTATGTGAAATGATTGATAATGTGTACAATTTTTAACGTTTATTGCTTCACAATTTACCTGGGATAACCACCGGTGCATAATCTTCTTCGTTGCTGAGGAGTTGGGAAGCTTTTGCATGTGACATGGCCGGACGTTAGTTCTTTGTGACCTGGCGGTGGATAGAAACCGGAAGACGATGACTGTAGACGTGTCTTTACTACTTCAAGAGGACAAGTCACTATAGCGCCAACCGTGCCGGCCACTCTGTTCACAGAAGAATTTACAAAAAAAAACTGTTTAATACTGTTTCTTTCATGATCGTAATGATCTTTCTATTAGTTCACATTTTTGAGTTTTTTTAAGTGAAAAAAACCACTGAAAAAAAAAGAACGGATATCACAAATCACGAAGACGCAAATTGTGTACGATCTTAAGATCAATATTATACGTTGATTCTATCGTTAATTTTTCTAAAAAGGTACTGTAAGAGGGTCTTTATATGTGATTCATATTACAATACCCATAAGCATTGTATTGTCATATACATGCCATCAATTTACGAAATGATCAAATATAACAAGTCAAAGCAAACGATGGCCTGTTAAATCGTGCTATTTATATCGCACGTTAGAATCATTCAAGAGGGTTTCAACGGCCACGGCCTTTTGCGTCGTGAATCGGCTAGAATGCGCATGAGCCATATATACTCTCTCTGACTTAACTAGCACATAATATAGCATTGGCCAAGTATGGCGTCGCGCCATGCGCCTCAACACGTAAACAAACACTGTCTGCTGTTTGGTATTTATCGGTCGTGAAGATCGTGTGGCAACCGTACGAAAGGACAGATGATAATGATCGTTTCTAATCTTTGATCACCGGAAAACAATATAAATATTATATTACTGTTAAACAATAGAGATAGAACGCATCAAATATAATCAAACATGGCATCGGTTCATACGTCATTGAATAAACAGACATTGCACTTTAGAATATACGGTTAATCTTCAAGGACGTCTAAGTTTAGTTAATTCGAGAGTCTAACAATAAAAAAATCAGTCTTGTTGCTATTAATTTTTACTTAACCTTCTTCACAATTTGTACGTTCTTAATCGAACGCACCTGGAATTAAATGTTATCACGTTATCATACTAACACGTTCGCTTCTGTTACGAAATTTAGACTTTACCCTAGTTTTAATTTTCTTCTGAGTTTTATCAACCGATTAGATGACAGTTGAATGAGTTAGCTTCCAATTCGCGAACACTGGCCTACGAACGCTGTACTTTTCCATCGACCCGAAAGCGGATTCACCAGGGCAACGACATGATTTAAACACGTAAAGTCGGTATTATCGGAATGGTGCCAATTTTCCTCGCGATACACTCGTTAATTACGAAATTATTTGGCAGAGTTAGATAGTCAATTCCGAAGTTGAAACGCGTCGTGTAATCAATGTACGATTGTCATTGACTTTTTGATATACGTACATCGTTGATCGTCGATAATATTTCTGCACGTTTTCAATATTCATAAATGTGCATTTCATGCTTAAAAAAATGTGGCACTAAACAATAAAACTCCATACTAGTGAAATTCAATTGTTAGCTACCGTGACGTAGAACGGTGTTCGTTTGGTGTGTGAGTAAAATTGTATCAAGATTAGATATTAAGAAAGGACTAAATAAAGGTAAATTTATAACAATAAGAATAAAAAATGAGTATGAATATACAAGCATAGCTTCATATTGATTTCAATAGAGTTGGTAATATGTGTTTACATATTGCAGGTATAACACTTCTCTCGTGACAATTAATGACATAAATTTTGCAAGTTAATGAAGTAGCAAACGAAGGAAAATTAATGTACGTTAATTAAAATGAAGCAAATGGCAGTGTTTCATACAAATTAGAAAGAAATTATGGTCAAGGTCGTGACGCTTGCTTCTAAGGGTTTCATGATGTAACGTATTTTAAAATGTCGGTAACCAAGATTTTTAAATCGTTCTAATGGAATAATAAGCGTTTAAAGCTTTTCGAAGATATTTTAGATATTTACCGTCTTTATACGATCCTGCGATTTGCGAAGTATGTCAATCACTTCAGGAACGTTTATATAATGATTATCCATTGGATAGCATATATTTTTCTAACTGATTATAACCACTGTCTTTAGCAAATATTTACGGCGCATTACTACAATTTTCAAGTAGTAGTGCCGAAAAATCATGAGGCTTTAAAATATGTATACAACAAATATACATGTATTATTCCAGGATCGGTACTTCGTAGAATGCTACTAATAAGAGAATAAATATGCTTTAAATTACTAATAAATGTCTAGAAGATTTTCGTCATTACAGCATTTGCACGATTGTTATCGTTCTAATCGAAATATTACATCACACAGTATTCATTGACATAAGTAAAAACAACAAATTTAAAATTATAACATTAACCGTTAAAAACACCACAGAGTATTAATTAGTGTTATTCAAGGACGTAAATTATCTCCACAAGATGTTTCTTGCAACGCAAACTCAATGAAAATATTATCACAACACAATATAGAAAATTCATTCACGTTGGCACAATAATTTGCGTTAAAATCTTTAGACGATGAAACATATTTTTATATAGCATCCATGGTTACCATAGTGAATAATGCCAAGACTGCATATATCTCAAATATCCAATTTGCACGAAAAAATAATCATAGAATTGAGAGTAGAACCAGTAACAGTGTCATAATAATTTTTAGAGTTATTAAAGTCTTAAAAACAAAATTTAAAAATTGATAAGCCCATATCACTCCAAGTATTTGACATAATTACCGAAAATATTCAGAATTCACTTATGGGAGTCCCAAAATTGTATCAATAGAAATTCGTAAACAACAAAAAAAAGTTGTATTATCCCCATAAATATGAATTGTGCTCCACTCATGACCGCCATCCTTATAATTTTCATAGTCAAGTGCAACGATGCATTGATGATGCTGCAGCCTACATGTGGTAATAGCATAAGGACTGCAAGCTGCGCACAACCGTGAAATATATTGGAGCTGGGGAATTATTGGCGTAGGTCTCGATTCTAAATGCCGTGTTAGGGTTAATTAATTACGTAATAGTTAAGACTGAAAAGCACACCACATAATACGAAACAAGTTGAAATGAGGAAACAGAGAGAAGAAATAATTGAGAAAAATTCATAGACACCCACCCTCCGGCTACAAGATGTATGACGGTGTCGCGCTGCGACATTCTCGTCGTTAAAAATTTGTATCTTCGTGTATTCTTGTCGCTATTGCGACGGTATGCACTTCGAGACTTGCTAGTCGGCGAAATAGTAAGGAGGTAAGGGCAACCGGTTTTCTGATGAAAAACACCGTTTCACTTTTCGGAACCGGGCCTTACGGCCGGTAAGAACGTGTTCAGGTGCGAATTGGACGTATCGCGATTCACGAATGCACTGATCGGCTTCAGCTATTTTAGTTTTATATTCGTAGCACTAAACGAGAACGTGAAACACCTTATAAAAATTTATACCAACCAACGTGCACTGTCGTCTGAACACAACTGAGGTCTTCCGAAACGAGACATGAATGCTTCGGCAGCGCCATATTCAAGTTGGTGACTGGATTCTGAACTTGAATGTTTCTATACGAAGCAAAATTTCAACTGCTGCGAGCTATCTGATTTTTATTTAAAATCTGTTTAGCATTGTATACTTTAGTATTTTTAGAAACTCCTCGTGCGTATAAGATATTTACTTTGTGTTGAATTGTTCTTTGTCAGTTGATAATGAGGAATGCTATTATGATTTGTGAAAAATAAATATTATTGTCAACTGGATCTTAATGATTGTACGTTATGTAAAATACAGTAATAATCTGGAATGATTAATTTGTATTGTAAAGCTAACGTAGAAAATCCTATATAAATACTTAATATTGACATGTTATCATACATAGTTCTCTTAAAACGATCTGATATATAAAAATATTATATCAGTAATAAATAGCGAGTTTTAGAGTCTGTTTACTGAGTTCTGTTTTTTCTTCTCGTTAAGGATTATGTATAGTGTAATTATTTCAGTTAAACTCTTCTTCCTTTTGTTTTTCAATGGCAAGATGCATGGCTCTTAAAAATCGCGGTACGGTAGTCGTTCTGGTATGAAGATACAACGCATGTGCCAAGAATGGTATTTTTCGTAACACACGACCGCTTAAACCAACACTTTGTCGACTCAGTTCAAAGAGCATCAGACTGTGTTTCGTTTCAGACGTTTCCTCGTATCCCAGCATCTTTAAATAAGACATATCATGAATGGTATCCTGATCCACAATGCCGGTCTACAAAAAAAATGTTAATAAATAAATTAATAGCAAACTAATCTAAATAAAAAACAAAATTAATTCCATGAATTATGTTCCAAGTACCCTCATAAGCTCTTTGAGGCAAGATGCATAGATTTTGTAAATGGCAAGATCCGTAGGAAATCCAATAAATTGTTTGATATCAGCACGATCGACAAAAGCCAGATCAATGGCTTCTGTTACATTACTGGTTGTTAATATAAGAACATTAGGATATCGTTTAAGCTGATCCAGTTGCGTTAGTAACGCGTTTACGACACGAATCGAATCGCTAGGTTCGGTTCCACTTATACAAGCTTTACGTGCATGAGCCAGTGATTCAACCTCGTCAATCAGAACACAGACAAGTGCTTTGGGATCTTGAAGTAAAACTTTGATTTCCGAGAAGAGTTTCATTACCAACTTTCCACTCTGAAACATATATAAACTTCTTACAATCTTTATATCTAAATACATGTGATTGGATGATTATGCAAATAATATAAATATTTACCTCAGAAAACCATTTAGAAAACAAACTGTGGCTATTTATTTCTACAAGTTCTCCATGAGAATAACGATCTCCAAGACGAATTGTTATTTTTTGTGCAAGAGCCTTGCAGAGACTTGTCTTTCCAGTTCCTGGTGGTCCATGAAGCAGAACTACTCTGTTGCAGTTTATAACATTGGGATCGACAAGTCGATCTGAGAAAACAGCAATTGTTTCCACAAAGTCTAAGAGCTGCAGAAAAATTATTAAAAATGATTTAAATGAATATTTATATGACATATGCATCTGGAATAGAATAGTTTGCAATATTCTTTTTGTAATAAAAGCGCTTGTAGTATTCAATACATGGACATTAAAGTGTAGTCTTAACATTATTCAAAGATGTTTTCTTAAGTAATTTAAGTATCTAACATTTTCTTTTACTCCAGAATCATAGTACAAATTTTCCCACAGCCCATGGAATTCTTTACTGGGTAAAATCCAGTTTGCAGCAACTGGTAAGTCTCCATTATCATCTTGCATTGTTTCTATTGCAGCTTCTTCTTGCACAAGTCTATAGACATATAGCTGGATATTCGTTCCCTTGACTTTAGTACGAGATTTCTAAAAATATTTATACTTTTTAAAATAATTATTTCCCCTAAAATCATAACACATTACCAACAAAAAATTAATGTACCTCATTATTTAAAGAACATAATATAGATTCAACATGTGTCTTTAAAATTTCATTACTAAAAATATTTCCAAAAAGCAAGGAATTTAAAATCACTTCTTCCAGAAGACATAGTTCTGCCTTGACAGCATCTTTGATGTCCTGCTGTGATAAGGTGCTGAAAAGATTTAACTAATTCTCAGAACTGAAAGAGTTTGGAAACTTCTATGAAAAAATTTATTATATTATATGACATGCGAAACAACAAATAATCAACACTAAATGTCCTTGCATATCGATAGATTATTAATATATAAATCGTACTTGGCAATTGATTCATTGTAATGCACTAAAAATTGAACATACCTATCAATCTTCTGACATATTTCCACATGTAAAATTTCAACCATCGTGTCAAAGATTCAAGTAAATCTTCCAGAAAACTTCGAAGACAAAGAATACAAAGGGGCAGAAAAACTCTATCCAACGACTAAAATTGGAATTAATTTTACGTGTAAAACGCGGGAAATGTTCATCTTGGCCCTCTGTTATTTAGGGAAATTTATCTAGAGTAAAATAAATAATATTTGAAAAAAATAATCTTGTATTAAAAAAAATCAAAAGATAACATAAATAAAATAAAACTTTTAACTTTTCTCGTTGGTGGCCTACACAATACATGCAAATACAGCTAATTATTCCGAATGCTGAAAATTGTGACAAATAATTTATATTGTATAGTAATATTTTTCAAGATATAGGGATTTTTAAGTTTGTCAATACATATCTAGTGAGATTTTTAGACGCATACAAGCTTATCTATTGAATTCGTGTTCGAGGTTGGACGCTTGGCGTTTTGTATTTTATAAACCGACAACGGACAAACGGTTTTCAAGGCGAGTGCCAAGTGCTGATATGTAGTAGGCAAGTTTTAAGTAACGATTAACAGTTGTAGTTTGATCATTAGTTTATTGGGCCTATAAAGGTCAATTGTTTTAAGGAGATGGACGGAGACGAAAGCAGAAGAAGAGCTTTGGAGTCTGGTAGGGAAATGGTATGGGATAAATTTTTTTGTTTATAATTAGTTTTCGGCTATTTTTAAGTGTAATTAGAGCTTAGCAGGCTAGAACTTCGGGACCTTCTCCTTTATCTTAGATTTTCACTGGGACATTTAGATCATCATTGATCAATGCGCTCCTTTCTTGTTTATATCTAATTTCCATTTGGTTTTGAGTACATACTAGTATTTTTGCGTTGACGACCGTCAAAAGCCCTTTAACACGGTTTGTGTAGGACGGCCGTTACAAGAGCTTTTCAATTTTTATCTTACCGGTAGCAAGAATTTTTTATTTATATAAAAAAAATACTTAGAAGAATATATGGAAATAGCTGATGAGAAACATTTAACATAATTAAATTTGTTTTAACTCAGTATGCTGTTTTCAATAATCATTCACATATGCTACTCATGATATATTTAATGCTAATAATTTATTAAGTGTATCTTCTATGTTTGTATTACATAAATAAGTTTTAATGAGAGTATATTTAACCTTTAGAGGGCTGCATTTGAGATATCAAAAGGAGGCTTGAAATTGAGTAATAATCATATGTATATATTTTTGAGGTAATACCATGTGTATAATTCTCGTTACAGTTAGAGTCAATATATTGACTTTCCAGCCCTTTAAAATATAATGGTATTCTAAATTATTCTTTATATATGTATATTATTTATTTGTAACATTGATTGTAGCTTGCCAAGTACAAGGCACAACGTTTTGATAGGGGTCACAGTTCAGCAAGCAATCAGGCTGGTGAACCATCCGATGAAGAATCATCACATAATGAGTTTGAAGCTCAGCAAAGTATTAGTGTAAGTAGAAGGTTGCTTATACTGCATATTATTGTGTAATTAGTTAGTTAATTATATATGAAATTAAGGATATCTGTTTGAACTAGATAAATGAAGCATCATCACAGGATATAACACATAGTAGCATCAGTATGAGTGAAGGTGAAGGAGATGGAGATCTTGAAGGAAGAGCTGGTAATGTGGCCAAACTTGCAGAACTTCTGCAAGTCAAAGAAGCAGAGGTGGAAGCTTTACATGCAGAGCTTGATCATCTTCGAGCAGAGGCATCATCACCAAATTCATCACAAAGTAGAGGCAGTAGCATTCAGAACAGGGATATCATTCTTACGTATCATAATAAGGTAAATATTATAACATTATTCTATTATATTCAAGAGCTATGTTCAAAGGGTTGAAGTTATTTATATTCATTAAAAAAATAATTGAATATGATTATGATAAATTTATCAACATTGTTTTATCTTTTGTTTTTTCAATTTTTCTTAGCTAACTGAATATGAGAAAGCTGTAATTGATCGAGACAAGCTGATAGACGATTTAACCTCATCCTTGAAACAAGCCTTGGCAGCAAGAGATAATCTTGTAGCTCAAGTGAATTCCCTGAATGCCCTTAAGCTTGCTAACACAAGTATGGAAAGTGCTGAAGTTCTACAGGAGAAGGTATACAGATATTATATGCAGTATTGGTCAAAAGTCTAAAAATGCTACACATTTCATAATGGATAGTTAGTACATTATATTTTCGCTATTAGGCGTCAAAAAAATATTTTAAAATAAAAATCAAATCCCATAATTTTTTAATCAAAGTTTATAGGCAGTTATTCCCTTTGTCATAGGTCTCGTCTTTGGAAATTACAATCAACGATCAGGGTGCTATGATAAACGAGTTGAACATGGAATTGACCAAGTCAAAAGATCACGTACAAAGGCTAGAAATGGAAAGAGACACACAAAGAGTTGAAATCAATGATTATAAGACTCGGGTTGAACAACTAAATAAGCAAATTCGCGTCGGAGCAGAGCAAAACAATCTAAACATCGATAAGACATTAGAACAGCAAAAACAATATGAAGCAAGGGTGGACAAACTCAAAAAGGACATGCAAACGTTTGTAGATAAATTCACTATAGCAACCAATGAAAGTACAACGCATCATCAAAAGGAGATCAATGTACGTCACTTTATGAATATAATTAACAACAAAAAATGCCTTTATACTCATCAACGTAGATAACTGTTTGAAAATTAATGTTGTTTTTTATATAATTCTAATGATTCTCGTTTCTTCCAGGATTTGCAAAAGAAACACGAAGCAGATTTAGCGAATCTTCGACAAAAATTTGAAGAACAGTTAAAACTGTCTAAAGAAGAATCAAAAACATTGGCTGATCGTCTAAACAAGGAGTTGCCTGACTTGGAAAGTCGTCACGCTAAAGAACTGTCAGCTTTTCAAAGCCAATTAGCTTATTACAAAAACACTGTGGAGGCTCTTAAATTGGAATTGATTAATCGATGTGAGCGTGAACAAAGTCTTCAAGCGGAATTATTAGCTTCGAAGTCTCATTTAAACGAACTCACAGTTCAAGCAAATACCGAACGCGAGTTGCTGCAGGAACAAATTCGGTTACATAAGCTTCAGGTGGACGAAGTGACGTCGAAGTGTTTGGCAGCTTCAAGTGTCCTGGACTCAAAAGAAAGTATTGAGCGTAGCCTAGAACAAGCTCTGAGCAACGCAGGTATGTTACGTGAAGAGAATGAAAAGCTGAAGATGGAATTAGATGATCTTTCAGTGCGCTACACAGCTGCGCAGTCGCTTATAGAAAATAATCTAGCTCATGAACGGAGTATGAACAATAGAGTCTACGAGCTGGAGAAGTCTCTTTCTAGGGTGAGCGGTATCAGTTTTAGCAACACTAGTGAATTGAACGAGACCAGCTATCAGACTTTCGATGAAGTTGCCCTTCAGTTCCACATAACGCGACAGAAACTAGAAGAAAAGGCCGAGCTCGAGAAGAAGTTAATCGAAAAAATACAAAACTTAGAAGAAGAGCTCGAGAAAGCGAATTTGGTCAAAGAGTCTTATGAGAAGCAATTAAAGGATTCTAAGAATTCTTTCGACAAGCTTACGTCGGAAATGAATGTGTTAAAGGATTCAAATCCCCCAATCCCCTTTCAAGGATCCATGTACTTTGGTGACAGTCATGATAAGAGTCTGGAGGATAAAATTACGGATGATACCCAGAATCCAATGGAGATACTTGAGAAGAATCTAGAGGAATTAAGGATGAAGTTAAAGCAAAAAGAAGTAGAGTGTGCGGATAACGTAAAAAAGTTAGAGGAAGTTACTCAGAGGATGAGGAAAAGTGAAGATGAGTGTGAAAAACTTAAAAGTGGACTAGCTTCTGCATGGGAACAGTGTGCATTTTTCGAGGAGAAACTCAATCAAACTTTGGCTATGAGCGAGAGTAGATTTGACGATTCTATGATATCTGAACGGATGAGTGAATTGAGTCAACTCTCTAAGAATATATCTAAGGACCATTTAGATTCTCATGATATATCTGGCCGCATGAGTGAATCCAATGATAGATCTAAAGATGACACAAGAGATTTTGTTGATTTGCCAAAAGCTAGTAGTACCTCAACTAAAATAGTAAATGAAAATATAAAGAATAATGATATGATGGTTAATATCAGTCACGGAAGCGACTTGCAAGAAACTCTTAACCCTATTGTAGAGGACGCCACTAAAGATCTTTCCAGATCATTTCAAGAAAATTTGTTAAGGACTTCTAGTAATGCAGAAGAGTTGCCTAAGCAGATTTCACAAGATAGCGATAACACATCCAAAGATTTATCTAGAAATAATTTCGAAAGAACAGATAATTCATTGAGCGGCTCCAAGGAAGTGGAACTTCTTGATTCAAACAAGAAATTGGAATCCAAAAAAGCTATGAATCCTGATACATCGAGAGATCCCTTAAAAGAAGCAATCCTTGTGAATGAAGAATTGGTAAGAACACTTCAGAAAAAGGAAGAAGAATGTCAAGAAATAATGGGGAAACTGAATATGTACACTGAACAAGTGGAAGTTTTAAATATGGAAAAAGCTAAATTGATCAGTGAAAAGTTAGGTTTGGTCAAAGGTCTTGAAGAGTTGGAATCCTTACGAGATCAACTGGAACGCTTGAAAAAAGACCAAGAATTGCTGGCAAAAGAGTCAGCAGATCTAACAGAAAAACATAAGAAGGAAATGAGTAACTTGATGGAAAGACATACTGAAGAGGTGGCAGCTATTAAAGTGGATGCAAGTAACGAAGTACAGAAGCTTAGAAATTTACTTCTGAGTGTGAAGGAAGGGACTGCTGGTTTAGATGAATTGCGAAATGAACTAGAGAGTAGGCATTCTCATGAGATGGAAGACCTTCGCACTTACTTTGAACAGAAATGTCTTCAGATGGAGAAGCAGTACTCTGAAGAAGTCTTCAGTCAACAATCTAGGAAGATCTCAGATGATGACAGTGAATTTGATGAGCTCATCGAGGATCCATTTTTCGGTGCGGCTGGCGATTGTCTTGGCGCAGAAACAAAAAGTAGAAAGTCTGAGGATGCTTCAAAAATCAAATCCGACAGTGGTGGCAACGAGGATCCCTTAACACCTACTCGTGAAATTCAAGAACTTAAAGAACAGTACGAAAGGAAGTTAATTGAGCAAAAACAATTCTATGAAAATCTTCTGGACAAGACACCAGGGAAGAGACAGGATTCTCTAACCAAAGATGAAGTTCAGGTAATTTTATTCCAACTGATTAATGATATCTTGATTTAAGTTCAGATATTTTGACTAGTAATTTTTTTATTACTAATTTAAATAATATATATAAATCTTTATATTCAAGTTTGATAGCCTGGAAGAAGAGGAACCACAAAAACTTGATGAAATTGAGAAAGTCAAAGAGGAATATCAGAAAAAATTGGCAGAACAAGAGAAACTTTATGAAAATCTGTTACGCGAAGCCACAAAGAAGCAACAAGATTCTGTTTTAAATGTCGTTAGTCAGGTGAGATTTTTTATTATCATTTTAAAAAATGTCTACATTAATAATGTTTGGCACGAATTCTGGATCATCTATAAAACTATCTATAATATTCTTCAACTTTTTCTATCGCTGACATATCAGTTACTCATTGCTCTCTAATATTTACTTAATATAAATTTCAATCTTCAATGGTGCATAATGTACTTAGCAAAATATTTGGAGCCTATTGTAACTAAATCTTAACAATTTCCCTTTCTTTCTTTCATCGTATTTGTCCCTTTTGAAGCACGATAAGTAAAATTTGTGAAAGTTACAGAGCGAATATACCAGATCAGGGTTCCTAATTATATGTTCTGTGTATTGTCTAATTTTGGATCAAGTAGAGTAGCAAAACTATAAAATCTCCTTCACCGAAGAGTTAAGATGGATGATATAGCAAGATATAAATATATTCGCAAATCCAGAGCATGTGCACAAAAACATGCCGTTTGCGTAGTTCTAACAAATAAAGTGTGGTTTCCTGGCGAACTAAACTGTGAATCGTAAATTCGTAACTAACTTTTGTCCTGTGTGTGGCCTCGCATGCAGCCTTGTCAAACAGAATGGGATACAGTCATCCTGGAGAACGGCGAGCTTGCCAACTTGCGAGCTGCCTACAGCCACCAGCTCGAGGAACAGGTTGCCCTAGCACGGCTCGACATCGTCAACGCACTTCAGGAACAAATTCAGGTAGCTTATGGCCACCTGTTGCTATCGGCGCTTGTACCTTTTCTCTCTTCTCTTAAGAATTGGAAAAGAGAACATTCTAAGAGTCTTTTTTTCTTTTATATCCGTCCAATCGTCATAGTATGTTATAAGAAACGTTTAGAAAACGAGAGATGATTTCAATAAGGATACAAAACTTTTGTGGTTCCTAACGTAAAATTCAGCCCATAATCATTATCCTTGTTCATACTGTGGCGTTGGGATGCAACTCATCATGATTAAAGCTTCGGGTGGCAGAAAACATTCTTTACTATCCATGATCTAGCAGCTGCTACAAAAATCCAACAGGAAAACAATCTTGATACCATTTCAGTACATCACGTGCCGGAATGTATCGCTTTTGCGACTTTGTTATTATTAGCCAGTGCTTCGTTTATCACAGCAATGTTTTGATAGCGTGACATCGGCATTATACAGGCTCTGCTTTCTGCCGATACGGAAACCGAAGAAAATTGGCCAGCTGAACTGCTTGAGCTGCGAAACAAGTTCACGGATAATACAAGGCACGAGATGCAATGCTTGAAGGAGATGCACTCTGTAGAACTGCAAAGACTTAAGGAAGAGCATTCGCGTAGTCTTGCTAGGATCATTGATCGTCACCAGGAAGAACTTACCGGACTCAGGAAGGAATATGCAGATCAAGTAGTAACAAGGAAGCAATTAAGTTCTACATCTTTAGAAGATGATCTAATCGCTGAAAGGTGATACAAATACTTGTCTTTACGAATAATGAATACATTAGGATAATTGCTTTAAGAGAATTGTAATATTGAGAGAATGTCATTTTATTAAAATGTATTTTCAGAGACAATCTACGTAAATCATGCATGACTTTGAAAAATCTTGTTGGAGATTTGATCAAGTATTTCATGTCCTGCGAAGAGGAAGTGAACAATACTTTGATCAGCGAAGTCCTAAAGACTCAACTATCTAAGACTCAAGAAAGCTCTGATCAGACATCTGTCTCGGATGTGGAGGAACCTTCTATGAACAAGATCAAAAGAGTTCACTTTGCGCCTAATTCCAGTGGTATTAGCTCGATCCTGAATAATCAGGATCCTCAAGATTTAGCACAAGACGAGCAAGACTTTGCACAGCAACTGAGAACTGAGTTGGATCATTGCCTTAATCGTCTCAGGATAGAGAGTGCTCAGATCTTAGGCATTAGTTTACCAACAAGACAATGTAAAGTGGATATATTTTCAAAGCCAATTTCGTGGAACAACAAATCCAATGAAGAATTACAATACCAGCTAGCAGAGAGTGAAGCTATTATCACTGAGCTTCGCGAAGAATCTGAACACCTTAGATTCCGTGTACTTGAACTGCAAGATCGCTTAGTTGCAGCTGAGACTAAAAAAGAAATTATTAGTGAAGGTTATGGCGAGCAGGAAGACCCTGGTGTTCCGGTATCGGTAGAGAGCTTGTGTCAGCTACAAGACAAAGGTAGATTCCAAATTAAAAGTATAATCAATCCGATACAAAGTTCACACCAATTAATGATTATGACAACAATATTTAAATTTACTTAAAGTTCAATCATTAATCATTTTAAAACTTCGTTTACTTTACTTTTACTCTACAGCAAGATCTGTTCTCAACAATGGTGGTGGCGACAACTCGTACCTACTTCAGCTTATTGAAGAGCTTTGCCGTCACAGCGATAAACTTTTAGACGATTCGAAACGGGACAAAGAGGACTTGCAATTACAGGTAAGATCACATCCAAAGTGTTTAGAACTGGATGCACCAGCTGCATGAATGTTATCTTTCAATGAGCCGCGGTGTTTGCGTATTGAAACGGTTGATGCATTTAGAGCCCGAGTTACATCGCTAGACTACGCTCTGGCCGAGAGTCCAGTCTCCGAACTCCACATTTGAAAAGTTTTCCGTTTTACGTTATTATACATTTCTTTATTTTTGTATGAGTTTTGAAAACCATTTTATTTATCGAACAATCGTGGGGAAAGGATCACTGGATTTTATGGTGCAGAACCCAGAAAATTGATTGGCGTTCTATTGTCTTGCCGGCAGGTGCCTTTAGACCCAATACCTCCCCCATACATTCACAGGGTTTGCTGCCGAAAGGTAAATCATAGAAATACTAATATTAGGCTTAAGCCTGTCCATGCTGTATAAAAGAGCCTCCAAAATTGTCTCTTTCGCAAAACAATTCTTATTAGAAAAGTATGGTTATTTGATATTGAGGCCTTATACATATACCGTACATTCAATTCATGTCATGCGCGATGATGATCAGTGTTCATTGTGGTGATTTTTTGAAAAGTGAAAATATTGCCTTTGGGGTGATTGCTGGCTCATTTTAGTTGGCCGGGTTGTGTCATGTATGGGTGAAATAAAAAATCTACTTTCTCATTCAAAACATATTGCTTGCCATGTTGCAGTATTCCACAACACATTAGGTGTTCAGCAGAACACCGCTGAGGGAGCAAATACATTTTATTGGTCATTTGATCGTTAATCTTGAAACAGTTGTGAGATTTGACCAATCAAATGTATTTTCTCCCTCAGCGGTGTTTCTGCTGAACATACATATTGTCTTATGAAATAAATGATTGAATATTTAATTAGAAGATATCTTTTTTTATCTGCTGAGGTTGCATCAATTAATTAAGGTATAGAGAAAAATATGGTGATTATACACTTGTAAAAACATGGTAGAATGGGAATTGCCTTGCTTTTGCTTTTTGTAGTTTATTTTAAAATTAATTTAAAACACTTGTATGCATCCATTTAATACGTAACATCCTTTTTCTTCGAATGTATCATTTTATCAAAAACTTTAGGGAAGCCCGTTTTCTTTTGAACGAATTTTTCGATGCTTATAGACGAATTGGCTTTCTGTAGTTTCATTTTTTAGATTCATGTAATTTAAAGTTCTCGATATAACTGTTTCAAATTATTAAGCGACGACTCACTCTCAATAAATACTTTCAAGAATATTCTGGTTTTCAAGAGACGCGCTAGAATGTTATATATGCAAAATACTTAGATCGAATCGGCGGACAAAAAGCTGCGAGCCATCACGAAGTTCCTAGAAGAACAAGGCGGTGAACGTGAAGCTGAGCGTGAAGAAGCCTCTAGACAAATTCAAGCGCTGCAGGAACAAATAAAGGAGATGGAACGTGAAAAGGAAAGAGATCAACGCATCAGTACAGAGGTAACAATTTAATAAGGTTTACATGACAACATGATTTTAATTAATACACAAATCGAGTATGCAAGTAACATAGTTATATTATATTTGTAACAATATATAGAATCTTCAAGTATAAATTGTAAATCTTGCAATTTAACACAAGGCATAAGGTTTGATATTAGTTGATTTCAATGAAAATAACAGATCGATGATATTGGAATACACCTCTTACACGTTAATTGTAGATTCGTTTTGCATACTCTCTTTTAATGGACTGGGTATTACCTTTGAAGAAGAAATACTTTTGTATATATTGTAGCAGGATTGTACCATAATTTTAGAAATATCAATATCACGAGATGGAATATTACTATTGAACCATTCATTGAAATGAAAGTACAAAGATACAAAGATGCACATATATTTCTAATGTTATGGTCGCACCTGCACATCTGGTTATCTCGGTGGCTTAACGATAATAGAAATTTGGTGTCAGATTTTCTAAAGAGGATATTGTTAATTCTGCTAGGAAAGCTTATAACACGCATCACTTCACGCTAGTCTTATTAACCCACGTTTTCTCTGCACTGTGGTTTTGGTTTTCTGTTTGTTGCACAAAGCAGTCTTCTACGCTATCGCCTCTACCGACCCCGCTCGCCCTTGCAGTGCTTCGGCCAACTGACATCGCTGCAACTGTGAGTGCAACAACTATGTCACATCTTAACTATCCCGGCAAAGAAGCATTGGCATCAGATGAAAGCAAACTGCAAGCTTATATTTTATGTCTATGTTGTATAAATATTCTCACAATTAACTTTACAAAGCTGATTGTATAAGAACAGTTTAGTGTACTATTGACTAATTTACAATGCGATGTATTGATAGATACATTAGATTTCTAATAATGCTGAAAATTGATTCACAATTTTCAGTTACCAACCGATAGACAGTGTAAGAAAAATTAAGGTTTTCAATAGTCTTGTTTTTCTTTCTGTGCTTTCTGTGTCGTCCGATGCTTCTTCGTAAATGATCACGTGCCACTTTCTGTAAATATCACTGGGTCGAGAATATCGTAGTTACGCGAAATACAGGTGGAGGCCCTTGAATCCCAGATGCGCGAGATGTCATCCTTGATGATGGATGCTGAGACGAAGAAATCGGAGATTGAGACCGAGCTCAAAGATGCTGTGGACAAGATCTGTGATTTGAGGGATATAATTGCTGATCTGGAGCAACAGTTGCAGTTGAAGCACAAGGCCGAAAATGTATTGAGAAGTAAAATCGAGCAGCTAGAAGGTGTTGTCGCTGCGCAAACTAGAAATCAGCAAGAATTGGCGCAGGAATTGGATGCAGTAAACATGGGGAGTGAGAGCAATAAGCTCACTGAACATATCGCGCGGTTAGAGGTATTGCTTCAGTATGAATGATACATATAAATTATGGTTCCTCTATTTTTCTTTGTTAGAAAAATTGTGTAATAATCGTCAATTTTTATTTAACTCTTTTAGGATGAGTTGCAAAAGCACAAGCTTAGCTCCGAACACTTTGAAGGTAACTCGTCTGCTTTGAAGCAAATGAAAACGGAACTGCGCGAGATGCAGCTGCAACTGGACCGACGTATACGAGACTTAGAGGCTTTGCACATATGTGGTTCTAGTCTTAGTCTTAGTCAACCAAGCGAAGACGTTTCTATCAGAGAACAGATAGATGCTTCTCGTTGTCCAACTCCAGATGATCCACATGCGCCACCTACCTTACCGCTAGATCAACTTTTGAAACTTAAGGAAAAAATGGTGAAACACGCCAGGGTTGAAGAAGTTGCCTTTAAGCGTATCAAGGATCTTGAAATGCATCTAACTGCATTGAAGAATCAAAATGAGGTAATGTGTTTTAATAATCTACACGAAAAGATTTTGAGTGAAGTTTAATCTATGGATCATTAGCTTCACATATCATTGAAATATTTTTTATATTGTCGATTAACTTGCGTTCACAGGAATTGCAAGCGGAGCAAGAGATTTTGCAGCAGACAGCATCAGAACAATTGTTTCAGATCGAAGCCATGCGTGGTCGTTTGGAGCAACAAAAGCAAAGTGCTCCATTTGCACAAAGACAAGCTACATCTAGATTGGAGTTGCAGCTACATGAGCTCAATACCAAATTGAATGCATTAGAACGAACTGTTGCTGATAAAGATCTCGAGGTATGATTATCTTCCGCATATTTTCCTAAATTATTTTAACACTCTTAGAATATATATGTAACTAATCTTCATTGCTTTTGTGAGAAGATGAAAGATGTGAAGAGCCAGTTGGACAGAGCTAATAGATTATTAACGGAGAAGGAAACCGAAATCGCAAGTGCCGTCCACACTGAAAATAATGCTTTTCAAAAACTGAAGGATTATATTGCAATCCTTGAAGAAGAAAAGAAAGTCCTTGAGGTACTCTTCTTGTTACTCCACGCCATATATGCTTTTGGAAAAAAAAAATATTTCTTACTCCTAGTAAGATTATTATTCACTGTTACAGTCCAAGTTGGGAATACAAGAACGTACTCAGCATGACCTAAGACAGCTGATAGACTCAATGGTAGGGGACAAGAACGAAGAGATCGATCATCTCAAGGAGCAACTGGCCAAACGCGAACGTGTATTAGAACCATACTTAGCGTTAAACCTAGACGAAAGTCAGCTACGAGAACTGATACGTCAAGCTGAACCTAAGAATAGTGCCCGAACCCTGAGCGACATACTTTCTATTCATTCAGAATGCGAGGATCTTCCTGATCCAATTAGAGAAGCTCCTAATTATACATCAGGACTTAATGTGTCTAGTTTTCGTACAGCTCTTCCATTGGATCATCTCAAAGAACCTGCAGAGCAATCACCAAATGTCTGTATAACGATACCACAACTGGAGCTTGGCTCTCAAAGTTCGTCTAGTTCATCACATGGAAAATCACTAGAACAAAGCGAATCCCGTCCAATTCAAGCATTAAGTCCTATGATCCTGGAAGAGTCGAATCCCAAGGATCGGACCTCGGAAGCCATTCAACGTTCTGACAATGAATTACTTGAACTGAAAATTCGTCAATTAGAAAATCAGTTGTCTAACATAAAGGATGAACTCAATTTGAAATCTTCCAATTTGGCGCGACGGGAGGCTGAATTGAATAACTTACAGCAGGAACTTGATGAATTGAGAATCGAACTTAAGGACACGATTGAGTCTTTGAATCGGGATAAACTCTTCTATAAAAATCAATACGAGCTAACTCAAGTTTCTGAAAGTAAAATCAAAAAAGACCTTCTGCAGGTTGAAAATACTCTAAAGCTGAAAAATGATGAGGTCAATGAATACAAGAGTAAAATTCAAATGAACGAGAAGATTTTGATGGAACTGAATGTTGAGAATTCTCGACTGAAAAATGAAATTGATGAAATAAGGGAGAAGAATATAAAACGGCTAGAGATCAATCTCCAGGAAAAAGAGGTGGAACTGAAAAATCTTAAAGAAATCGTGTTCGAAAAGGATATTACCATTGAAACTATTCAGACTCGTAATACTGAAATCGAAAATGAGAATAAGCAATTGTTTGAATTTAAATCAAAATACGAACAGTGCCGAAGTGAATTCGCTGAGTGTCAGAATGAGATTCAGAGACTCACTGAAGGATTGAATAATCGCGACCAGATCATCCGAAGACTTGAAGAAATGGCTAGAAGGTCCAGCTTCTCCGGGGCGTCTTCACCTAGTGAAAGTAAGGATCAAGAGATTCATCATTTGCAGGAATACCTTAAGGAGAAGGATAAAGTCATCCGACAGATGAGCGATGACAGTAAGAGTTTACATCGTGCATTAGAGACTATACAGAATAAGATGAAGGAATCTGGGAATGTTGTAGAACTACGAAAGAAATTGAAGGATGAAAGAAGAATTAACACGGAGTTGAAAGAAATAGTTGACAAAATGCAGATTGAATTGAAATTTCTATTCAGAGACGAATCAATCCGTAAGTATTTTCATAAAAATAATAATACAAATCGATAGAACACATATAATTCATATAATTACGTTTAAAGAATCTGAAGAGGATGTCGACATTGAGGATATGGTACAACGAGAATTGAACCTGTCAGCTCGACTTGATCAGCAAATATTGGAAGCTATTGAAAGCGAACCTGAAGAAGGTACTGGCAGAAAAATTGAAAAACACTCTTGCAATTCATTAGACATTGAACCTACGAGTTCAGATAAACAGGAGAGATTTTTGTACCGATACGGAGTATTGAAAAGTAAATTGAAACAAGCGACAAAAGTCAATGAAGAATTGATAAAACTTAAGGATGATCTTGAGATTGAGCGCGAGATGCTACGTTCACAAGTTGCTGAATACGAGAATCGCATATTGCAAATCAAGTATGTCAACTCGTGAAACAGTTTCAAACATTCTTTAAACTTATACATTACTGAACTATATTTGATTTTCGAATCTTCAGGTCCCATCTAGACGAAGAAAGTAACAAAGTAGCGTCTTTGGATGAAGCGCTCTCAGCTGAAAGACAAATAGTGCGAGATTTGAAGCTTCAAATTCAAAAAGATCAACATGCTATGGAAATGGCTCATATAAAAGATTCTGAATTGATATCAGTAAGTATTATTACAAAATCCATTACTTTGTAAATTAACAGCAGATGTTTATTTTTAACTAAATTTTATTTTACAGATGTTAAGAATAAAACTTTCATCTTCAATCGACGCTGAGGAGAAGCTACGAAAAGATTTGAACGAAATGCGTTACGAACACAAGAGTCTTGAAACCCAATTGACGGCAATCAGAGAACAAATAAATTCTCAGCGTGTCCATGAAACGACAGCAGGACTTGAAGAACTCTTGGCGACGGAGCAGAAGAAATATATCAAACTTGCAGAAGAGTACGAGCAGGTGCAGCGAAAGAATGTTGAGCTTAGTGATACACTAAGGAAAATTGAAAATGAAAAGTCACGATATGAAAAGCAATTAGAAATGTTTATGGAGGAGAAGGAGAAAATGATAAGCAGCCTGACTTTGGCTGAAGGTACTAAAGAATTCTTGAGCACAGATTTGAGGAGGACTAAGGAAGAATTAAGAGCACGTGAAGAAGAGTGCGAATGGCTTCAGCAAAGAATAAGTACCATGTCCAACGCAGAGAATAAAAGACAGCAACAAAGGTCAGACGATCATAATGAATTAAAGAGTCTTCGGCGAGCGATTACCAGTACTCGAGAAGTCATGGTTGGTATTAATGATTAAATAATTAAATACTACGAATCATTATTGTTAAAGAATAAATTACATTAAATTTTTATATTGATTTATAGCATGATCTGGAATCTGATATGAAGCAATCTAAAAAGGAACTACAAAAATCATTAGAAAATCAAGCTCAACTCACAGAACGTATAGAGTCTTTGATTGAAAAAGAGATTCAGCTTAATAAAGAGCTCAATGCAGCACGGTTGGAAGAGAGGAGACTTAACGAAGTAATAGCTGATATGCAAAATGATTTACAGTTGAGCGTAAAGAGAGAAGTAGAACTTACTGAAGAGTTGCAAAAGGAAAGGATATCTAGCCAGAAAAAAGTACCTGCTCAGTTCGTTCAAAAGATAGAGGCAAGAAAGAGGAATTATCAAACATACTTGTTCCTGCTATTTCAATTTTTTAAATTCTGTTCATTTTTCGTAGGAATTAAATGACAGCATTGAAAGGCATTCACGAGTTGAAAGTATGCTTCAGGAGAAATTAGCCAAGGCTAGAGAAGAGAAGGAACAATTTGCAAGTCGTATCAGATTACTAGAAAATAAGTTGGCACAAAGAAGTAAAGAATCTACAAGTGGCTTAAACTCTGATTTGGTTGAGAAGGTAACTTTATAAATAGTTATAAGTCTGAAGTTCATTTTTTTCGTGTTCTTGTATACACATGTAAAATATCACTCATAATGGGATAATATTATCTTATCCCTTACAATTGGACTAGCTTTATTCGATTTAATAAACGCCGTCACATTTCTTTGTTCTTTTACTAGATTCAACACTTCTATGGCAAATACCTGCGTGTGGATAGCCGACGCAAAGCTCTAGTTTATCAGAAGCGTTACTTGCTCTGCATAGTGGGTGGTTATCAAATTTCAGAAGCCAATACACTATCGGTGCTTGCACAACTTACTCAAAGTCAAAAATTCTGTATAAAAACGAGTGATAATCGGAAGAGCCCTAAAGTTCGTTTTCGTAGTGTTGTACTCGTTGTTGTCAGTATTCATCGCATGAAGTGGATGATTCTCAGATGGAGAACCGGAAGACGAGTCGGAGCCAATGCTGTTCTTGGTAATCCGGATCAGTCTTTTGTTCCCCTGAGAACTGTCAGCTATAATCATTCACCGCCTGTTCGAGAACGAGCTACTATTAAGTAAGTATTGATTTATTCATTTATCCTTTAGCATTATACGAACAGTATACACGACTCGAAAACATTGCGATTATTGTAGAAGAATTCTTAATTTATTCTCAATAAAAGATTGCTCAATAAATTTATGCCGTTTAAAAATATTGCGGGTTGAGTTAGGCAGTAATATATTTTACAATTCTTTTTTACAGTGGTGATGGAAATTTTGGGAAAATTGAATTGGAACAATATTTGCAAAGATTCACGAATATTCAGCAAACACTTGGTCTAGCAATGTCGGAAGCTGGAGCAAGTCGTCCGTCTAATACAAGGACTCAGATGACTTCGCATCATAACAGGTCACCTCAAATTCAATTAGATGATAAAAAGTCGATCGATAGCCTTGATAATTGTTTCTATTAAAAAAGATATATACAGCCATCTTTCAAGATGGTCTGTGTGGGATTGCCGTTTTCATTTGCATTGCGAATGGAAATAATTTGAAACTGGGCATTTCGAATAGACTGAGATTTTACGTAGACTTTTTTTTATTGTATTTCACTATTACTTCTCTCGTAGGACTCGTTCAAGCATTGTATATAAGTTTGTATCATATGACAGTGTAAGATAATTCCTATTTTTATTAAGCTTTAAAGAGCTAATTGTGTCTTCTGAAACGAAAGCTCAACCATTCAATAGTATTTCGTTTATCCTATTCATTGTTTTAAGTGAATTTTTGGACGCAACATGACCAAAGTTTTGCGACATTGTTTTTTAGATTTATTTAGTATGAAATTATATACCAGTGATGAGAATGTTGTGCCTTATAAATTGTAACTCTGATATTTATTGTATTGTATGGATTGTATGTTTTTTATATTGTCAATAAAACTTTATTCATCACTTAAAAAAGATTGGGAATATGGGAACAGTGATAATATTGATGAATTCATAAAGTTAACGGTATTTTAATGCAATCGTAGACATCTTTACAGTAAAACAGAACTTGCCATTTTACATTCAGTAGATAACAAGCGTAGCTCTATACATTTCTCTATAACTGCAATAAAAATGTATGCCAACAGTAGAATAGTACTATAATAACTGGAGTATTTGTCAGAATTAAATTCTTCGTGTTTATTCGAGTTCATTAGATTGTCAAGAAAATAATATTTGAAATTTTATTCCCAGAAACGGGGGTAAAGATCTGACTTCTTTTGTGAAATATTAAAAACTATCATACTAATTACATTACAAACTACATCTTTGTCAGACGTTAACAGCTGTCTGTATCCTATTCAGACTATATTAAAATTAAATGGCCATACAAACAGTTGAAAAATATTTTACAGCAAATTCTCATACGAATATCACTATTCTAATAACCAGTCATACTACTAGTTATAAATTATTATAAAAAATGATAATCTAGCAAATTTCTACGAAGGGAATATGTGAGCAAATAACATTACCGTCTTGACAAACTAACAATTGCAGAAGTAGTTAATAATAACAGGATGTTGTGTAATTATTTGTCATAATGAAATCCTACTTTGCTAATCGCATATACTTGGTATTATTTACATATATACATAAAATTGTATGATAAAATATATAGTGGCCGTCTAGAGCTACGTTATCTCAGTTTTATGAAATCGCTACATGCTAACAGCTTCTTACAAGTAATCTACTTTCTTAAGGCTGCCCCGGATAGACTTTACAACTCATCCAATTTGGGATTCTTACCCAGAATACTAATACACAGTACATGTCAATTATAATTTAAATTAATTTCTACATGGGAAACTAATTCATTGTGTATTACTGAAACATTAGATGATTTAAAGTATTCAAAGTGACAAACGATTATGTATAACTTATGTGCATCAAGTGTTATAAATTGACTAAAAGTGACATACTGAATCAAAGAGAATATTATTTTTTTGTCTTTCTTTTCAGACTTATAATTAGTCTTTTAAATCTTATGTCGGCGCACTAGTTTCTCTTTGAAATATTTTACTGTGTAGCAGTGCCTGTCCTTTCAATTGCTCTAGATTTTCCAAACGATAATAACTAACTGCAGTGAGGAAGTTCGTTAGTCTTTTTTGAAGATGCTACAAGCACGGGACTCTTCTCACTACAAATATTAATATTTTCTCGGGACTTATGACATTTCATTATTTTTTGCAGAGATATCAAGGAATTTTTTGAGATGAAAAACTCAATTCCTTTTAATTTGCCAACATCCGAGCTCCGATCACTCATACGAATGTGAATTGTTGAAAATTTAATTTATTTTCCAACTATGAAAGATCGAAGTCCTAGCACGACTTGAAAAAAAATTCTCTGTCTAGCACACTGATGAGTTAGGCTTCTTTATGAATAGAACAGGCGTCCTTGAAGTTGGTGGCATTAAATGGCACAAAATAGTCGTCATGAAGTTGCCTGACAATTGCCTCAATGGGACAAAGCTTTGACTCCTTGCGTGTTTTCTCGCTGTCATCGTGATCAAAGAAGTTGACATTATAGAGACTGGTATTACGACAAAATGGTATCTTCTGGGTAAAATCCTTGCCATTGACGACGACGCGAAAATAGAAATCGCTAGCTACGTGTGTCTCTGACTTTGGATTGATTCGATAAACCTCAATGACGAAGCGCGAAGCATAATGTGGAACGGCTGCCTGCTCAGAAAGAATTCCAAGAGCAGTAGCCAAGTATTCCAACGTCTTGTCATGTCCAGAATACAGAACAATCTTTGGTTTAGCTTCAGAAATCATACGCAACATATAGGATACGATGCTACGTAATAAACCATATGCTCGTAGCAAACCATACTTCCGGCGATTATGACTTTTGGAATGTTGACGAGCTTCCCATTCTGTGTATGCAAATAATCCTGTAACATGTTCGGTTTTGACACAGAGCCGCTGTGTCTCAGTATCTATACATGGTAGGGACGCCCCGTGACAGACGTAGGTCAATAAAGCATCTCTTAGTGTGTTGGGGTCCGTCGTCTGAGCCTGGTCAGGCATCTCAAAGACTATATTGGAAGCTTGCTTTATTAGATCTGCTACAGCCGGGTGCGACTTTAGATGATCTCCAAGTTCCTACATAAATGCAAAAAGAATTCTGAGTAATGTTATTCAAGAGCTATAAAGATTCTTTTGAACTTTATGCATTAACTTTTACCTTGGAGTATTGTTTGTGATATTTTTCAGCAGCTGGACAAGCACAATCTGTATTACAAAAAGCATAACTTTGCGTCTCACGCAGACTGATTTTTGCTAAATTTTGAAAACCATCGTTCTCGATGAATGCGTACAGTAGCGCCACAGCACTTTGCACAGTTCTTCTGTATCGTGTACTGTAGACAACAACGTCCTTTGAACTGATGGTACCATTTCCCAAATTGAGTCTGTGAAAATAAGCGTTACGTAGGAGTAGTCCTGTCTTGAGTAGCTGTGATACGCCCAACATGGTCAGTTGTGCCAGTTTGCAATCCCTGGCGGCAGCTGGCAGCATTGGAAATCCATGGAACGGTCCCAAAAATTGGGCCCACCCGGTGCGCCAATTAGAAGATGCATTTTGCAGGAAATTTTGATAACCCTGATAGACATTATCCAATTCCGAGGACGACGTAAAATCACCAGCACAATTTATTGCACTGATATTTCGCACGTGAGCCAGGGGACCTCTGTCGCCATGCCTGACGAAGATGAGGATTCCGGTAAGCGTTATATTTCCATCGGCTTTTCCTTCAGCACATATGAAAAAGATATGGTTTTTTATTTCATGATTTTAAAAACAACACGTGTCACAAGCTTGTGAATCACCTACCCTCGGTTCCAGGTAAAATGTTACTAGGTGAATTACAAAAACGAAATATTCGTTTAGTTTTTACATCTGGTTTCAGGTTGCGTGGAAATTCTCTAATTGATAATTCACTGGCTGGGGGGCGTCCCTGTGTTGCGCTTTTGTCATCCACACCAATGTATTTGTACATTCCTAAAATATTAAAAATTCAATTATATAATAATTTTATTTTAATCGTAACAAAATTAATCCAACAATAATTAAAAATTACTCTTGAATGTCCTGAAGAGATCATACTTTCCTACTTTTCATCCTGTAGTATTCTAATTAAATAAAACATGACAACCATCTTTCTCAAAAACCCAAGTACCAATTAATAACAAACTAAACAAAGAATAACTATATGTAAATAAAAAATACGATCCTCGATCAAATCCAAATATATATTATATTAATTCACAAAAAGATAACAAAAATTTTTATGCTTTCAGGAAGAAAGTCACTAAGTAGTCCACAATAAAAATAAAATATTAAAATGCAATGTTAAGTCGTTACCAGCAACCAGAAGGAAAATCCAAACGCTGAGGATAACGTAGCAATAAAAGGCTCGATGCTGATAAGAAAGTCGAACCATCTCTGAGAGCATCGTGGTGTCTCTTGGGCTGTGCAAGTCGCTTGACGTAATTCACGTGTTTCCTTTCCTAAACGCTGGAGATAACAGCAGTTCGTACTACAACGGAATCGGATCCTCGAGCCGAACATTCTTGTTTCACGTGCCTGCAGCCACGTTTACTCGTAGCATCGCTACCCCAAGCGTATTGCCTTTGTCTCCCTGCGATTGCAGTTTTCAACTTCGAACGAGCGAGGTTTATTCTGTTTTTATCTATCTAATATTTTTTGTTTTTTGGCACGCAACGGAAGCACGTCTTACAAGACTGGCCAGTGTGCTTAACAAATATCCTGATCGTTTTCGTAGTTTCCTGAATACAAGGCTAGGTTATGGTAGGCGCAAGCGCCTAGGTCACTCCCTGTCTCCGGTATAGACTATGCCGATGTTATATACTCTGCTGTTTTTCTCTATGCGCACCCTGCAATCTAGCGCATGGTCTAAGGCTTGTTTACACTTTACGCAAGTCTCGCGGGTTCTTACGAATCGAATTGGTTACAACTTTCCCTTGGGTTATCATGAAAATTTTATCACTCGAGCCAAACACTATTTTATGGACGAATATATTTATATGTTTGGCTTTCACTGTGATTCTCAGACCTAGAAAATTCTTCTAGTATTTTAATGAAGTTTTCATGGGATTTTTATATATAACTTTACTATAGGCAAGTGTATATTACTTTTAAGGGTACTTTTAGATTTGCGTAATGTATTGCTGTAATCTAAAAAACTCCGGTAGTAATAATTAGGCTATTTTTATATTTTCTATAGGAGATTTCTATTTGTCAATTTTCATGATTCTAATATACTCAGGAAGTTATATTATATGAAACATGAACTCCATGAACTAGTGAGATGCAGCAACTGGTGCGATTGCGTGTGACTTTGTTTTCATCGGTGTCGAATGAGAGTTGAAATACATTAATTGAATACCTATAGTTTACTGATATATATATATTATGTATAAGGTTTTTAAATATATATATATATATATACAAAACGTATGTATAAATTATTCCTCTTCAACTACTCGATAAGGTGATTCGTATATTAGATAAAATACGATAAACAATAAGTTTAGTAGTAGCTACCCGCAGAGCATTAGACATCCTCCGGATAACTATATTTGTTCCAAAATGTCCAGAATATGTGTAAAAACTTTGGATATGCAAAAGAATACACTTCAGGTATGCTGCATGTGCTATAGATATTTCAGAAGGTCAGTGAAATGAATATATGTAACATTACTGTAACGTTGTATGGATGTAAAAGTGTAACTTAAGGTTATATTAAAATTATACCGTATATTTACATAGTATTTAAAGATCAATTTTTTTTAAATATACTTACTACATATTATTATATTTTCTTCAATCACCAAATTGACGAGTGCAGACATTTGAAATTGATAAGAGTCTTTAAATCCTGAACCTATAATCCTACAAGCTAGTGGTTCACGAGCCCTCCTTATTTCCACTATTAGAGAATGTAGATACATCCCATATAAACGGGTACCATCACTCAGAGACTGACATTTATCGACAAAATGTCCTTCGCTGAGAAAATTGGAATTTCTTATATTCTTCGAAAAAGTAAGAAGAAATATGTAGAATGATTCTAAACGAATATCGGAACGTTGAAAAATTGCATAGACAATATAAAAAAGATTGTGACACGTTATACAACGATTATAAAAATTTCACATGTATTCAATTTCAATATATTCTATTTCAATATTAATTTAAACATATGACGTCATACTCGAATATCTCGTGACGATCGCAATTATTCGTGACTTATATTTCCAATAAGACCATTTCTCAAAATACGACACTGATCAGACACCAATTGACACCACGAGCGTCCCATTACAATTCCCTGAACAGAAAATAAATTTTAGCGTACTGCGTTTCTTGAAAATTTTTCCCAGCTTGAAGTAATTAGGTAAAAGAAAAATAATTATGAATTTTGCTACTCAACTACGAAGGAGTAGCTTTGTGCATTATTCTATTACCTGGAAAGTTTTATGCGGAAGGATTAAAGGGTTAGCTATATATTTAAGTTTAGTATCGTGAAGTAAGATCGTTAGACTAGAGACGCGAAAGGATTCTTAGAATTCTGAACCTTGAACTAGACTAAAATAACCCTTGCCAAATTCCCTTAAGAGGGGAATAGAACAGGGTATTGGTGTGTGTGAGTTGTCACATGAACGAGGCTGGAAGGGAGGAAACTTCGCACCCAAATCTCCTAATTGGCTATACGAGAGCAATTTCCAGTTATATGGTGTAATGATCATAGATGTAGACCTTTCTCCGCAGATAATTTTTTTTTTATTTTCGGCGGTGGTTCTGTACAACAGTGCGATAAGTATCGAATAGGGAACGACAAAGATATTGTTGGGTCACCATGACAGATCCGTAAACCCCCACTTTTGAGAATCAGTTATATTTTATATATTTTTTGAGAAATAATTTAAAAATTTGACTTTGCAGGTAATGACGTTTTATCGGAAGACTTCAATTTTTTGTAATAAATTAATTGTCAGTGCTTTCTGTGCAAAGATTTTTGGGTGTGAAGTTTCCTCGCTTCCAGTCTCGTCCGTGTGATAACTCACACATGCCGATAACCTGTACCATTCCCTCTTAAGCACTTTCTATAACCCTTTTGGCGTTTCGTATGCTGCAATCCATCATCCGTGATAACTATTTTTAATTTTTTTCTTACATATAGTTTTATTGAATTTTTTGAAATATCGTCAAAATTCTTCGAAATTTCAAATGTCTTCTTTCTCCCATCATGTTATTTTTCCTACAAGAAAGGCATACTGTTTGGTAGTAATTATTACGTGAAGAATTTTTTTATTATCATTTGCACAAGCGATACCACTTTTTTAATAGCTGATCGATAGTGAAAGGACATTACGTTACTGAGTTAGGCTCGTTTTAATGGCATCGGTCAGTAATGGACCTTTTAAAGACGCGCAGCGTCCTTCGTGACGTCGATGAAAAAAAGAATAATACGGAAAGGCACTACCTTGACGAATATGTAGAAAAAGTTAATAATCGCGGTAAACGCATTTCTACTCTAAAAATGTTGGAAAATACGCACTTTCTTTTTTAAGTCCTTCAAAAAAAAAGACAGAGGAAACGAGTTGCTCCACGAGTGGCAATACTACCGAATATTAACGGTGGCTTTAAACTTGAAATATTTTTTATTTTTTTCCCCCCACCACCCACGTAACTCATACGTCATTGCATAATGTGTACATACATATCAGTGTATATACACTTTTTGCTAGACTAGACTGACTCTTTTTACGTATCCGCCCGCATAGGGGACCAAGAATCATATACATACTACCCTCATTTCCCATATTATTGTTCAATGTCACACGACGTGTAATTCAGGGTGAAAATAAAATATGGGTAAATAATTAACATTAACAAAAAATTGGACTCGATAGATTTTAATAAGAAACTTTTTTTAATTATCTATATAAAAATATAATCGTCACAATTATTGATATTCAATTATTTTCTGTCCTAGTTATTCACATATCAATCATTCTATATATGTATATGCAAATTAAATTTAATATTGCTTTAATTACTACTTGTGGATGTATGAAAATCGTATTTTATACGAAACGTATAGGAAAGATGGAATATCTAGGGGAACATATACTCGTCCCTGTATGATGATATTATTTTGTACGTGTATGGGGGAAAATCGTGAATTTCGTGTGGCGCGTTATGGGGTGACGCTTGCGCAACGATCCTCGCAGTCCTATATAAGGACATGGTACGTCCTGAAATGGTATTCAGACTCGGCTTGCCGCGACCTTCCGGTGCAACCAAGTGCAGCTTAAAGTGCAGCTGAAAATTTTCCTGTAATTTGCTCATTTTTTGTTCTGGAAATTGACATGGCATCGCGAAGAGGTCGACTGGCCATTTTTTTAATTTACATCGCCGCAGTCAATCAGTTGAAGTTACCATCGGTGAGTAGTGTATAAAATTGATTTCTTTTTTATTTTAAACTATTACAAAAAATTTTCTATATATTCAATCTGACCTACGAGTGTTATTAATTTTTCGAATTTATGCATATACGAATTTACAATTCCGAACCTTGATCTTCAAAACGTATTTTAACGTTGCCGCCAAACTTTGGTAAATTTTATTTTAAGTTTTGAAAGTTTACGAGATTTCCACTTTGCAATTCTCACCAAAGTATTTGTTCTTGTTTTACTTTTTTTAAATTTATTTCAGGATTTCACGCAAAGTTTTGCCTGACATTATTTAACGTGTAATATCTGAAATAGATTAATTGAAATGATTAAAATGTGTCTTTCAAAAATTGATAATTTCAATTAATGCCCATATACGTATTCTTCTCGTGTGTATTGAACTATTGGGGTAATCAAGTTTTTTTCCTATTGTCTTCGCGTCAAGTATCTCTTTTCAGGCGTTAATTAAAATTTTAATTAATACAGATTTTGATCGGTAACGACGTACTGTTATACATTTATTTTATAAAAGTTTCAGCGATGCTTATGAAATTAAATATTTTTTTTGTTACACATCATTTCTGTATCTGAAACGTGCTTTGAACTTTTATACTGTGTAACTTCACGTTTTTGTCCTTTTTTTTTTTAATAATCCACTTAGTATTCCATTCTCGAAAAATACTTATTAAAATCATAGGAAATTTTAATTTTTTTATGTTATTTCAAAATTCTGTCAATTTTATTATACTTAATGTAATTTCAAAATCCTGTTGCTTTTATTGTCTAATTCAATTCGAGACAAATTCTTTCACAAAGCAATGTACAAAAATAAGCTCATCTGATCTAGAGCTTTGCTTTTCGTCGAACATCTTTTCCTTCTGGTACCCAATCACAGCAGATTAACTTCGATCAAGAGCGCCTGTCTGGTTCTTCCCAAGAAAAGCAATTTTCCCTTATTCTGGTTTTGTCTGCATTGAAAATCTGTACCAGAGACCTTAAGTCTTTTAAAGACAGAAAAGAAACTTGTGGCTGTAAATTCAATAGAAATTTTTGTTGGCAACATCCAGTAAAAAAATATCTTTACATATATTAGGTCGAGTCATAAGTAACTTCCGTTTTTTTATCAGAGACTTACTTAGCTACATCGGAAGTTACTTATGACTCGATCTAATATAATTAAATTACGTCATCGAGATTCAGTCATTCAGATATTCGAAAGACGATTTGCGTTTCAGACAAGAAGATCCACGACCATTTATTTTCGCGGAAATCTCGAGACTCCTTCGCATTCCGCAGCTTATTATCGTGACAATCCCAGCTTATATACATGGAAAAAGAATTCGAGGTTATTTATTGATTTCTTTCACAGGCTTGAAAGACGTTCTTTATTAGATACGTTTAGGAAATTCCTCGTAGATTTCCAAAATTTACTAACTGTCACTTCATTCCTTTTCAAATTGAAAGACGATTTTTCTTACTACTTTTTTCATACTATCTTTTTCATGCTATGGCTACGTACATTTATTGACAGCATGACTAGCAAATAGTTGAGCCAAATTTTAGCATAGTCAAAATTCAAGAGCATTACGTAACACACGTAAAAGATACGTTTTTTGAAAAATCATGGGTACTTTAACTGATGTTTTTTCCTAAAAATCTAAAAATTTCTATGTATCCAAGTACATAACTACTAAGTAATTCCAGCTATTACTACTTAAACTGTGACAAGAATAAATATTTTATGTTTCTTCCGCTCTCAGTGGTAATGCAAATTTTTAGTTTCGTTTCTTGTCTCACATAGTACAAATATCCTGAGGATATTAAAAATAAAAATAAGATGTCTTAGAAATTTTCTGGGACATCTTGTGGACGTATAGACGTCCAGTGGATGTCCCACGGACATCTTCTGCTACGTGGGTTCAGCAAAGTCAAGCACTACCGGAGAAACTCTTCGAAATTGCTTATGGTGGACCTTGGTCAATATTGCTCCTTACGTAATAGTCGAAACGATGATATGTGTCGTTTAGATTGATTATTTAGAAAAGAGAAAAATAAAATGAAAGAGCGACGTCTTTAGGTAAACTGGGTATAACAATATCACTGGTAGTAATTACGTAGGTCATAAATATATTTATGAAACTCGTAATGCATAATTAACGAATTTTTCAATTCTCACAATTTTAATTTTCTTTGGAAGATGCTGTATGACTGCAAATAACTCAGGAATAATTAGCAGCGTGAAACACGTATAATTGCTGCGGTAAATTCATGAATATTAATAAATATACAAAAAAAATATTATAGCGAAGTATTGTATGCCGTTTCATGTCTTTATACCTTATTAATAGTTTTGTTGAAATGGACCAAGCTATGATATTTTTTTAAATCTATTTTTTAACAATTTTTTGATTTGTTAAAAAATGAGATAATAGTATACTTTTTTAAAATGCTGCCTGTTGCTCGTAAAAATTTTATACATGGGTATACATATTAGTACATAGTTTGGTAGTCTTCAGGTGGATAAGGGCGAAAGTGGATTAGATGTCTGTAAGAAGCTTAATCCTTTAACGCTCTTTAACGTTAGAGAGTTGGTTAATGAATTTCGCGAGAAGATGCTAATCTGCGCTAAGTTGTTGACTTTGTCAGCGTTAGGCCAAAGGTAATAAAGTTGACAGTTGATTCGAGTCTCATAGTCAGTTTAATTAAAAAAATTAGAGCTCTTCTTGGTTTTTTCATTTATTTTGTACACGTATATCTCTTGTTAGTTTATATTTCGAATTTTTACGCGTTAGGAAAAGCTACGGATAAAAATTCCAAAAATATCAAAATTTAATTTCAAATGCATAAATAAGAATAATTTAAAAAATTGGACACTGTATCATTATAAATTTCAGTACTTGAATTTCAGAAAATTTATATTGACTATTCTGTTGTAACAGACATTAAATTTATTTTTTCGTTTTTGAACGCGTTCAGATTATATACATACGAATTCGAATTCGTCCGCAAGAGGTCGTAGTCCCACGACACTTCCGGTTACTATCTTCGATCAGCAATTTCCTTTCGAGCAGTACAAACTCACGATTTGGAGACTCTATTTACCGGTCGAGTTCAACTATTTATTTCTATGTACTTTATGCAGAATATGATCTCGAAATGAAAGTATTTTTCCCGAAAGAATATCAAAGTACACAAATCGGTTGAAAATATTCTGATTGTGCTACAAATTATTTACTACACTGTATTAATTCTTATTTCCTGCGTTAAAAGCATATATTAAACAAGGTACAGTCAAGTATAGGAAAAAACATCTGAAAATCTCTACGGTAGTCCGTTATTATCATGTACTTTATGGGATTTCATTTCCCAGCGTGTAGTTGAAGCCCCCGGGAATTTTTCCGGTAAATTGAACGTTGCTTTTTGGAAGTTGGTAAGAAAGGCTTGAGCTCTCAGCGAACAGAATACCAGACGCATTGTCGGACTAGACGAAGCCATAAGCCCCGAGGAAAATTTCGTCGACGGGTATTTTAATTAAGACAAAGAAGGTAGTTGTGGACTATAGGAACTCGCCATTATTCTTTTTTATTTTTAGATACTCTGAAATTAATTTCGAAGATATTTTTTATTCACCTTGACAATCTTACATAATAAATAGTAACGCTTACTATTCTTGCAAATATTAATTTTTTCCATATAATTTCACGGAATATAATCGATAATTATTTTACTTTTCTAATTAACCTAAAATACATACTATCCGTTATACTTAGACGATGACGTAACGACTTTATTTAATCAGGCATAAACTTTCATGACGTCGAAGAACAAATTAGATTACGACCAAACGTTACCTGAATTAGCTTCAAAATGCAAATATCATCATGATAGATTACTTGAGAATTTATATAAATAACCATACTGTATTTTGTTGCAAATTTTGTAAAAATAATTTCGGTTTACGTAATCATTGCCAAAGATTTCATCATCGTGCGTAGAAAGTTCATTACGATAAGAACTTTACAAATACCTAGTGATTTCTTTTTCAAGCACAAGATTAAGTACGATACGCAATTTTCTTGTTACTTAGCAAAAGCTTCTTTCGATTACATTTTCTATTTTCTTACAAGGACCCTTCGAGTCCACGCAAAAAGGACTCAGTGTCCTGTTTCTCTTTCAGCAAATCATAGAATTTCAATTTTCAACCACAAAAAAAAGATCTGTCACTCTTATTTTCTCTGATATTGAAATGTTATGTCTTTTTCTAGACCTCAGCTTTCTTATGCATAAGACTTTCACCTTGATTTAATATTTTATTTATAGAATTTTTTTTTCTTATAATTTATATCAACAACATATATCCTAGACATAAATTCCGATCCGTCAATGATTTATGATTATCTTTATATTGTCTCGTAAGGATATTCATATTTTTGTCGGTCAAAAAGCTCGCATCATATATTTCACGAAGTCATTCCAGTAAACTTCCAAAAAAGGACAGCTTAAGCCTGATCGCACAGAAGAAAGAGGCTTTATCATGAAACGACCTTTATTCTCCTTCTGAAATACTCGGAGATTTTGCAGAAATCGTAACGCATTCTCACGAGTTTACACAAAATATGGCAATGCGAATAAATATTTTTTTTCCAATATTACTCTTGCGTTTATCTGTGTATTACAAGAAACTTACATTTGGCTATCGATTTACATTGCCATTTACTGTTTCGTATATGTATAATATCAGTTTACGTCGATGCAAGTAATTACAAAAAAGGATTTACATTAATCAGACCATGCTTGACACTATCTATGTCAAATATAATATTTTTTAAATACTCGAATGATTTCTAATGGTTTTTAGAGGTACCACATGAGCCTATATTATATGTATAGGTATACACGTATATATTGTATATAGATATACACACGTGGTAGTTAAGCTCTGATTTTTTAAACGAATGGTTTTAATCTTTATTCGATCACCCTATAACGTAACACATCCCCATTAATTCATATCGGATGATTTGTCATTCAGTAAAAACTGATATGATTCTAAAAACGAATTTCACGTGACCATTCCTCGTGATTCATAAATCATACGGTTGATCTAAAAGGGGCATGTCCTGTTTGTCCTTGTGTAAACATCGATCGGTGACTTGCTATAATTTCTAGTAAAAAAATTAATTAAACATACCTTGCGTATACGTACGACGAATGTTTTAATTTTTTCAAAACTGATCAAAATTAGTTTCAAAGTGTCTAACTGAGCGCCAAAGTTACAAAGCACAGAAATTAATCTGTGCCAATACAAGATCTTAGCAAGGTCAAATTGAATTTTCGCCTCTAATCAGCCTACTGCTAGATCTTAATTGAGTCGTAACCGTATTTTGAGCGAAGCTTTAATGGACTCGAGTAAACCTCAGTGAAATTTCACTTGCAAGCAGTTTGATTTATTAGGGCTTAATTCAAGTTTTATTAATACTTGACATAATGCAGTATCAAGGCGAGATTACCTAACGAGTATTCCTGTCAGAATTTGTCCTCTTGTCTCCTCTTATCGTCTATTGTTATCCGAAACTATAAATTGCATTAGTTATCGTTTAATACAGTTGGTTATTATTTCACGTGGTACTTACTTTTGCATTGTAAATAAATATCGTGAACCATAAAAACTACCCTTAAAGCCATTAGTTATCCTTCGACGTACCAAATTTCGCCCACAATACGAAATGCCTTCAAAGGTATCAGAGACTTTAGTAGTTATACGAGATCTTATGGAAACCTCATAATAATTCGAATATCAAGTAGCTGTCGAGGCAGTTTGCTTGCACTACGGTTGGCAAGACTGTGGTAAAGGTTTCAAAGATACTCAAAGGCTTATTGATGTTCCGGGTCTTTTCTAGTGTAATAACAGTAGGTAGTTGCCATAACCTAAAAATCTCAAGAGTATTAAAATCTCCTTGGTCATACCTTCGATTCGATTTTTTGTCTTGAATACATAGTACAGTCGAGAGAATAAATTACTTCGTATTCCTCTATATTTGCAGGAATTTTTATGCCTGTGAATATAATACGTGTTATGTATAATACTTCCGTTGGATACTATGCCTGAATATTCCTTGGACATATTTTTCTAAATATTTCAGCAGGAATGTCGCACTCTCGTAAAAAATTAAATTACGTCTACGGAATATAATTTCCAGGTTGACGCGATTATGGATTCCTGAAATTCTTTGAAGAATCTTTAAGAAATCGAGGTACCGGCGCTGCGTCTGTTTCGTGAAGAAATTCTGACGTTGACAAGAGAAACAAAGCTCAATAGCTTAAATATATTTTTTTCCTAATATAAATTCCGAAATTAAGTAAAACGAAATTATTTTTTGTTACATGATATTGACTTTTTGAAATCTACGATGTCACACTTAATCGTATTATTTCCCTACGTTTTACACGATATTAACTAATTGTTGTTGCTACTCAAATGATGCAGATGGCAGATTCCTTGGCAATAAAGTTATTTCCGATATAGCGCACGTGTGTAACTCTACAAAAGCATTATGGCGCGTTCGCAATGCTACCATTGATTAGTGCAACGTTTCTCCGTTCTGCGCTGTATATTGAACTTTGATTTACGAGCCGTTATAGCGTTAACTGACCATTTCACGTGGAAAATAAAACGCAATCTACCATACCGACCGTAAATAAGAAAATTCATTAAAATGACAAAAAGGCGACCCTAAACTATGAAAATCAGTGAAGGAATCACGTTTGAAAAGTACTATTCAATTCAGTTAAGAATTTTTGCTATTAAAGACCCCATTAATTCCACGATAAGGTTAAGTTTCATGAAACAAATCAGGCGAAAGTCTTTGATAATGTTCAGAGTGCAGAAGAAAAAAAATGGGAGAGGAGAAAAGTTCTCTCATGCGTATGCACTGTCATTTCACCCATCAATATCAAAATTAATCTCAACCACACGATATTAAATCTTCCTGGTCTCAATTCTTCTGCGTGAAACGATCCCTGATGGATTGCTTTATTGGTAAAAAAATAATCGATAGATACAAATATCTATTAAATATATATACCATACTCCTTTCACAATTCCTAAATATATATTATCAATATAATTCAGTGAATATCAATGTCTAGCATATTACAATCTAATCACTATTTGTACATCGTACCGGATTTAATCCTTCCAGGATGTTGAACGAACACCTTACTGGATCAATGAATTTCCAGCAACCAGCACTGAGAACTACTCGAGTATCTATTTGGTTGATTGGCTAGTAACTGCATAGGCAATGAATTTACAGGGACTGACTATTTCTAATCATTTCTAATTTAACGCCCGACACAACGTGCTCTGAATTACCCAATATAAACGGTATTAAACTGATAGATCGGCCGATCCTCTTATGGAATGAATTTACACAACCGTTCACGTTAAATCCAAACACAGATCTGCCTTTGGACACATTAGCTGAGCACTGCCGTAGTCAAGCTCTCCTTTAATCAGCAGCGTCTAGTACACTCCTTCGTAATTAAGCATCCTCTGACATTGTCATTACAATAGCGACCGGACATACAACGTCCTCATCTACGTCCATGAAATGGCTGACGTATTTTTCAGGGACGAAAATCATTTCACGGCTGTCGAAAATCCTTGCAGTTAAACGATGACAATTTAATTGACACAATTCAAGTCTGTTCCGATGTTCAATTAATCTGAACGCGTTACCAGCTTTTGTATTAATTGCTGATCGATGTCATTAATAACCTGCATATTCATGAAGCGTTCGAGACTCATTTTACATGCAAAATAAAATTTCGACACTCGGTATAGGAAACACATAAACCACGGGTGCGCTGTAAAATTTAAGACCCGCCACGCACCGACACCACCTACCGGGTGTTTTTTTGTAAGAAAGAAAGGAATTAGGAAAAATTAAAGAAAGAAGTTTTAATTATTCCAAAGCTCCCTGGATTTGCATGTAACAGAATTCTTTGCTTTACAATTTTCATCCAAGTAGCTAAACGGTTGACTAAAGCACGGAATGCCCGAGCTTACGTTTAAATAATTTTAAAAAGATGCGCGAATACTTTCTTATTAAACCAATCAAGATTTTTCAGTGTCGTATGCTTGTGGAAATATGCTGCGTCTATATCTGCATTTTAATGCGTACGTGTACAGTGCATCTATCGCGGTGCATATACTGTGCATAATTGTCAATATGGATGCACATGACTAGTTCGTGCGACACGCATATCTCACTGAACGAATATTACAAACACGAAGCTAAGAACAGACGTTAGATAGACGAGAATGCAGTTTCACTATCTTCCTATCAAGTTCAATTGCATTTGACGATGCACAATGCATTGCGATCTTCTGAATGCAATGCGCGGAGACTGTCAGGATGCGTTAGGCACCTACCTATCTATGTACGTGCTGCATTCGTATTGTCATATATATATGTATATATATGTATAGTTAATGCGAAATGCTGGGACTATGCTCGTAATTCGTAGCTAATGTCATCAACAGCCGTGGTGTTTCTATTATTTGGGAATCACAATGCATTTTCATCCCATGATGCAACCGGGACTTGTTGCGGTTTTAGGGTACTCGTGGGAGACACCTTTAAACCCTGGTATTACGATTGTGGTTTGTACCGTTTGATCTGGGAACAGATGTTGACCTTCTTATACCTGATTTAACTCTCTTGTTGGTATTGATCCAGGGACGATTGAAGTAATAGGTTTTTGTTGGCGTATAAATAATGTTTGTTGATTTAATTAGAGCTGCTTGAATTTTTTTTTTTTATTATTGTTTCAGGTCTCGTGTCAGGATGAGATAAGCCACTGTCTTCCTCGTAAAACATTTTTTGCTCTTCTTCGGCTACCAGAAGTCAGCTCGAATCTCGCAGCTTATTCTAGGACAGTTAGGATCATCCGGGATGATCTAGTCAATTTGAAGAGTTTGAGCTCTGAGGAGGGCGACGAAGTTGCTGAAATATGTCTACCCGCTGGGCTTTATCTGGAGCTCTTCAGCGACCCTACCACAAGAGTCCACCTTCGAACGCAGAAGATGTTGGAGGACCCTGCAGCTCGCGTGTACGATCCTGAGATACTCGACGTGGACGACCTAGTCTCCTCGAAACGTAGTATAGCGACTCTTGCTAAAAATGACGACCTACCTATTTCCATCAGGGGCAGGACTGAAGAGGATGACGAGGCGATCCGTACCATGGAGTCAAGACAGGAGCCTCTAGACTTATTCCTGGACACCTTCTTGGCTGGAGATCATAGAACGAAGAGTGAACTAGTACGAGATTATGGTCCAGTGAATGGCGAATTTGATCTGGAGTCTCTAGGTAGGGATTATCCTCATGGGAAACGTAACGTGGCTTCCTTGGCTAGGGATTTTGCACTACCTTCCGGCAAAAGGAACATCGCAGCCCTCGCTAGAGATTATAGTCTGCCTAATGGTAGGACGAACATCGGTAACCTGGTGAGAGAATATATGATACCGACTTCAGGAAAGAGGAACGTTGCTGCTTTGGCGAGACTTTACTCCCTGCCAGCTTCCGGTAAAAGGAACGTTGCTGCCTTGGCTAGGGACTTTGCTCTCCCCAACGGAAAGAGGTACCTAGGTTCTCTAGCTAGGTCTGGTGATCTGCAACTAAATGGACTTTACGAGGAGAAACGGAACATTGGTAGCCTTGTAAGGAATGGTGATCTTGTACGCATGGGAAAGAGGAACGTCGGCACCTTGGCCAGGGACTGGAGTCTTCCTACTCAGAATAGATATGGAAGATCTTTGGATGCCAAAAAGACAAAGCTTGCTGATCGGTATGGATCGGTAAAACAGGAATTGATTAATCTTCAACGTCTGGGACACCAGGAAGACCAGGGACGCAAGAAACTGGATGATAGAACAAAGGTCGGTAAGATTATGACAACTGCTACTGACGATAAGGCCCATACGGAGGCTAAAAACGACTCTCAGAAGATCGATGATGGAAAAAGGCCCAAAAGGCAGATTGACTATTCGGATGAGTATCCTCTACCCGTTATGCAAAATACTAACGTTCTGGATTACGAGGAGATGATCGAAGCTCTTACTGGGGAGTACCCAAATACCGAAAAGAGGTTCATGGGTAAGTTGAACAGTTACTAGAAGGAGAATTTTGTAAACAAGATATAAAAATAGCTTAGCGATAATAGTATGCAATCTCCACCCAAGTAAACAGATTCAACCCTAACAGTCTGAACATTTTCAAGTCAATGGTCTCATATAAACTTAGACAAAAACAAGAAAAAGACAAAATTTTTTCAAAATCCAGTTGGCTTGCAATTGTTCTACTTAATTGTAACTGACAGGGACTGGTCCTGCGCTGGAGGTGCAGGACGACGATACTGACCAGGGGGGTTATTATGGAATAACCCACCCAAGTAAGAGACATATCGGGGCTCTGGCTCGTCTCGGCTGGCTTCCATCTTTCAGGGCCGCCCGATTTTCGCGCTCTCCGCGCTATCTGGTCGACAGGTCAGACCAGTAGGATCCCACTTCATGTTCTCCACCTCTTCTTCCCGTTCGTGTGCTGTCGATGTATCTCTGTCCAAGTAGAAGTCTACCTACAAAAAAATTAAAAACTCCATCACCTACAACCTACAATCACCCAATTTGTCAGCCGTATGCTTCAATTGCCTACTCGGAGACACCACGGTAGCTTGGTGTATGGATGTCTGGGTATTGTGTATTCGCTGTTAGATCGCTGATCTTAGATCGGTGTTTAGGTCTTAGACGGCTCAAAATATATTATGTATAACATACATTAGCTAAACAGATTCAGAAATCATCAGAGTCAATCACGTCGTAGGTGTGGATGTCGTAGATATCCTTTTGATATATTACATTTATATATATACTATATGAATTATTTTCTGTCATACCTGTTTGGGTTCAATGACTGTTTCAGAACCATCCAAGTATACAATCGCTTTTGATGATTATTAACTCGTTTAGTATTTAGTGTAGTATCAGCAATCACAGTTCACTGGTTATCTTTATCCGATGGCTCTGGAAACGTCAAACAAAATATATGTATATTAGACTTTAAACAATGAACATACCAGACATTAATCTACTTCCAGAACCCTTCACTATAGCCAACTGCTATCAAACACGTTTTATGCTTGCCAATTATTGATAATTAAATAATTGTTATTGGTTCTGTCAGTAGATTATTGGTATGGCTAGTATACGTGTTTTGGAATTATGGTAAAAGATTTTTTTTTCTTATCTTATGTCATATCGTTTGTCGTATATGTAATCATCGCTGTGTGATGCCTGATCATTATATTTTCATAATGATTGATGATAACTGTTTTACAGGGAGGATCCCGCAGATGGGTCCACGTCCAACAACTCCCCCAACGCGTCGACTAGGACATTAAGTTTGAATCTTGGCACGAGAGGGCGCTACCTGCAGTCACTTAACGGCGACTGTCGACATGGTTTCAAGAGATACTTCCTGTTACCGCGTATCGATAACTTCCTTCACCTTCGTAAGCTTCAAAACGTCCCCAAGAGCTCATAGGTCATCTTCAACACCGTCTATCTGTAACAACACTGAGTACAGTACGGAAAAAAATTTTTTCTTGCGAGTGGATAGAGAGTAATAGGATCAGCTGTTGGAAAAATTGCTTGTACATATATATTGACAAAGATGAATAATCATTGAAAGAAAAATAGAAAAGGATGCTGAATGACAAGTACCGAAAGACGTTTAAAGATTTTTCAAAAATCTTCCTGATCTATTCTATATTCAATCTATTCGCTTTCTATGATCTTCTATGTCGACTCAACCTATCCGTCTTATACAATTTCGTCTTTGAAGATGTCAAAGTTTTTAACAACTTTTTATTCCTAGATCCATTCACACGTACGTGGCTTTTTGCAGAAGAGAAATTTTCGGAATTTTTATGAGTGTGGCCAAATTTCAGTCAGACTCAAAATTCACTTATCCATCCTGTCGTTAGTATTATCGTAAATGAAATTATTAATATTGTGTGGCGAGGATAATTTGTTTTCATTGAAAAGTGCTTTTCGCTAGACGTACGTGTCACTATCATTTAACTATACGATGTAGTATATATAGATGCGTACTTAGACGCGTGTACTCCATATTTTTCCGTGAAAATTCAAGTGTCAAAATTTAATTTAAAAAATAAGTGTCTCCTACTCACTCTTGTGGGAACAGACGGGACACTTTTTTCTCTAAATTATATTGTACTTAATGTATGTAATGTGTAGAAATAAAATACACGTATTATCGACCGTAGCACGTAAGGTGGCTGGGGCGATGGTCTCATTGTGGAAAGTTTTCACGCACGACACAAAGTCGGCTAAACAGTTGCTGTGGATGACATATAACGAACGTACGAGTACTATCTAGAATGTAATATGTGTTTACATAGACAATAATCTGGGCAATCCGATGACAATAAAAGGATAATAATATTGAAGTATAATTAAACGAAGATTTTATATTAAACTACCCGTCCTTGATGCCTTCTTTATAGTTTCAATAGAATTTTTCCCATCTATGTGAACTGACTAGTTTCAGATCGACAGCCGATCGAGACGTAAACCGATCTGTGTATTGTTCAGGACTAGTTACTGGCACATCTCCTCATTGGAGGAGTTAGCCACAAGGAAAGGAAGGAAGGATCTGTGTATTGAATATAGCTATATTATCATAGGTATACTTGAATTTTACCATACACGGCGCAAAATCAAATTCCTTTTCTAATTTATCGATTAATCGTTCCAGTTTACAATAACCGATTCACCAGATTTACTTTTGTTTCTCTTTATTTACTTTCTTCTTTAATCGTTCATATCGCACACACATTCGATATAGGTTTTCGCTTGTTGTCTCTGCTTAGAAGCCGTAGTCATTTATGTATGTATCTCTCTATTTTACTAAACTGGAGCAACACGCGTATTTTGTGTAAAAGAAATCAGCTGCGATGTAAGTTGCGTTTATAAGATGTTCGAAAAATATTTAGAAATGGAGAAAGGATGGAAACAGAATAAAGTATTTAGAGAAAGGGGGAATAGGTGAATACAAAATCTTGTGGAATGGGCCCCTCCCCGCCCATTTCCGTGAAGCACTGCCTTTTCATAAAGCAACTACTGCCCCTCCGTGATCCAGCTGGGGACTGTTGTCGGGATAAATCCCTGAGTCGTGAGACCCAAGCGAAACTCTAGCGAGGGATAAGGATAAGAATACAGCTGAAGACCAATCACAGAAGACACGTGTAAAGACCTGGATCAAGTCGTCTGCAGATCAAAAATACAATCTAATTGTAATTCCTGTCTCCACGGACAGCGGAGGTCCGTCTTACGTACCGCGGACTGCTGTGTCGCAGAGACAATCGGATTTTCGGAGGGATTCAGATTTGTAACCAACTTTAGTCGTAGACACAGTAAACTCAGTAATACAGATATAACGATATACACTTCATTATTTTACATTTGTCAAAATATACATTGAACTCGTGAACTGACTATAGGTCGGTATCTGTTACACGGAGTCATGCTGGTACTCAACTTTAATTGTATGAATTTCGTATGTTAGACTGTTTGACTGGACTCTGCATTTACTGTCTGTCGAATGTAATGTTCGTATGACAATTGTTTGCAAGATTTATTACCTCGGGCTGCATCTTATTTCACACAATCACTTTCTATATTTTTTATCCTACATCAAAAATACTAAAGATGCGCAACACGGTGAATCAGTCTATATATATAACTGCATGACAGTTATTTTGTATTGTGCGTGAAAAGCCACCTGTCAACATCATTCGAAGCAGATAAGTCCATATTCGAAAATATACGTAGTGTAAAAATACTCGTCAAGTCATTGGTTATGAACTGACCTTGAGTGTCGAAGAATGTACTGGACCTGTGAAATGTACACATGGAATATGAGGAAAAGGAGGAAGACCACAGGCAGTACATCGAAAATGAGGATTCTTTGGTAAGTGGCCTTTTCTTTACTCTTTCTGTTCTACTTTTGATAGACGTCTTTCTGAAACTCTCGACAAATTTAATCGTTTTTTCTACTTGCCGTATCGCAATGACAATAAAAACTGCTAAAATCTTCCTTCCTATATTGTTCACAAAAGTATTCTGCATCTTAAATTTTGCAAAAGATATATTTTAATAAATAGTATTTGATGTTTTGCATATCTAATATCATTGCTCACTTTTATTTCGTCTAGTAGTCAGCACCATCTTCCGGCATATATGGAACTTTTGCATTTCAGTCGGTAACTCGAGCTACGAGTACAGGTCGGTAACACAAGCTACATCCAAGCTCATATGACATCAAACCCGATAAGATGTCTAGTCTTCTTATCAACAGTCAACAGTGGCACAAAATCGTTGACTTCAAATTGAGTGTAGATGGTAGGATTGTTAAGATTAAGGATATTTGAAGGTTTTAGTTAACTGTCGCGTGATTGAGGTAATGAAATAATTATGGAATCGCAAATATTTTTGATAGAATTATTAATTCTTTAGCAAGGTAAAATACTTTTATTAATTAAGTGTACTGCGTTCACATTTGCATGTATTTTTCTACAAATTATTATCTAAAATATTGTTCATTATATTTTAGATGGTTGCACGTAAGGACTCTGTAGTTTTATTATTGCCTTGAAAGTTTCGTTGTTGTTAATTGTCGACGCCATCATCAACTTCGTTATTGTTGACAACATCAGTGACCTCTGCGCGATTCGGTATCAATTCTGATATGGGAATTCCAGTGGAAACATCTGATGAATCAGTTGTAGGTTCGTTACTAACTTCGCTGTTAACTTCGTCGCTAACTTCGTCGCTAACCTCGTTGTTGTCGTTGGAATTGTTCACGTTACCGGAATTGGAGTTATCACCATTTCCGTTTCCATTCACGACATTTCCATCCGTATTGTCAGATCCATTTGTTATGTTGCTTTCGTTATTGTTGTTACCAGAATTGTTGATAATTCGTGTGGAAATGGAACTTTGACTATGAGATGGTAAATTTCCCGAATTGCTGTTATTTCCATTGTCATTTCCGTTAACCAGATTTCCATTGACGTCATCGGCTCCATTAGTGACATTGTTCCCATTGTTACTGCTGCCGGAATTGTTGATGATTCGTGAAGCACTGGGGTTGTCAGTTCCTGATTCCACATTTACGGAGTTGCTATTTTTATTTTCATTTCCATTAACTAAATCGCCATTTACCTCATCAGCACCATTTATTACATTATTATTACTGTTACTGTTGTTGTTACCATTGTTACTGTTGTTGGAATTGTTGATAATTTTTGTGGAACTGGAGCTCACATTGCTCGAACCGACATTTCCCGAATTATTGTTATTTCCATTTTCATTTCCATTAACTAAATTGCCATTTACGTCATCAGCTCCATTAGTGACGTTGTTCCCAATGTTACTGCTCCCCGAATTGTTGATAATCCGCTGCGAATTCGAATTTTGACTGCTGGAAGTTGAATTTTCCGAATTGTCGTTACTTCCATTTCCACCTCCGTTAACCACATCGCCATTAACGGCGTCAGCTCCATTTACTACGTTGTTACCATTGTTAGTGTTGTTGTTACCATTGTT
>JAYRCB010000052.1:560515-574346 GCA_036026315.1 Trachelus stipa
GTTGTTCCCAGCATTGTTGATGAGTCGCAAAGATCTCAACAATTGTTTCATAGAAGCCACATTTCCCGAATCCTCATGGTTCCCATTAGAATTCCCATTCACTAAATTTCCATCAACATCGTCGGATTCATTTGTTACATTATTACCATTGTTATTACTACCAGAATTGTTAATAATAAGTAGACTAGCAGAACTCCTACTATCAACCCGGCTATTTCCAGCATTCGAATGATTCCCATTATCATTTCCGTTCACTAAATTCCCATTGATGTTATCATGTCCGTTACTAACATTATTACCATTATTATTATTATTCTCAGAATTATTAACAATACGCGTCGAATTACATACGCCACCAATAACGCACTCCCCTTTACCAATATCATACGTCAAACTTTGTGGACAATTATATGGAAATGGTTGATAATTACCAGGTACAATTTCAGCGCACTTGTAGTATTTCGTGCAATCATTTTCAACAGGTTGATTACCACTACCACGACATATCCTAACGCAATTTTCAAGTTTTACATCGTAAGTCTCATAATCTTTGCACTTTCCAAGAATATAAGCTTTTTCATTAAAACATTTTCCCCAAATTCGATTATCCGACGCGTGAACAAAAGATTTGAAATTTTGTCCCTTGCAATTGACTGTTACGCAATCCGACGCTTTCTTCTGTAATTTGCATTCTCCAAGCGCATGATCGTAAACATTATTTAACGGACATTGCATAAGGGTTGCCAAATTATTGTAACAGACATGATATATCTTACAAGAATTTGGATCCGGATATGACACAGTTCCAGGTAATGGCGGACAGTAAAAGTGATCTGTCCCTGATTGACAGTTTGAGTTGATGGCCGATGCCGTACACAATCCTGTATCACGATCACAATACGGCGTACTTGTTAACTTTGAACAATCCACTCTTGCGACTTCTGTAAATGTACCAGCTGCATTGGGAGCACACATTTGACTGATGCTGCAAGATGTTGCGTTGGAGGGCGACAGACATTGCGTCAAATTGCTGCACTCGACGTCTCTTGTTAAACTGAAGCTTGATCGAGATAAATGTCTTAGAATATGAACCAAGGGATTGGCTGCCGAAGCAACTACCTATAATTAAGAAAAGTTATTACTGAGTTATTGTTTAATCATGTTATAATGAGGACGATCAATGATTTGTATTTGTTTCTAATGAAGACCCCTTTGACAATTTCTGTGATTGATTTATAATGTATGATTTATAAAATTCAGTTCGTTTAATTTTAAATTACTACATTTTTTTCCAACACAAATTCTAACTGTGATTAATTTTCGATCCTGTTTAGCGAGAAGAACGTACCAGAAGTGCTGACAAGTACAAGAATGACTTCATCATGATCGCTAGCATGGGACTTTGATGAAGTGACCGTCTTCCTGCTCTTATATGCAAGGTGCAATGTTAAGCTCACTCGTCTACGTAATAGATAAAGAAATTACGAGATGAGGAAAATATTTGTCACTAGAGACGACGGATCAACGTTAGAGAATAATAAATTCTGAGTGATAAGGTTTTTCCAGGAAACTGATTACTGGTGTCAGTCCATTTTTTCGTTCTTCCTCGCGCCGTAAATATTTTCATTATATTTTATAAATTCTCCACGCCAATCTAGATAGTGAAGTAATGCACCGATACTATAAAACAAATTTTATAAACGTATAATTATATTTTCAAACGTCAAGAGGTCGTCGTATAGTTGTTAGTCAACCATATATTTTTGCTGAGGAATTTTATGAAGGTGGCTGGGGGGGAGGTTATGAATAAATATGCATCGAACGATATAAAGTAATATATTATTTACAATCAAATATTTGCATCTCTCTACATCCTATTTGCTAGAATATTCCACCCACGTTGCGGTGGTAGTTCAGCTGTGCATGTTGACTATAGTCATAACTTTGATCGTACCATTCGGGCCCAGTCGTGACATTAGCCCCGCTCGTGGACTGAGCAGTATGAGAAACATGATGACTTGGATGAGTAGAAGGATATTCGCCTCCTTGAAAATGGTTGAACTGTCCCCATCCAAGTTGAGTCCTGGACCAATCGGTATTGCCTGTGGAGCATAATACAAATTTCCATAAGATCATTGTAATAATAAATGCAACAAATACGTTGACGAGGACTGATGACTTACCAGCATTGTGAGGGAGTGCAGTCGAAGGTGCATGAGCTGCAGGAGGCGGAAGTGCTGACACCTGTCCAATCTGCATAGGATTTACATGTCCTGCCAAGGGTCCTAAGTGTCCTGAAATTGCTACCGGATGTCCTTCCAGGGCGCTGCTCATGCTGGTGGGTACTTGTGCCATACTGGTAGCCATCTGAGCTTGATGAAGACTCGTGGATACTTGATGAAGACTCGTTGGGACTTGGTGGAGAGTCGTTGGCGTTTGATGAAGGCTCGTTGGCACCTGGGGAATTCCTCCTGGCATTTGTGGTACCTGCGGTAACTGTGACAGCTCATGACTGCTTGCGTATTGACACGGCGTCAACGGAAGTGCTGCTACGGAATGAGCTATACTTCCAGCGTGCTTTCGTAACCGGGCTCTTCTGTTGCTGAACCAGACCTACGCAACGGATGAATTATGACACGATAGAAATGTTGTTTGTCGACTTTTGTAACATTTAATTATAATCATGTCTGAAGTTTATTTTTATTTAAGATTTTGTTATACCTGTATCCTTGCTTCTGTAAGTCCTGTTCTTTGAGCCAGTTCTTCCCGTGCATAAACGTCAGGATATTGGGCCCTTTGAAAGGCAGCTTCCAACTGCTCTAATTGTTCTCCAGTGAAAGTGGTTCTACTTCTACGTTGTTTTCGTTTTAGAGGAATTCCTGGTTCGCTTTCAGTGTCTGAATCATCCCCACAGCGACCTGCAAATAAATAAATAAAAATTTGGTTTACCTATTATGTTTATACAGAAGCATTGATATGTTTATACAGAAGTACTGATATGTTTAGAAGCACGTAGACACCTGGTACGATAATCGCAATTCAAAATTCAAACATAACAAAATTGTTATCAAAGTGTTTGAACAGCTTGAAATGTTCACATCACAAGATGCTCAGATTAAAAAAAAAGACCGCACAGTCCCAATTAATAATCTATAAATCGTTGAAAAACGCGTCATCATTCCATCGGAACGTCTATTTCTTTATATTCCAAATTTTTTACCCACGTCTCCCCATTCTTTTTTTCACCACTATCTACTCCCCAGCCGCTGAATAAGATATTGATGAGGCACCTCATATATTAACTCAAGACTCGCACGTGTAATCCAATGACTGGGTGGCCCAAAGTTAAGCGCGGACTTCTCGTCACATTACTGATCATTCATCATTACCTTACTAGGATAAGATCATTGTTTCTTATACTTCTAGGAACGTGACTTTATCGAAACAGAACACTCAAGAAATCAATCACTATCACTATTTCACAGAAGATGGTACCGCATTAAATTTTGACAAAATAAAAAATTCTTTCTTCAAAAATAATTAATGCCACATTATACTTGCATCTGAGTAGGTACATTCTGTTTCCTATAGTAAAAATCTGTATACCCAGTCAAAGTACTTGAATGCTCGGGAAACTTTAAGTATCCAGGTAGGTAATATATCTATAGTCATGGCGTACACGTAACCTATTGATAAAAGGTAAGTAATGCAAGTAACGCAGGTGTGGGTTAGGCTTTAGGTACTAACGCCCATCGTACAAGAAGGTGCGTGCAACACGGTTTGAATTTTTAACATCGTACAACGTGCCTCGTTTTATCGCGTCCATGCAAGCGTGAGTGCAGTTCTAATACGTCCGCGTGCATTGGCACGAAATGAGCCCCCCCTTATACGCAACGGTCATTAAGCCATCCATAAAGTCCTCGTAAAAGGCGAGCGACCATCTTGGACTGGTACGCCATTTTCTCGGGTTTCCGTATGATCGATGTGCATTACAATCGATGCCATCGTGCAACTTCACGCTTTAGCCATACACGTAATATAATATTGTGCATTTTTTTCTTTTTTTTTCTTCAAATTTTCTTCCTGCACTGTTGGCATTAATTTTTATTGACATCATTTGGACACTTCCTTATTTGCCGTCTTCTGGCGCGGAAGGTTTGTCACAGTTTTCTTATACAATGGCGAACGTAGAAACGTCTGGCTCGATTGGTCGAGTGACTTGAGAAATTTCGTTTAAATGAAGGAGACGGAGGATCCTTTTTTTTCTAAGACGCAATGTGTACCCAGCATTAGGTTCTTTTAGTGGAAATTTATTCAAGGAATATTAAAGGATATCAACTTCTTTAGGCGTTCCTATTCATTTGGTTTGGTTGACCGGTGTTATTGATGTTTACTTGAGCACGGAACTGGCTGAACTTGAAGAATAAGATGTGGAGAACGTGAGGAGAATGAAAGAAGGAACACTGAAGATCAGGTTAAAAATGGCTAACGGATCGCAGGATGCGTTTCCAAATATTTGCACTAAGTCGACTTCGTTTCTATTGTCATCCTGTCTATTCGTTATCCTTCCTACCTTACCAACAGAAATGGCTACTCTTTTCATTGTCCGGTCTTAAGGACCTCTTTGGTAACAATGTCCTTCCCTGTAATATTACTAAGTCCTTTACGTTGGATGGAGGATCATTCGCTTGATCGAGCGTATACGCTCTTTACGTCAATTGACGAAATTTCCAATCGCGTTTACCGGCATTATTTTTCATTCTATGCCAAATTTCTTTTACACTCTTTAAAACAGTTTTGACGTCTGACCAATCGTCTGTCAGCTGGATTATCCTTATTCGCAAGGATACTCACATCGAAGATTGTTCACTCGATGCCATTATATACTTATTATGTTTGCATTACTATTGACAATTAGATTAATAATCGGCCATTTTGTAAAATTCTTCGAAGCATTTATTTCCGAAATAGCGTCTTTTTTATTGTTTTTTTTTTCTTTATCCGGTATAAAGCAATATTTTTTTCTTGCATAAAACCATACAAAAAATTGCCTAGTGTTCTTAGTGTTTTACGGATAAAGATCATTTGAGAAAGAAATTTTTTTTTAATATTAGAAATTTCGTTTTTCTAAAATATATATATATATTTTTTTCCTTTTGAACAGTGCCACCTGCCCAAAATGTAATGTATATGCAATCCATAATGCATTGCATACAATACAAGCTTTTCTGCGGTTTGTAGCTATACGTAAAAGGCCTGTACCGACGTTGCGCGCCCCGACGCATTGTACCGCGGGAAGAAAATGGATGCGAAGGACGGAATTTAGGCGCACGATTCCCAGCGGCGCCCTTTGAGAACGGGGGCCTCGCATTTGTCAAGAGTCACGGACTCGAGCGGGATTAGGCCACAATGGGTCCGCGGTTTAATGACTCGGGAGTAACGGAAAATGATTTCAGTGATTTATCCGATCTCCACTTGATTCTACTTCATTTTTTCTTTTTCATTAATTTTTTTACATCTTCCCCCGTTATCCTTATTCTTTTACGACTATCAACTCGAAATTATTCACCCGCTTGGTAAATGTAGATGGCATAGTGGGAAAAGACGAGTAACGGATGCACTATAATTTGATAACACGAGAAATACAAAATGACAGTGCAACAGTTTCCGCAAAGTCAATTAATTCCTTACTATTTCTCCTGTTATTATTGATCGATCGTTAATTGCCTTCCAGAAGGATTTTACAAAGTATTACGTATTTTCGAAAAGCTCAATACATCAGCAAAAACTTTGAGTGGCGAATTAAAATTTACACCGGATCTAAAACGATGTAATCGGTCAATAAATAAGACGATGTAAATTTATTTCAACGTGATTAAAGAATTTTTGAAAAAAAAAAATTATAAAAATTTTCAAATATTATCCCGATTATAATTATTTGGAAAGACTAGTAGTAGTCGAGTAAAAAATATGAGAAAAATTTGTTTTCGCCCAGCCTTGAAAATTGTCAGGAGTAGATATTGAATGTCCAAAATCTTTTGTCGTTCGTCAGATTCCAATGAATTCGTGGAACGTCAGTCTCCTACTGCCACATTACGCAATCGATGTGACAGGTGTAAGGCTCGTAGCTGTGTCGACGCGAGGGTCGGTGAGCGTTGTGAAATATTGCTAAACGCTTTTCGGCGGCTGAACTCCGCGGCGGAGACATACGAGGTGACAAGAATTTAAAGAGGCTCCGACGCCTCTATTGAAGGCCCCCAACTTGTCTCTGGACCATTATTCCATTCTCGCGATTGTCATCCAGGAGATGCCGACGGACGCCGTCAAAGGGTCGCCGACGTGGCGGAGCCCGCGAGGCATCACAATTTTGCTTGGCGTTAGGTAACTCCTCATTCTTTTGCTTCTTCACATATGTACCTACTCTCTCTCTCTCCCTCATTGGCATCATTCTTCGTAGCTGTGGTGTCTTTGAAATTGAGAAGAAGAGAAATGAAGGATAAAGAAAACATTTGGAGAATCTTCAATCAAAGAACCACGTTAGACCGGACTTAATGCCATGGGAAAAAGAATTCTGTGTTGCGCCCAAGTAACCTAGACGTCACTAATTATCGAATTCACATCACGACTATACTCTTTGTAAATGATAATTAGAAGACCTGGCAATTAGATGGGATTTAAATACAGGGGCTAAATACGGTAGCTGGAATTAAACGTGTGATGAATTATACAAATTGACGTCTTCGAGTGACGGCTGAATTATCAATGAATTACCTATACGAGGATATTACAAAAAATATATAATTTCGCACGTGATCCTTTTTCCATGAGCAATAAATCAAGTAACACACATCACAGGACAACTTATAGGTATAAAATTAAACTATATTATATTCTTTTAAACTATTTTTTCCCACGGGAAGTTTATATATTTTCGTAATATACTAATGGTAAAAATTAAAAAAAAAATTAGAAAACGAAAAACCGCAAAGAATATATTCAAAATGTATTTTGCTTACACGTCAAATATGTAAGTTTTCTGTGGGGGTCTTTGAAATATTTGAAGAGCCATCGATAATCAATTAAAAGAATTAAGCTAAGTACTCGTGATGATGTATAAATAAAAAAAAAGAGTAAAATCAGTAGAGTATGATTAAGAGTGAATGAGAAAGAGAGAGCGAGAAAATTAGTGAAGCATAGAGCGAGTATATGGTATATCGGAGGGCGAAATCCGTGGGCCAGGTGGGTTTCTCGTCGGGTTGGGCCAGTCGGCATTCCTCTCGCGCCCTCTGACACTGGCGGTCCTCTCAGAAGGCGTCTCTCCTCGTTTCACTTCGAGTGAACTCCATCCATTCCTCCTGCTCGTACTGGCGGCGTGAAAAAATCGGGTGTGATCGTTTAGGGGCCCATATGTTGGACTTGTAATGAGAGAACGCGTCTCTGCCCGTTCGAGACAGGGGGCGGCACTCGACGAAATGCTTTATAGATTATCATCATGTTCCTTGCTATATCTGCCATTGTTTCAGCCTCTATTATTAGGTCGTTAGCGAAACTCCTTAATACGTTGAATGAGGCACTCTATTACGTCCAGAAAATCATTAGCGATCGATTAAAATATATGATGAGACATTTTCGAAATATTATAAAAATACGGATCGATAATTAATAATGGTATAAATTGTAGTATTTTGGGAAGGGTCAAAATGAGATACTTTGTTGGGACAATATTTTTGATGATCGATCGATGATTCATCGAGGACTCTTTTAGTGTAATCAGTGAACTTGTTTATTTTTTTCTAAGGGGAAAACTCGATACCGGTTAACGTTGGTGGAGTTGACGTCAGGAAAAAGCCGGTACAAAGTTTACCGTTGATAGGCATAATCAATAAGGCCCAGTGGAATGAAAAGTGGCCGATTGGCTGAATAGATCGCGTGAAAAGACGCGTGTAATCAATTAGGGGGGGCCCCCGGGGCCTGCGGAGTCGAGAGCAAATATCTCTTTCGGAGCAACGTCATCCAGAAATGTGCTAGTCAGCATCCCTGCTGAGGCTCGTCGGTGGATCCACCCGTCGGCTCATGGGCCCCGTCGGGCCCACTTTTACCAATCCGTTATAGCCAGCCTTGACGATCCTACAAGCTTATTAATAGACGCGCTCGCGCCTCCTGGCAATCCCGTTCTGATAAACTTGACGAGTATGTCACGAGAAAATCCTTAAAAGAATATCCTTTCAATCCTTTCCATACCATAGGACCCAAAGTCCATTGAAGACAGTCTGTCTCAATGATTTTCAATAATTAAACCTTCCGCTGAAATCACATGTGCACTAAATACTTATACGATTCTTATCTAACCAAGATACATCAATGGGCCCAACCTCTGTTACCGCTGTTGCATCAAGATCCCGAACAGTTCAGACACTAATCATCCGATCTCAGTAATGATCCCAAAGCCACTCAAAGTAATCAACAATTCCAAGACTGCACAGTGGCAAAACGGGTCCTCAATCAGGTCAGAATTTCGGAAATCAGGGTCCTTTCCTTCCTTTGGTGTTCGCGTGTCGAATCGGTGGGTCTGAATGGCCCGAAAGGAAGCCGCGCCTCGTAGGTTATAAATCTAGGCGGTGGGTCGTCCTGGGGGTCCTAGCGTGTGAGGTCCTAAATGGTAACAAATGCCTTCAAACGGGACAATGGTCCGCGGCTTCGTTGACATCGAAGGGCCGGTGTGTCTTGCTGTCAACGCCCGGGGTGAGCAATGGCTGCTCACTGCCGTTGCTGCGTCAGCATTTCTCATAGTTTCCCTATAGCTAGCCGACACACTGTATATACTCATAGATACCACAATGGTAAACTGGCCAAATTCTATCGTACCAGATACACCTTCCTACATTGTAAGTCCCTCTTACAAGCCCCCGAATGACAGAACCTCCTGTATACTATACCCATTGACACTTACCATAACCTCATAGGTGGTCCCTCATCCATAAGAAATCACTCACTGCCCGTTACTTGTGAAACGAATACTTGACTTTTCAAGTGTGGAAAAATCGAAAAAACGAAACGGAGATATATCGCAAATGCCGTACACTCTCAGATTTCAATACAGATGAAAAATATCCAATCCGATAATCCACGAACACCTACTGTACAGCAGGTAGGTTAATTATTAAATTATCCCAGAATTCCACCGATGCCATCGTCAAGCATGTTCCTTTATCCGTTTCCGTAATAAAATTAGCATTCTTGAACGATAACTGCCATAACTGAGTGTACCGATTAAATCGCGACTTGAAGTTAACTCCCTCTGTCTTTCTTGTTCAGACTAAAATACCCAGGGTATACGCGTATCTATAGAGCGGACGGAAAACAGGCGTGCCAACCTGTGCCATAATCTACTAGCGGTGGGCGTCGTGTGGTGTCGTAGCGATGGAGACCGAAGATACCCCGAAGCAAACCTCTTGGGGGATTATATTCTCGTGACAGGGATATTGGTGCCAGCCTGACTCGTGTAACACCGTAGATACACGATGCGATACCTGGCTCAACAACCCTTCGTGTGCCAGTGTATGGCTTCCTCTTGTAATGCTTCCGAAAAATCAGGCCTCGCAGACAGCCATTTATCTTTGCTCAGAAAGCGCGCGTCTTTTTGGTGGATTGTGAATGCATAAATTTTGCTCTTAAGGAAGATGGAGTTTGCGTATAAAATAATTTATATCAACAGCCACAGATGGTCGATATTCAATTGCAGTGTGTAACAAAGTATACGTGTATAATAATACGAATTCATATCGAATGGAGGTTATGTGTAGGATATTTCGATCCAACAAAAGGTTAGTTTCGGTGTTTGTTAATAATACAAATGCGACGTTGATAAAATCATAAGACAATTAATGAATTAATAGTATTCAATTACTGCGTGACGTATCGTTTATCGATAATTCGCCTTAATGGTGACTAGAAACGAGACAAGTGAGTTAAGTGGGAAGCGTGGGCTCACCTGGCCAATTAGGCCCATTTAATTAACGTGTTCTACACGGCGAATGGGGTCTTGGACTGACCTAACCTTTATTCGCGTTATATGTTACAGACACCTATCATCCCCGAATGTTTTCTATGGATCGCACCGATCGTCGATTGCCGATACAATCAATAAGCCTGATTGTGAATCACTTAGTGGCTCGGTTGTTCCTTGAAGAGGATGCTTGTGTAGGTGGGTGGGGTTTTGTGGGGCTGCGATGGATATATACATATTATACACGTGGGGTCCGATGGGGAGGACCCATTAGGCTAATCCCTCGTCGGCGGCCAGGCCAAAGGAAGGGAATAAGAAGGAATAAGAAAGCCACAGGCTACGTGTCATTCCTGTTCGACCGCCGACACCTATACCCGGACCGACCGACATCTACCTATCTATATATGTGAGTATATATATATCACGTATACATATGCACACGGTCTTATGCTCTCCTGCTATCTACTGCAGAGGTGCTCCCTATCATCATTTATACTTCCTCTTCCTTTTCCTTTTTTTCACCTATTTTTGTACCTATCCAACACTTTATGCCTTTCCTTGTGTATCTCAACGCTGACAATCAGGCACTGCTGGATTTGCAAGATACTATGTACCTAGTAACTGGAGCCAAAGGACAATTTGTTGAGTTTCCTGACATTGCTACGGATAAGGTTCTTGGAGATGAAATAATCAAGGATAATTCTGGTTTCTATTTTGTTGCTGTTCAAAGTTTATATTTTATCTCAAAAGAAAATTTGTATTTTCTTTTACTTCATTTTGGTACGGATCATGTAGAATTTCATAAGCGTGCCTGTTGTTAGATATTCTTAACTGAAATTGTATCTTTTTTGAATTTTACAGTTTAGAGAGACATCAGTTTTAACTTAAAATGAACCGTCCATTTTATCTTGTAACTTAATATGGAATGTTTTATTTCTTTTTTTTTCACGAAATATGTCAAGGTGAAAACTTTTTTGGGACAGTTTTTTTTAATGCAAGTGTATCATTATATTTTGAGGTATCAAGGGATGTTAAGTGAGCACCACTGCTGACGTGTGGCAGGCGGCTCGTTTGATCTCCGCGGGACTCTCGCGGGCCCTCGGGCCTCATGGCTCATGGCTCATGGCTCACGGCTCTTGGCTCTTTGGCTCTTGGGCTCTTGGGCTCTTTCCTCTTGGCTCTCTACTCTTTTCTTGTCTTTTCGACAGTTCACGATCCTGCGACTCTCTCATTCCAATTTTTCACCCTTTGAACACACCTGTACCTCTTTAAATACCAGCGACTTGTTAACCATCCTTTACAAGATTTCCAGATTCGCATAATTTATCTCAAACACGTGAGACTATCTTGTACCTGCGGACAGGTAGGTTACATCCAGTACATATTATCCACAAATTATTGTACTAACTTCAACAAATGCACGTTCTTCCCTCAAAGCAATTGAATTCACGATTCTTATACAACAGAATCATGACAACAATGAAGTTGCAAACTTTTAAGCATCGTAACAACAAATTTCGATTGTCCCAGTCGTCTCGAGGGAATCAAGATAATTCTTTGCGATAAATCCATGCATTCCGGTTGACATAAAACGAAGATCAAAAATGAAAGAAACAGAAATGGTGAACAAGCGAGATCACAGTGGAGGCAGTGTGGAAGAAAGATGAAGATAGACTCAGGAGGTGGGGTAAGGATAATGTGTGCCCCATAAGATATTGACACTCCTGTAATCCGTTTGTCGGACGTGTGGGCAACCTGGCTAATCCAGCTCACGCCCACCGGAGATTAAATCCGCCGGCGAGGCTTGGCTCGACTGAGCCTGCAGGACCAAAACTCCGACATCGTGAGGGAACGCGTCAAAGTTTCACCGATGGAGAGAGAATGCGGGTTAAAAGCTCCTCGTCCTCTCAGACGTCGGATTCGCCGACTTTCCTCCTTCCATTCTTGGTATTTTATTTTTATTTTAGTTACGTCACTCTTCATTTTTGTCACTCAGCATTCGATTTAGCTTCGTAACCTTTAGATGTACTTTCTTGCAATTTATTACTTTTCTATTTTTTTAACTCATTAAAATAGCTATCGATACCACTGTTACTTAGTACTGATAATTTTGTAATTAAGAAGATTTAACCTTTCGCATTTTTTAAATTCTGTTTCTCTTTTAGTTTGCAGAAATGCTACGAGGTCATTTTCACAAGTTTTATTGTGTTAATAAACTCTGATTTATAGAAACTTTGAAAATTTTATTTTCAAAGTTGTAATAAGACTTACCACCACCTAGTATACTGTTGATAGTATAGTCCTTTTTACCGTCGTCGCTAGGTCGTCCCCCCCGCAGTAGTCTGCTTATGGAGCTGATACTGGGTGGATCCGAAAATCCTTCCTAGACAGAAGATAAATTCAAAATTACAAAAAAAAAAATAAAAATTAAAAAATTAAATCAAGTCAAAAATAGTTCCTTATAACAATATCATGTTATAGTACCAAAACCAAGTGTATCCCAAATCTACCAGAAACTCTCGAATTCAAGAAATATGAAACGCTCTCAAGACATTGCAACTGTAACAAAGTATATTCGATCCACGTTTGCGTATCGAGTGTGGAATCAGAAACGCTGGGCGGTAACAAAGGTTCCCGCATTACCGGTCTAGGGCTGATCGCTATCGTACGATCACGGTGCGATCGGCGATCGTCGATCGCGGATCTCAGAAACAATAACGACGAGTTGAGTACGAGCCGTGGCGAGGATCTTGGCCGGGGCGATGACAGGGAAAGAGAGATGGAGAGGAGAGCCCCAGGCTCAGGAACGCCTCCTTCCAACATTAAATGCCGTATTAATGCCGGCCACGGACGCTGCCTGCTTGCCTCTTTGCCTGCTTTTACCTGCCTTACCTGCCCGATTGCTTGTGCCTCCTTGCAGCGGCGTATACAAGATTTCGAAACGATAGGGTGTCCCGCTTCTTTTCTTTTTCTTCCTTTTCTTCTTCCGCTCCGTTTATACGCAATTTTGCTCCTCTTTTACTCCCTTGATTTTCGGAGGAGCTTTTTTATCATGCTTTTTTTTTCTTACGTAAAAATTCAATTTATCTCTCTATCAGAGCCAGCCAGAAGGCCAGTTCCTCTTAAAAATGATGAATTTGTAATTCAGGAATAATTTTCGATATTTTATTAGGAATAATTTTGCTAGGGGTGTACGATCCGTTTATTTTTTGAAATGTACATTAATACTGGCATTTATTCATGCCAATTATTAAACAGGTTTTTTTTGGAGGGGTAACTTTTTTAATAGAGAAATAAAATTTTGAAAATTTTTAGCCTATGCTGGTACATTGTTCTTAGGATTAATGGAAATATCCAAGCCCTATACTCGGAGCATACGCCAATGAGGTGTGGGTGTAGAGGCGGCGAGTAGGATCTATTAGAGGACACGCGAGTCGCCCCGAGGTCTATGGACCCCTCCTAACCACGTACCGCCTCATACACAATATTTAAAAGGCCCATTCACTGCAGACCAAATGAATCGCCGTGCAAATCGGCAGATCGACTTTCCAGGATTTGGGAAATAAATCGTAGTTTTTTTTTTAAATATGAAAACAGTCGTGAAACAAAATATTCCAAAAAATCACTGTATTTTGCAAAATGAACAATCATCGTTTTAAAATATTTAATATTTTCCTATGTGATAAAAATTGAAAATTTGGCTTATAAAAATTGTCTAATAAAATTTAATTTTATTAGAATCTCGTTACTAGCCATATTAAATATTCGTATAAAATGTTCCAAAACATTACCATAGCTATCGCGTTCTTTCTTTCAAATGTAATA
>JAYRCB010000052.1:574361-798533 GCA_036026315.1 Trachelus stipa
TATACAGATATACATACTACACCGTGGCAGATCCATTTACTAAACAGCTTATAAAAGCAGCTCACCTTCATAAGTTTATCGCGTATTTCCCAGCTGAAGATTCCAGGATTATCTCTTTTAAGTTCCTCGATCCGTGCCTCGACTTCCGGTGTGGCCACTCTCGGCTTACTCCCGCCAATCACACCGGGCCTAATAGATCCTGTCTCTTGATAACGATTAAGGATCTTCGAGACGCAGCCATGAGACACGCGTAGCTGTCTCGATATAGCACACGGTCTGACACCGGCCGCTGCCATTTCCACAATTTTCAGTCTAATGTGATTCGGCAATGGTCTACCGTTGATGAAGACCCCACCGAGTTGATTCATTCTTCCCTGACCTGTAAGGTAAAAGATGCATTTTTTTTATTGAAAAAATTTAACATTATCTCATAAATCAAGCGATAAATCATATCATGCGTGAACGTAGATAAGTGATAAAATATTTTTATATAAATTTTCATTATCAACAGTAAAAAATTATCCTCCCGTTATACGCGTTACGAAAGATTACACGTGGTGAAACGGGTATAGGCAGACACCGTGTAAAAAGGCAAAATCAGATAAGAGGAGGCGCGTGGGTTAAATTGCCGAAAAGAAGCTAAACGCCGTAAAATTGAAGGAGTTATGAGAGGGGTGGTGGGGAGGCGTGACTTGTCATTTCCGGGACTAACAAGAGAATTCTAGAGGATAGCGCAAGTAATTAGCCGTCCGGGTGAATTACACTGTGGACGCACATGATCATTTGTGACGCTGTCATTAGCTTCTGTAGGCGGGGGGCTGACGAGGGAAAGGAGGGAAACCGCCTAATAACTGTCTTTACCAATTTCGGAACTGAGTCCGCGTAATCGGAATTTCATAAAGGATAATTGCTGAACTCGTAATTCGTGTGAATGCGGATACCTACTGATTACTCATTTATTGCCATGTCGTTAATTAACTTTCTGTAACACACACCATTCTAAATTACGTGTGACACGCTTTTATAGAATGCACAGTAATTATTTTTGTAATTGAATTCTGGAGAGATAAAAGAAATTCGGCTAAATAATTTTTCTATGGTACTTCATACGAAAGGATATAAGTATTGTAGAACGTGCTAATTGGTGGGGGTAATAAACTTTATTGCGCAATAAATGCGATTTAGAAATTTTTTATTAATTAACGTATTTGTTTGTAGCATCATTTTTTTATAGGCTTATAATGAATAAACTTTTTCTTGATATCTAATTGATAACTAATTAGCATAGTGTAATCATATAAATTATTCACAATACAAAGATAAAGTAAATAGTAGGTTGAATATGTTGGTTAATTAATAAACTGATTTCCAGTGGGTTTTATTAGGATAATAGGCATATAATCAATTAAACGAGCCACAACTGTGCCCGCGATAGGTTTCATTAGTGGTCCAATAGTAACGCTTCGAAGCGACTGGATAAACTGTCTAAATTATAACCATCTGTAGTATTAAGTCCCACGAGTACAAGTCGTAACATTTTTGTTTAATTATTCATCTCGACTGTGACCAGATTTGTTCTATATTGAATCTGAGTTCTAGCGAACTTTCTATACTAGTCTAACCGCTAAGTTGTTTGGTCTAAACATTTATTTTTAATACCAAATCACATTTTTGAAAGGTTGAACAAAAAATTGTATAATTTTCAAAATTTCTGAAAGCTAATCTGTCTATTTAAATTGCATAATTTCTTGCTTTGTTTCAGTTAGTTCAATTATTTGACAAATTTTCACCAAACGAACAAAATTCATATAAATACCTTGGAATGGATATCCGCCAAAAATGGGCCTCATACCGCTGGTCACGTCCATACTTTCCACAATTTATCCAGATACCGTCACTCACTGTCGAACAAAGTCACACAAGTCACGCGCGAGTAAAGGTCTGATCACACGGTAAGTTAAGAGAAATCGACTGCAATAAAAAAAGAATGCAGAAGAACAAAATGTCGGCTTCAAAACACCACCGAGGATAAATACACTGTGTCCTACTGGGCTGCGTATCGGCCTATCAGCCAAGTGGAGCAATAAGAGGCGGAAGTGCTCCCGAAGAGGGATGGAGAGTGAACCGGGGAAAAGGAGGAAGAAAAAGAAGAAGTAGATGGAAGAAGAGGTAGGGAAGTAGAAGTAAAGCTAAAGGAAGTTGTAGTGCCGGCGTGGCTTTCGTTCCGAGGGTTTCGCAGCAATAACGTGTCAGTGCGCTCAGCCACTTGGGGTCTCTTCCTCGTATGCTCAGGGTGTTCCACGACCTGGCATCAACGTGGGGCTGATTGTTGGGTCCTTGGTACGAGGGGACCCATCATTGGGTACGCCCTGCCACGTGGTTGGTAACTAAGAACTTTACAATGGGCGTCCCGGACTTTGGGACCGCCTACGGAACGTGCCCGTTCGGCTGAAATAACCACACCGATATACTATAGTATACTTATATGAGGCCCCTTTTGCTTCTCTTGGATTTTTGGGTCATATCGGTACGTGCCATAAGATTGAAATTGGAGACCCGTTTAGGAGTAGTTTTATATTACTAATTATTCCGTGAAATTGGAGCAAAACGTTTTTTTGAGTTATTTTTCAAGCATGAATTTAAAAGTGAAAATTCTACAATACATATTTTTGGATGGTTCTTGAAATTTTTTCTATGTAAAAGGCTTGTGGTAAGATATTTTTCAGTATTGTGTACTGTACTGAAGGAATGGATGAAGTAAAGAGTTTTGACTCGAGTAAGTGTACAGTAGTAACAGTGTAATCGATTAGCAGCAAAGAGGGGTTGTAATAACTACCCTGTAACGTTAACCATAAATATATCAGACCCAAAATTTATTAAAAGAAGGTAGATCTGCTACGTCAAAGTAGAAACTAAGTACTGATCTCTCGGAATGTCTTGAAAGTGCGAGACAAGGGTCTGTCGATGATGGTAATAGGACCAGCGAAGGTTAGTAAGGCCCCAAAATCTTTGACGAAAATGTTACGGGGAAAATTACGTGAAGAACGAGCTCCTGAAGGAAGAATATTTACAGCGGACCAATGTCCAGAAGTAAAATCATAATGAACGTATGATGGAGCGTATAAAGTTTATGGGACTCTATAAATTCCGGGGCCGGGGCTGTAAATCTCGTGCACGGTAGCGCCTTGCCTTGAGGTCCATGGGGGGTCTTGGCTTTCAGTTTGGGTCTTGAAGGACCCCACCGAAGTCGAAGCAGGACGTCCCCAGGTCACAATGGGGCCGCAGCAAATATTGTACCGGTCCAGCTCAGGTGAAGAGTGCTCTAAGATTTAAGGGATGAAGACCGGCATTACATAACACAAATCTTTTTGGTAAACGCTTAACGAATATCATCAATACTTATCATCGATCACAATCAAACCTTAAGGCACATTAACCTGCTCTAATCATCTTAAGAAAAAATCAGACACGTCCAAAAAAATCTTAACTTCATCCCTTACAAATCAACCCTTCATTGTGTCTAATGATAACAAAGTATATTTTTCTACGTCTACATCTATATGATACATCTTCAATTGATCATGATCAATCAAAATTATTCCAATGCTATATTTAATCCAGAGTAATCTTAAATCTATGTCGATAAATGGTTAATCATTTTTGTAATATTTTTTTTTTTTTGAAATTCATACTGTCGATGTCATTTTAGCTACTGTCCACCGCCATGACAATAACAAATACATCCGTCATCCAGTTAGCAGTTAGCACGGATGCCAACGAAGGCCACCTGCCAACCAGTGCTACGGGGCAAAGGAGAAGGAGTCATTTGACAATTAGCGTACGGAACAGAGTAGCGTGTCATCTCCGAGAAAGAAGTGTTGCGAAGTCGTTTTAGTTCCGAGTCTTTCTTCGGCTTCGCTTGGGCACCGAGACAAAGCCAGTCTCAATATTTCCGTCCCGTATTTTTCATCCATTGTCTACGATCGGGTAAATGCGTGACTTGCGGTGTCCTGGAAACAGTTGCGATTGACGGATGCAGTGGAAATGGCTTGACGTGATTGGCCGAGGAGATGGGACTTTAAGAAAGACACTTTTATGGAGGAGTCACAGGTACTACGGTATAACGTGGAAGAAATTGATTAGATTTCGGAACCCTTGGTTTCTCGCTCCAAGTCCCTTTCTCAACTTGACATCCTCGAGTTTTTGTTTCCCTTAGAGAAAATTTTACTTCGCTCGGAAAACTGAGTTATGGCTGCCATGAAATTGCACTCTGGGATGCTTTAGAGATTTTTCACTACTGAGGTTAGACACGTCTGCTTTAATTAGATTCGCTGGTTTTTTTTACATTCATTCCAAAGGCACATGGATAATTCATTTATATCGAGTTAAAATTATATTAATATTTCCTAATTATGTATTATTCTCTATGAATTTTTCGCAACATTTGTTTAGCATTGCGCAACAAATATATCGGTACGTGTACTTATTTACTGTGGTCGAGTTTGAATACTAAGCGGGCGCTTATACTGTTCGTCGTTAAAGAAATTATGTAATATTGTGATTTTGTACACAAGAGCGTTTGGCGTACTGATAAAAAAATAGTAAAAAATTTTTATGCAAGTCGGCAAGAGTGTTAGGACACTGCGCGAGGAGAAAGGCAAAGCAGTAAAACCCCGCTCGAACGGCTGGCCACTAAACGGGCGCATTAAAAATTCTAATGGAGCGCAACCCTGGTTCTCACCTAGTTTAACATAACAACGACATGCCAGCCATTACTCAAAACACGGTCGCTCTCGAAAATCCCGTCCAGGCACCACCGAGTGTGAGGTCCTGCGCCGCGGGCGCCTTTGACAACGACTGATGCACTGGTATCACTCACCAAGATTTATTGGGACTTAGACTAATTGCCAGTTTTAATAGAAATTTTGAGCGGTGCTCATCTGCCCGAATCAAAAAGTCACGCTGTTACGAGACCGGAAAATTTTTCATTCAACGCCTCGAACCATATTCTACGTTTAAGTAGTAGATTGCCGAATGCTTAGATGCTAACGGACATTTCGAAATTTGTTACTGCGAGACATTTAATGGTTACGTTACGCAGGCGATATTTGTTTTATATAACTTTTGTTAATTACTATCAAGACTTTATTTTTTATATGATTATGTAATATCTATGCCTATAGCTCTTGTTATTTTATATGGGAACATATGTTATTATAGCTGATCTTGTATGGTGTGTGTTATGTTTAGTGAGACTATATTTTATCGAGATGGATCAGTGAAAATTCTTATTTTTAACAGTGACGAGTCTGACAATTTCGAAAACTGAGCACCACCGCAACTTTTGTCCGTCCAGAAGCGAGACAGCACCATGGAAAATAGCTGTTCTCTCATTAGACTCACAAATGCTCCAAATATCTTCCTGATTAGCTTATTGAGCGAGTGAATGCGTCCTTTGCATAACTTTGGAAATAGGCCAGTGGCCGTCAAGCAGCGGCCAGCCACTACTTACGAGTCAAAGGGAGAGTCGCCCAAAATGTGGTTGGAATGCGGGAAATTATGCAAAATTCTCTATTTGCTGTGTTTGACGCACACATTTTCCACCATAGATCATTCCGTGGAACAGCTGGAGATCAATTGGATACACTTGTACATAATGTCACATCCATGGCTAAATCGAAAGAAGAAATAAATAAACAAAATAAAGAGCATACAAAATTCTTTCAAATTCTCAAAATGAATTCTTCCGAAGGACCTCTTAATTTCAAAAATAAAAATCTTTCTCGAGTCGAACGTCAAAAAATTCCAAAAACAGTCATTTCTATATATAATATATATACATATAATATATACCCACACGGTTGTCACGAAAAATTTTTTATCGTCGTAATTCAAAAATTGGACAACCAATACCAAAATTGCAACATCAGGACTCACAAGTAGCAAACGAACCCAACAAACCTAGACAGTTGGTCTTGTAAACGGTCCCTTTACGCGGGTATCCAATAATTTACGTAAAATTTGGCAATAAGTTTTCAAACCCAATACCGCGGTCCCTTTGAAGGAATTAGTCTTATTGGGCACAAAATTGGAACAGAGGCCTTCTGACCTTTCATAGGACCATAGGGCCCATAAGCCTCCGTCAGGCCCATCCGTAACATAACGAGCTGACTTATGCTCTCGCGTACCCTTGCGCTCTCTACCCTACTGCAGAGTTCGCAAACCCACACAGCCCCCACACGTGGACATTTTTTTATATTTTTCATCATCCTCACCCAGGACCCAACCCTGGTACACCTCTGCATTTTTTCAGCCAATCGACTCGTAATACAGCCGCCTCGCACTTTAAAAGCCGATGGCGTTTAACGTCCATCTTTTAATGTTATTCCACAGATTTACGAATCGATTCAAAGTAGATCAATTTTTTTCGTGGTATCCGAAAAAGGGTCCATGAAAATTTTGTCATTATTATTAAAATTGGACACGCTTTTTTTATGGGTCCTATTCGTACACGCATACCCGTCCGTAAGTCCCAATATCTTTGCGTTAAGTGCAATAAACATATTTGACATTGCAAGTGGTTTATTATGAGTGCATAAGCGGTGCATATAACCACGCGGGGAGATGCAATTGGAGAGTTAGCCTGGCAATATTGCTCGCACGTCTTTGGATTTGAGTATGGGCCGTTACGGTGCCACGAGTTATTTAAATAAAGCCTTTGTCGGGAACTCGAGTCCATTACTGAAGTACCTTTATAGCCACGCGTATACACCGATATGCCGAATTACTCATTTTTTTAGTCATTTTTATAACCGCTGACTGCCGCGCTTACTCGCTGTATACCAAGCCGCCAATAATAATGCATCTCCGTTACACGGAATGCAACTGCAATGCAAAACCATCGTCCGTACCGACTCCAAGAGTCCGCGGGCTGATCTCTTGCCAGGAAGTCAAGGGTCGCTACATATCTTTCGGAGCATCTCACGAGTCACGAAGCCTGGTATTACGCATTATTTGTTACCACCCCATGGGAAGGGCGTGATTCCTTGCCTCTGAACTTTTAATTTTTTTAAATTTAAAATTATGGTTTGCAATTATTAAAAAATGTTAAATAAAAATGAACAAAATGTTCATTCTCATATTCGATTTTTTCGGATGGATATTTAAAAAAAATTTCTATATCAAAATTTATTTTTGGTCTTATCTTAACAGCCACTGGTAATCAGTTGAATAAATTTGAGTTTATTTATGAACGAATTGATCCAACAGATCTCATAAATTCAGTATCGTATTCAGCATCCAAAGACCGGTTACTCCAAACTCACAACTCGTAAAGCACGTAGATGGCACTGCCTGGAAGCTACTCTCTCTTTGGTTGTATCTCGTAGCTACTCGAAGCGGGTCCAGCATCCCACTCGCTAATTAACGTTGTCGTATCTTGCGAATAGTGGGCGGTACTGTCTCATTTGTATACATTTTTCATTCCTTTATAGACCAGCCAGTTTGACCCAGTAGGCCTCGAAGGCTTTACATTTGGAGTACCTTCGAAGGTGTCAAAAAACTTATATCATTTTAAGTGGAGATATTTAGTCTGATTAAAAAAATATATGTTTTTACTTAAAATTTCATAAATTCAATAAAAAATATGTATATTTTATCGTTTTTGCCAAATAAAAGTTATTCTTCTATCCCCATATGTCACTATTACATAGATGAGGTCTCCATTTCGCGATGGCATTAATGACCCCCATCGTGAGTATAATTTAAAAAATGTCGGTGGCTTTGTACTTAACTAACGTGGGTGGTGGACGATGGTTCGAAGAGTAGTGGGTTCCATACGTGGTGTGACCGCTCGACGGCACGCTCGTACCTCACACTACATACTATACATAACGTGTATCCCCACATGCCCTTTTTCTATACTGAACCTCCTCGAACTCTCCCTGACCCTGCTTCCCTATTCCCGTTTGTAAAATGCTGCAGCACGTTCCACAGACGAGTATCAACATATTACAAGTAATAATTTTGGTAAAAAAAAGAAACCTTACTGATCTTTTTTTAAATGAATTCCTTAAATTTTCAAAATTACAGAGAACTAATGAAACAAATTTTAATATTTTTACCCCATTTTGTCCGAACGTTTAATCAGATTTACCGATTCTTCTACAAAGATTAAGTATCGCATATATTTTTATAGCCGAATAAAAGTGACTATGGAGTACGTGCCGTTTCTAAAGGTATAACACACAAAATATGGCTAGAGGCGAAATCGGCCGAGAAGAAGGCAAGTCTAATGAAAGGCACGCGCAGTCTGACGGCTCAGCGTGAGAATAAAATAATTAACTGAGCTGACCGCGACCGGACGAGTAGGAGGATCCCTTTGAGGGAGGAAGCAAGGGCCAAATTGTGAAGTGAAGGAAGACGAGAAGAAGAAGAAGAAGAAGAAGAAGTGAAGAGAGCGAGGATAAGAATCATTGGGAAAAGAAGAGACGGACATACAGTGCTCTTGGCCAGGTGCGTCGTAAAGCCTTAGAATGATGCTCTAATAAATCCCTCTGAAAAATTGCAGGGCCCCGGGGATGCCGAAGAGCATCTTCTTCTTCTTCGCGAGTCTTTAATGCTTCCCGGAGAAAATGTCGGACCACGCTCGCGTTCGTGTCTGAGTTAGAGATGAGTTGTGCGAAATCCTTGGCAATGATGCCGACCCGTCAAAGTACTTGCACGAAGATCTCGCCTTACTGTATTTCGAAACTGCTTTATTTATTACGTTCCCATTGTTACTTTACGTGCTGGGCTGATATGAATTTTTGAAAAAAAAATTTGTTTTCAAAAATTCAAGCCGTAAGTACAAACGCTACAAACCTGGCCTAAAAAATGACACAGGTTATGGATATGATTGTGTGATTTTTTTAGTCATCCCTTTTTGTCGTTTTTCAAAAAAAATTTATGACAGTCCTCGATCCTTTATGCACACGAGCCAACGGCCGACACTGGCGGCTACGTCAAAAGGACCTCGATCCTGGATCCTTGTTCTGAGTCCTGTTTCGTCACAGTTCGACTGTCGTCTGAACGCGGATTGGATCCGGCCCGGTGCGAGTAGCTCGCGACTTGGTCCTATTTACCGATTATTGGCCGTGTCCTCCTGCAACGACGGAGGTCCTTGCTGTTTCCTGCGTGCTACGGTGTCTCCTACGAGTCTTGTTCACCAAGCTATATATACCTATGTACAGCAACGATATAGCAATGCAGGACGATTTCTCTCTTCGGGCAGCTGAGGGTCCTGCCGTTGCGAATCTATTCACGCTTTGCTCCTGCGGGACTCCTTCACCATCCAGGACGACGAGGTTCACGTTTAAAAGATTTTTCGGTATGACAGGGTACTCGTCCTGGAAGAGTTCACGCTCTCTTGGAAGGAAAATTGTGAATGCTGATTTCTTTGGATTTTTTAACACTCGGAAATCCCTGGAGGCGCAGGACGTACTCGATGTGAAGATGGAAGGATATTTCGTACGAGGAAATTTTTTTATTTGTCATATTCTTTTTATAATCGTTTGATACTGTGTCGTATAAAAAAAATGTTGTCTTTATATTTTTTATATTGAAAAGTCTTCCTACTTGCTATTCTTAACCATCTCAATAGGATCCTGACGGGCAGTTTGTTATTCCAATCGGTAAGAGATTGGCATCTACAAGTATCTTGTTCGTCTCCAAGGACCTATCGATGTCCTTAAAAAAACTAAAAATTTTGACTTTCACTTAGATCCATGTCGAAAACACGACTGTCACTCAATTCCATAAAGAGAGGTACGTAGCATTTAAAAGTATCCTCGAGGATACCTGAAGTAGTACGAAAGGTCCTTGCATTGGAATTATTGAAGAAGATTAGGAGAGGAACGCGACGAGATAATCGAGGCCCTGCAAGAAGGATCTGTCACCTACAGGACCCCCTGGTAAGATAATACGGCATCCTGCTTACGGCTGGACTTCTTATCCCGTCTTAAGCGTCGGCTAAGCCGCGAAGCTGACACTAACCCCGTTAACCGTTAACCTCGAAACTCCTGACTTTTTAAATCGTTGTTTATTTACCATCTAAGCTCCTTTTTGGCAGGTTCACAGGATCATAGGAATCCGGTATCCTGACGAGAAAGGTCTTCCTACATGCACCCTGTGCAACTTTGTACCCAGAACATCGAAGTCCTTTGCACCAGAACGACTCACAGAAATCCCTAAAATCAATTATTTAAAATATTTATATTTATTGTCAATATTTTTAAAATAATTTTTTCAAAGATATTTGTATTTGTAGTTCGATTTTGTTTTTTCAATTTCAGGTCATATGCTGTTAAGTGTCTGGGTTATAACTACCCTATCTAAAGTAACAAACAAGGGATAAATCCTTATAAACAGGGTGGTCCTAAGTTTGGAATCTTTTCAGGGTTCCTAACCGGTTCTATACGGTCAAATCGTATTTGCACGCTCTACAAGACCCAGATATCGATGAACGATGATTCTTTTCACTCCTTTCGCTACAGTTCCCTGATACTTCGCTGGGGAACTTTGAAGGGAGGTCCTTTTCTGAAAAGATGCTTAAATGAAGATGTCATAGGAAAAGTATTTTGGAATTTTTTCACAGGCTCCTTGGTAATACAAGCATACTCAGAATTTCGGCTTCCGTCGTTCAACTCGCAAGACGCTACTTTTGTTCCTTACAAAGACTCAGACGTGTCTCTCAAATCGAAGTAGTAACTTTCACGATTATTTTCAAGTCTTATGTAAATTGAGGAAAGGGACCCTTTCAAAAAATTTCTTAGAATTAATTTTAAAAAAAGAATATGGAATAAATTCAAAAAAATTATTACCCAAGGTAGTAATATATTTTTCATCGCTATTTATGTAAATATTGCATAGATGGTACAGGTTAAAATTTTCAAAATTTTCAAATAAATAATCATGGCAAATATTCCATTTAATGGAGTCGTGAAGATATAATATTCTTGTCTTTGAGTAAATTCCCATGGCGACCCTCGGACATAGTATTAACTCTACCCGACGGTTTAGGTAGGCGAGGAAGAAATTATTTTCAAATCATTGGACTCTGTGTGTCACGACAAAACCCACAATTTTGCCAAGAATCGCGGCTAATCTCCAGTACTACTGGTAGGAAGAAAAAAAAGCTGAAAACCCTTTCCCTTTACTAAAATTCAGACACCCAAAGCTAAGCTGGACCGCCCACTTGATGTTTTCGTATTCGCGTCAAACCGGCTTTGGATCCTGACTGGATTTTCGTCCTAGACAGAGTCGATCTTGTCACCTTTCGACAGCTCACAATATTTTACAGCTTTTCGGCACCAGCGAACACCTCACGACTCACTAAGAAGATCTACATTGTCTCACGAGAAATCTCTCTACAGTGTTTGATAACTTATTTCAGCATCTGCGGCCATTTTTAAATCTAACTTTCCTGTCGTTTGCTTTCACACCATTAAAATAAAATATTTGACCATATGTGCTCATAATTATGAAAGTGGTTTAAGTCAAAATTAAAAAAAAGAGTTTATCAGTTATTTCACATCATATTAATTTATTCTAATGAAATTCATTGAATATATCGAAACAAGAAATATATGACTTAGACCACTTTTATAATTATGGGCACATATATAAATTTAGTACAACTGATTATTAAATTCGATACTGAATCGTATGAATAGCTTTTTATACAGTGAATAGGTCTTCTTACGTCTTACTTATTTTTATTCTTATAGAATATCATAAACCGTAAAATCCTCGACCGGATTCGCTAAACCGGAAATTGGACCAGTTTTACAGAAATTCCATTGGTTCCTAGCTGGTTCAAAACTTGTTAGAGCGTATTTTCGGTACGGTCGTGTATTACTAGGGGCGCGAGTCTTTTGGGCAGAACTAAGTTCCTAACGCGTGATGACATGCCTGCTTACGCCAGCAAGGTCGGTGCTTTATGCTCGGGGCTGCCGCAACGCTGCTAGTCGAGAATTTGATTAGGTCAATTATGCGGGCCTGATCGGATCTTCACGTGAAATTAGATTGGCCACGTTGGTTATGACAAACCAAACAACGTTTCTATCTTCTTAGTTAGCACGCTTCTTTACACTTCGAAATTGTATTATTACACTGACTTCCTTGATATAAGAATTGCGCAATACTCAAAAGATTTACGAAAAATGACGTTTCTTCTTATAAAAATCAAACGAATAAACGAAATATTCACCCAAATATGTTACACTATATCAATTAAAAAAATTCCAAAAATTACTGGAATCCCAAAATATCATTCAAGAGATAGATAAATCTCATAATACAATTTTTTTAAATGTCTTCCCACAAAAAATTCACTCCAATGTATCAAAACTAATAAAAATATATTAAACCATTATTTTTAGATGGTTTATGTATACAAGGTTGGTACTCAACTTTTGAATTGTCTGTATTAGAATTTATATTAGATTACATTAGGCTACTATCTAAGCTAAGTATCAAATCAGAATGAGTGTGACGTGTTTGGTATCTACTTGATAATTATAATCAGTAGGTATGATCCGTGATAGTTGGTCCCGGCTGCCAGCGTACAATCAGATTTTAACGGACATTTAGCCGAGAGTGGCGGGGAATAGAAAAAGGGGATCCGTGATGCACGTTAGACACTTTGTAACCAGGGTTGTGATGAATGAACGAAGTGCAGTTCAGTTCTCTAGGTTTACCAAGAGGGGGGCAAACTGGGAATAGCAATGGCGGCCATTGTGGCAGCTGGCTCCGCGAATTGGTCGCGCATCACGCCGCGTTTGTGGATCTTTGCAAAGCGATACGCGTTCATGGGGCTTCGCCCTAACCAGAACCCCATAGACCCGGTGTTCTAGTGTTCTGGTGTCCCGGTATATCCCCGTAGACACTGTTACACACCCCGGTTGTGGGGTTGAGAAAAGTGAAATACGACGGAGACACGGAAGTGAATTTTCGACGTGAATAAAGATTTTTGATTATTTAAAAAAAGCATGTTCAATTTTGAAAAATTAATTTGGACAAATTTAATAATTTTGTATAATCGAGAAATGGCTTCTTAAATATGAATGAGGGGTTGCTTAAAATTTTTAATCGAGTCTTTGCGTCTATTCTGGGCATTTTGAATTTAAGATTTCTGGGCAGCATAATTTTCTAAGGGTGGTCGGTAGGTATCTGCATGTGTATATAGGGATTTTAATGACTGAAAATCCGGCTGCCAGAAAAGCTTTGATAGATCATCTCAGAGTCATCATGATTCAGATCGGTCGTTAAATTGGAAACACCCCATCGTGGGGTGTTCCATTGCTTTTCCCATAGATTCTCTAGTTCGGGTCCGAAAGGCAGCAGTGCGCACGGTCGTAGGATTTGCACGGTTTTCATTGGCTCGGTTAGGTTTGATTAATCTATTTCACTGGTATATTGTTCCCTTGTTCTGAGCATTCTTATTGGCTGTGCAACCCGTCCCTAAACCTAAGGGGAACTTTTCACTATTAGATCCTACCATGACGGTACGTGAACTGGTTTTGTGTGTTTACTGCTCGGGCCATTTTGTTTCGAATATTTACACCCTATGATTTGTACCCTACCATTACCCCAGTAAAATCTCACTGTTGTTATTACAAAAAGGTATTTAAAAAACACAATTTTTTCAAACAAATTTTCAAAAACAACCTTTTTGAACATACACTGGAGTGTACAAGGTTGGCATTTTATTTCATGAATTTTTAAAATTTACAGATTTTCAAAAATTATACTAATCGCATAATCAATCATTATCTATAAAAATTTGAAAAATTCTATGGGTATCCATTCTCTTGACATTCAACTATTCCTTTCCTAGTATACGGGTAGCAATCTGAAATTCTTTATGAACGCGGGAATTTTGTATAAACAGCATCTACTAGCTGCTTGTGTAAGCGTGCTGCTTTACCAGGGGGTTGGTTGCAACATCCGCCTCTAAAAAGTACCCCATGGGGGTGCGGCTTGATCCTGGGAGGCCGTCACGCCTATCAACCCTGCCTATGCTGGTACATCTGTTCGAGTCTCTAAACGATGAGAGAAAGCTCGAAAAAAAAGTACCGTGGTACTCTAGTACTGTACCGTGTTTTCCAAAATAAATGGCCAAAATCATTTATTAATACATGACACTTTAAAGGTGCAGAAGCATCCTTAAAAAAATACTTACTGAATAAATTTAATACAGTATCACTATCTACATTTAAATCTTTTAATGCCCATGAAATTTATGTCCCTCTTGACTTTGCAGTCTAATTATCGATCTCCATAATTAGTAAATTAAATAATGCGAGTGTTATTCCTTGTACAGTCACTATTAACTATCCTAATTAATATACTGATATCTTAATTAATATTTCATCATTACGTTCAATCCTGAATCGATAGAAATATTATTTCTTTATTCATCATATTCAACATGCATTTAGCCTCTTAGATGTTACGTCTATTTTACTGTATACATCTATATATCGTCTAGATATTTCGATCGTGTTCCATAAAATTTTGTATTATTTTAATTCATTTTATTTATCCACAGAAACGTGCTTCGAAGTTCAAGCACGATTATTGCTCACGAGTTAAGTAAATTTTCATCTGTAACGTTACAGTGCATTTAAATGAATCTTATGTTACACATCTTCCTAATATCAATTTCTAATGTAACTACAGTACAATTCTACAATCTGAATCCCCCTAAGGACGACACAAGGAGCGTTAAAGAAATTTATACGTGGAATAATTTCAAGCAAAAATTATAGCGAACCCCATTAAATACCATAGCTGTATATACACGGAGTTCGCGGAGTCTTAATTTTCTGCCTTGACTAATTGCGAAAAAGGTGGAAGGAGTGATGGGCCTCGCGGATCACGCGAATCGAATCGTAGCGATATCGCTAATTACATTTCTAGTCGAGTAAACAGGTGAGACGGTTTAACGCTCTCGTATCTCATCTGGTCTCCATAGAAACGACCTTAATCTTGATGCTCGTTCATGGAAAGTTACAGGACGTTACAAAATATATAATAAATGTATAATAATTAATACTACCCCCCCCCCTCCCCCATACTTATATGAATAAAAATATCTGTCACACAGCTTAAACTTAATCCAGCGATTTTCACCATAATATTTTATGGGGTAAGCTCAGACCGCACGTATCGCCTCTATTTCTATCCCATGATTCGTCATTGAATGATCCTCCGCCCATTTTCCATCCCCTTCGGCTTTTTCAAGCTCTTCTCAAGCGGCACCCTTTGTAGATGTTATACTCGAGGGTTCGTGCCAATACGAAACGACCACCAATGTGCTGGAGTTCTGGTATTCGCTACCCTTCAAACGAGAGTGTGGTAGGTCAAGATTTTGTTCACAAGCATTTTACGATATGCGACCTTATGACTGATCGTGTGAAACAAGGTGAGAATTTTGGATGAAAGTCAAAAAGAATCTATAGAGTATCCTTTATAGATATGAAATAGACGCGGAATGAAAGAATATGATATAACATTAAATGGGAAATTACTTTTTTTGTAATTATAATTTTTTGAGAGATTTTTACAGAGAACAATTTTTTTGGTGTTCAAAGGAATTTACAGAATCGGAGTATTTTTAGAATTACCGTGAACTCCTAATGCATACTTTTTGAACTTTTCGGTCAAGATGTAAAGACAAACGCGAGTTACGACTTGGGATACTAGAAAGGGCCGACCACCTACTCTGTTCGCACAATGGGTACAAATGCGTGGCGACAGGACCCGTAGATATACGGCGGTCTGATTGCTCGTTGTCGCTGTGTCCGATCGTCGCTGAGTGCGGATGCCGCTTGAGGGTAGTCTACCTTATATTGTGTCCCAGCGTGCGGAGGCGTTTTAAAACCAAAAGAACTACAGGAAAGGAAGATCTTTTTTGTGCGTACTAGATATTAGAAAAGCCGCACCTTTTAACGATTAACAACTTTTTTTTTTGAAAATGTATATATGAAAGATAAATTTAAAAGGCAGGATTTTGAGATCAGGATGGAAGAGACGCTTTTGCGATAAATTTGATTGATCAAAATTTTTAGGAAAATTCTTTTATTTCATAACGTCTAATCGTACAGATCATTGTATAAAATTAATAGATGTGCAGTAGTGTGAACAGAGCTTTATTTACAACTGGCCAATTAAATAATCAGATTATTATCAAACATCACATTCATGTAATTAACGATTAATTCGAAAATTCTCGCATTCTCTGTATCTCGCGATACCTAACTTTAACGATCTAAAATCTACCGATACATATGTACAGGTCTTAATATAAATTCAGTTTGCATTAACAGCAGTAAAATGGTACATAAGGCATATGTGTAACGAGATACGTGTTAGAAATGAGGCAAACTTCAAGGCACTGTAAGTACAGATTGCTTATTAAAGCAAGTTAAAGGTAAGGTTTCTTTTTTCCTCTGAAGGAAATAAAAAAAAGAATTTACCCAGAAGCACCAGGTATAGTCGAAGATAAATATTTCACCAAGTCACTGGGTATACATCGAATACTTATTCACTGGTAAATAAACGCGCTCCCTGTTTCTCCACGAGCATTTTGGATACTCGAGAAAGGGGGGAAAAAAATATTTACAAAAACAAATAACGTCACAGTAAAAATTTTCTCTTTAAAAATTTCTTAGTCCTTAAAGGTCAAAGGCATAATTCCTAGTTGACAAGCTGCCGCAACTCGTCCAGAGTCCATTGAAAATAAACAGTCAATGTACAAAAAGTAAAAACACAGCGAACTCAAAATTGCAACAACAATAACTGAAATTGTCATTTATCAAATTTAAATTTCTCAGTGAACTCTGCCGCACACCTGAGAGTCTATAGCTCCGAGATAAGGGTAGCCACTTTTAGCCTCGCTTGGACTATGAGGGGTCACGTGGTGAGCCATTCCAGAGGTTGGCACTCCTGTAGAAGAGCTTTGAACCATACAAGCACTCATATTGGACGCCGTGGGACTGACACCACCAGCCAGACTTCCGAGGTTGAGGTTTGGCGAGGTCAAATTACTGCTCCCATAATGAGAAGCATTAAAGATGCTGAAACAGAAAGAGAGAAAAAGTCCCTAGATTAAACCAAATAAAACAAAGAACAATTCCTATAGCAAGATCAATGATATATTGAAAGGATATTCTTGGACTACTACAAGGAATACTAATAAAGAAATTAAGTAGTGGTTACTTATTTTACATTTTTTTTATAAACATTACTACTCCAAGTTCTATATTCTATAGTATTCTAACGTTGGCAATTATTACCCCCCGTGCTACGCTCGACTTTTAGCTTAAGTTCCAGGTATAGAATGTAAAATGCTGGCAATAATCGCGGAGAGGTCTAAGTACTGTTTATAAAAAGAACACGGTGGTCTCACAAAGCAGCCGCCGTCCATTCGGCAGGGACATTTCGGTCATTTTGCTTGCAATCAAAGCGCAGTGTTCGCTTGGCAAGCCGATACCCAATACTGCACAGTTCTACGGGAATCGGTTAGGGCGTGTCGGACAGCCCCTATTCAACGAAAGCGGTTCTTTGAACGTGCTAGTAGCTACGGCAGTTTAAGAGACTAAATTGTCATGTACCTATACAGAGGTATTGGACACCTAGAAAAATCATTTAGTCTAAAAGTTGAAGGATGTCCAAAAGAAAAAACAAGAATGACTACCGATGAGGTTCAGTGTATCAATGTAGCAATTAAATTTTTCAAAATTTTCAAAATTAACCTCCGAACTCAATTTTGAATGAATATCAGTAAAAAGTACATTTTTATTGGATAACTCTATGAAAAATGATTCATATGCTATAATGCTCTCTAAGCGCAGTAATTGGAGATCCTAATGGTAAATCATTTCAGATTAGATATCGTCTAATCAGAGAATTTTGAAAACATACTAATTATAGGTAGCGCAGCAGAAAGTACGGAGCACTTAAAGAATTTTCAGTACATGCGGACACGTCGTAATACGTCAGTGGCTAAACGTGACAGGTCATTGGTACATAGCCAAAGTGCGTTACCAGTCTTGCAAAGATACGTGTATACGCATTTCCATGGTAGTAACCAAGGTAGGTAACCCAACGAAGTCAAAAGAGCGAGACTGGAGCAGATTATTAGCCGGTAGCGTTTCATTACGGGCCCAGCAACATAATTGCGGACCACACCGGAGTGCTCCGATCAGACTGTACAAGGCTCGACTTGGAATCGCTCAGGATGCCGCACTGTAGCAACCGGCCCCGTACCAACCTGTTATTACTCCACAATGGCTGAATTAATTGTTCGAAACACCCAGGCTTGTGCGGGAGCGAGTTTGCCGTTTTAAACGTCAGGATAATATAACCTTCTAGCTCCTATCCGAAGTAGTGGCGTTCGCTTTGAGAATAGCGTGGATCTGAGTTTTTGAGAAAAAATTTATCTTTTTATATCTATCGCATTGTTTTTCAATTTTTCAAATTCCTATCGCACTTTGTATCATTGCAACTGCGATAGTGGATTGCGCAGGTGGGTATGGAAAATTCCAAAAAGTATATTAGAATTGAAAAATATTTTTTTTTTATTAAAAACATTTATTTACTCACCCATAGTTCTCGGGCGTAGCTCTTGGCCATTGCTGCTGTGCGTAATAATTCTCGCTGTAGTTGTAATGCTGGGGATACGCTGCGGTGGTCGCTGCAGCTGCAGCTGCCGATGCTTGCCCGTAAGACTGATAACTTTCTGCGCCACTGCCGTAGTGTTGGCTTTGAAAAGACTGTAGACTCATGGTATTAAAGGCGTTCAATTGTTGGCTGTTCAGTTGTTTACGTAGTCTCGCGCGTCTGTTGCTGAACCAGACCTGAACACGTGCCTCGGTCAGTTTCGTTCTGAAAAATAAAAAATGACAAGAATGTTAACACCAACGGTGAAATATGAAATTACCAAAGGAAGCAAATGTCTAATTTTTTTCCAAAAATTTTATCGGCGTATAAGTCGTTTGCTTTGATTTTACGTCATAAGAAGAAATGCAATAAAACCATACTTTTGGGCCAGTTCCTCTCTGGTATAAACATCTGGGTACTGAGTTCTGTGAAAAGCAGCCTCAAGCTGTTCCAACTGTTCGCCAGTGAAGGTCGTTCTGCTTCTGCGTTGTTTTCTCTTAAGGGCAATACCAGGTTCGCTCTCGGTATCGGAGTCGTCACCACTGCTACCGCCTGGAAGAATTAAAAAAATTAAATAAAAATTATTAACAACACGCTAATTTTCTTTGACAATAATTGGTATTAATTTTTTATCAACAGTCAGACGTGTAAACCTTTTGTAATTGATTAATTAAAAAAAAATGCAAATCTAAAAAATTCGTTTTCTCAAAATTATCCCACACGATCGAATCCTTAAGTGTTACGTTAATATTCTCAACACCACCTAGAGGACTGTACGAGAGTCGAGCACGTGCTAGACGTCAGAGACCAAAGATAGGAAGCGAGTCGTGCCCGCCCACAGTTCACACGCTGGACTCAGCAACCCACCATTAAATCCAGCTGATTACAGCCGTGCCAACCTAACCCATACTAAACTAAAACACCGAAGAAATTAGGGTTCGGTCATAGAAATTAAGACCCTTCACAGTCCGGATTTGCGATCCAGCAAGATCATCCGTAATGATTCTATTGACACGAATAGATTCTAGTTCAGCATAACCACCGAAAAAAATGGCACTGATAAAAAATTCCAAGACCGCTTTGACGTCGCAAAAATATAAACGACACAGCCTATATGTCTAATAAATAACAAAAATCCTATCATAATAATCATGTAAATCTCAAATGACTTGTAGATGAATTTTGAATTTAAGATCAATGGATTTTCGTGCTTCTATGTGAACCTACTACTTAAGGTTATGTCTCAATCGAGGAAAACCACAAGAAGCCGTAGGAACCGAATGTCTAAATCAATGACGGTTGTCTCACCGAATGAATCGCTCAAGCGGGTTGGCGGTTCGCGAGATTAGAGGCAGCTGGACCACACGCGGTGCCAGCGAGGAGAGTGGCTGCTACCCTTTATGCCTTTTGCCTTCTATCTTTCAATGCTCTATCTCATACCTCTTCTATCTTCTACCAAACTAACTTGCTGGCTTTATTCTCACTGTACTTTTGCCTTCCATCCTTCTCACCTTCTTCCATCGACCTCCTATACCTGGCAGAGTAGAAGCCGCGGGCAGAGAAGAAACTGCACTGTGGTTAAGTTGGGACATGAGCATAACCACGACCTGGTACCACCTTCCAGGATCGTAACCACGAGGTTCTGCTCAGGTCGCCAGATCGCAGGACTCTACTTGCTAATCCTTCCTGCTCGAGTCGACGACTGTCATCATCTCAGATTAAAAAATACTATGCGCTATGGTTTTGCGTATTGCAGTTACGCCATGAGGTGTGCGAAATACATACTTTGTAATACCGTTAGAGACACGGGACATTGAATATACGAATATAACCAAATAAACAAAAATTATTAATTACGTATACCACAAAAAAAATGATTAAGCCAATTTTTGATTTTTTCGAAAATCATTGTTTTTTTACCATCTACGTAGTTCATCGTCAATTCGAGAAACAGAATGACGCGACCGTAGATGCTCGACGTGAACTTCGCCTCGGATTATAATACAGAGCGAACGTCTAATCAAAACCTAAATCTTCCCGACAAGATAATAAACTCGACACATCTTGGCACTGCGGGACGCCTAATATTTCTTCACGGGCTTTCCGCTATACGCTGCGTAAAAAAGGAATTCCCTTTAGTCAGTGCCGACTATCGTTTGTATTTCTGCGAGTCCTTCCGCGACCCCGAAACCATTAAAATCATATGCAACTTATATTATAGTAACGCGTCCTCTATGGCCTCTTGACCGGATCGACCGGATTAACCTGCTGGTAAAAATTCCATTCTTTCCTCTATCTTTCTCTATGTCTAAATTATCTATACATGTATATATCACGTCCCTTTTTGTCCTTGAAACTTTTCTTATTTCCTCTCTGACCTCTTATTTAGCCTTTTCACTTTGAATTTCTCTAACTTCTACTTTGGTATCCACCTACCCTGACTGTATATATATACAGATGGCTGATCTGCCCAGGGGCTTGCATACGTAATCCATGGTTTCGGTTTACGTGGGTGCATAAGTGAATCTTGCACTTACCAACATCAATGTTTTTTTTTCTTCTTCTTATTCCTTAGGGCTAATGCGCAAATAATGTCCCTGGCTTCTAAATGTAATCTTCGGTTACGTCTAACTCATCTAGTACCTACCTATTAAGATTCGATTCTAATGTGGTTATCATCGCGATAGAAAGTTTAGCCGACAATGAGAAGGATTTACTGTGCTACAATTTTTTCTATAGCTGTCAGTAATCTTTAATGTGGTAAATCGCCGTGGATAAGAAATTACTAATGTCATGTAAAACATTGCGAAATTTATTAGCAATTTCAACCGGATAAATAATTTATTGAATTTGACATATATGATGGAAACAATTTTGTAAAATCTTATAAATAATTTATCAATTGAAATTTTATAAATATATAACCTTTGTCTACTTATTGAGACGGGATAACCAATAGAACTTTCGCTTTGGATTAATCTACCATTTAAATGGTTCTGATCAAATTGATTATTTAATCACACTAATATGATTGTCGATGATCAACAATTATTTAATGCATCGTGGGTGTCCGATGATCAGGCTCTTTATATTGTAACTGATAGTAATAACGGCGATGATGATAATACAAATTTAAAATAAAAAACTTATTGTCATTATGTGATTAGGATACGAGATCGTATCCCAAGCAGGTGGCAGTTTTTTGACAACAATTTTTTTTAAATAAAGCTTCCGGTTAACCATAAAAATAATAAATTCTCAGTTCAGTATAATTAACGATATATTAAATGAAATTAATTAAACTATATCAAATAATTTCAGACTCACCCAGAATTCCGTCAATGGAGTGATTACGTCGAGGATCATCCCCTGGTCTTGTCTGATTCGAAGGACCTCGAAGAAGCCTGGAGATGCTTGATACAGACGGAGCGGATGCTTTGTCACAGACTCCATCCTGCTGGCAGAACCACATTGGACCAGTTAGTATAATCTCAATAAAAATAGAAAATGATCGTGATAGGTATTAGAGGAAAATATATTTTTGTTGTCAAAGAGTAAATGAAATTAAATTTTTTTTTCCAAATTTTTACACATCGATCGTGTCAACAGACCTTGATCAATTTGTCCCTGATCTCCCAGCTGAAGATTCCAGGATTCTGCCTCTTGAGATCTTCGATCCGTGCTTCAACTTCCGGCGTCGCTACTCTCGGTTTACTTCCGCCAATAACACCGGGTCTGATGGATCCAGTTTCCTGGTAGCGATTCAGTATCTTCGAGACGCATCCATGCGAGACGCGCAACTGTCTCGATATGACGCAAGGCCTAACACCAGCAGCCGCCATTTCTACAATCTTTAGTCTTATGTGATTCGGCAAGGGTCTCCCATTAATGAACACTCCACCGAGCTGATTGACTCTGCCCTGACCTGTAACAAATTTAAAAAGTGTCGTTGTCAATGATTTAAAAATATTCTTTACTTTCGCTTTGGCTTATTTAAAGACGTTGTAGTCTAGCATTTGTTTTTCCAATATGGCCTCTCGCGCGCATGCGCACACGCAAATGTCGCTGTAAAACAAGCGTAGAATGCGGTGCGAAAGACGTACACGCAAGGTGCCGCTAAAACTCTCCTAATTACTGGTAATTAGAGCCCTCTTAATTAACTTAATTATAATTACGAAGTCAAACAAATATTATACGGCCGGTCACGCGGCAAAGAAGCGAATGAGATGCGGCCAGAGTCAGCTTCTCGCGTGCATCTTGTATGTATACACGTACGGACAGATGGACAGACAGGAGTTACGGCCATACTGTTTTGCTGCAAGCACTTAAATCCGCTTCTTCGTCGTTCTCAGGATTCGGACCAAGTTATCTCTTCTTGAGTCTCGAGTTCGAGTCAAACGCCAAGAGCCGGCCCTTTTACTTAATTATTCTTAAAAATTATCCTAGTCATTTACATGGCGGCCAGTTCTGTATGCTAAGTCATACTAACGTTAGTCATCAACACGGTATGTTTTTACGAATGTATTTTTTAATTTTTTTTAAAGAACCCGCAGTCGACACTGACACGTACCGTACGAGAGACGCGATGCTTTTTTAGAAATTTTAACATTCTCGATATACCATTAGATCAGGTAAATTTATTTTTTCAAATAAAAAACCAAACGCTTTGAATTTGAAAAAATTTCAAATGAAGTTTTTAACCGATACTCAATTAGACTTTGAATGGATACGTATATTGTAACTGATATGTGTCTGGCACTGCTAATTTTTTATTTTTTTTTGCAAAATTTATACAGACTATTCATTTTACTCATTTTTTTTGCTTACATTAATCCTCGAAAAGTCTACGAAGGTTAGAATGTTTTATTGCAAAGATACAAACGTCACTCATAATTTTTTTATTTAATTATAACAAATACTCGTGTGTTTCTCCATTTAACAGATGTGGGTACCTGCAAGCGCGGAATGTATTGGAAACAACAGAGACAAACGTATCGCCCAGTGATTTGAGTTTTACGAGTTCGCCGATAATTGAACGCGATAAAGAACCATTGTTGTTAGAAAAGTTATTAGATGCGCCTGCACGTAGAATTGCATCGAGAGAGAAAAATTTTCCCGGATAAATTCACCATATTGAAATAGTATCGAATTACAGAAAAATATTTCGAATTGACAATTGAGTCGTAAATTCAATACATTACCACGGAGCGAGGTACATTTTCCCTAAATTTTTTCAAAAATTTATCAAAAACTACAATCACTGCCTGTATCACGCATAAAAATTCTATGCATTATTTTTCTGCACGAATAATAATAAACTTTGAAAAATTGCTTGCTTATGAAACGCGGGATACCACTCTGTGAAAATTAATTTATTCTTCAATGCATCTTTTTTTTTAGCCATGCACCATGCACTTAATGTTTTCCCCGCTAATGCAATGCATCTCGTTTCAAGATGCATAGATGTTTACGCCATAAGTACATATGCACGTGTACGTTATACGTATGCGCGAGTAATCCCAACACGTAGGAAGAACAGAAGAAGACGACGGACACCTCGGGTATGACGTCAGACAGGCCGCGGGGCCCGACGGGATTACAGGCAAGATCAAAAGGCGCCGACCGCCGCACACTTGGTGCGCGCGCGCCCTCTTACTCGGGACTCAGGCCCACCAGTTGGGTCCATAGCGGACCCAAAGCGAAATGGCTCAGAGTTAAACCTCTCGACAGGATATGGACCCTTTTGCATAGGAACATATATATGTACATACAGAACATATATATCTATATATATATACAGAACGCTGAAGCAGTGTAAATTGTTATCAAAATTTTTGTCTGACAATACAACAGTGTGTTAATTGCATTAGATTTTCATTACGAATGATTAAAGGCATTAATTAATTTTCTTTATTACCATCTGGCGGCGTTGAGATTACCTAATATTTTTTTTCTCGGAATGCGGCCTTTTTTTTCAAAAGAACTCATTAAGCGGAACTACATTTCTGTTTATGAAGAATTGTTCATTTTTCGTCTCAACAGCTCGGAGGCCACTGGAAAGTTACCAATTGCCTTATGGCCGATCACCAGTTATGAATTTTTTTTTAGTGACAGTCAGTTGGTACTAACTCGGTGAAGACTTTGTATCACAATTTCTTTTGGCTGTGTATGAGCAATATATTTCGTAACTTTATGCATTAGACATTCATGTAGTTTATATGCAAGTTAAACTTTTTGCACTTGCGTAATTTGCGTCTGACAAACGATTTTTCCTGTACATGTTTGCGAAGGCGGTACAGCGTTAAAAAATAAAGTTTATGCCTAGCGTGCTAAGACATTATAAAGATGCAATGAATTTACGTGACCACTTCGTACGATAATTCAATGTCATTTAACCAATCGAGATATTTGTGTACTGAAGAGGCTTGTTTATTGCGAATTCACGTGCTTCACAGCTTTTTTTTTATCAATTACTGTATCCACGTGCTCTTTCAGAATATCATCTGCAAACGTGGATGCTATAAGATCAGTTGCCTTGTTGTTTCACGGAAGGACCACCCTGTAGTTTGGTGGTGTATAAAATGAGGGAGCAAAATAATATCGAACATGAATTATTGATCACGGGCAATTGATTGTGAGGCGATCATGTTAATGACGATGATCGAGAGGATGTGACGCGATAGCCCTGATTTGAATTCGTTGAACGTCATTAATGGCAGCCTTCGGTTCCTGTGGTTAGTTCGTTTTATCATATGGATATATCAAAATATTCAATAATCGATGGTATTCGAGTTAAATTACCCAGTGTAATGCACTCTATCAAAATAATATATGTAAATACCGTAGGAATTGCATAAAGATCTAATTAGATTAAATATCGGTTATAAATTAAAAAATTATAACCGAGATCTCGATTAATTGATGAAATTAGTATTTATGAAATCAAGCTTACAAAAATTAATTTTTTTATTAAAAAAACCCATCCCTTCGACTCTACTGTTTAGAAATTTTCGCAAGACGAGATTCCCTGTGCATTAACATCGCAAGAAGTACACGTACGGTAACATATGCACATACGCTGCACGGTAACCCAAAGAAACGGACTCTTGAACCCGAGTATATAAATCTAAACATTTTTAATCTCAAAGCCAACTTTCAACTTCCAATTTCCATAAATCTCAAGGTACACACGGCAAACGCGCTTACGACAAACGACAAGAAGAAATTGCGATATGCAAAACGTGTAGAAAAAAAATTTCTCCACTTTAACGAATCCGCGAATAAAATTATTTATTTAATATTACTTCGATTGGTAACCCAACTTGACGCAATTTTTTTTCACTAATTATATTATCTAATCAATAATCAATGCCTTCGTTCGTTACGCATGTTAAATTTATATACCAATAAGTATGCGGACAAAAATATTGTCCTAGTTGCACTTTGGTTTTCAACACTTCTCACCCTTTCCATCAATCTTTACCAGATAGCACAGTATCTAACTTTGTGTGGGAGGTGGGTACCCACGAGGATCCATGCACTTAGAGTTCGGTGTGAGTTCCAGGTTGCGAGGGCTTCAATCAACGTGCCGTCGCCTCCGGCCGATCCGATATCAGACATTAGGTACCCACGTCCAGAACCTCAACCTCAACATCTCTTGTATCAACGTCCACCAATACTACAGCGTGCACCTATATCAGCCTGCCCGCACCTTCTGCCCCTCTTGGTACCTTCCTCATGGACAAGGTCCCTGAATACCTGAATGCCTGCTAGGTTGACTGTCTGATTGCCTGAGTTCGTTCCATTAACGTCTCTCGATGGAATGGCATTGTTTCGATTGGTACCGCTATTTTACTTGGTGTTATTTACTTGCTTATGGGTCTGCAAAGCATTCTGATTGTGCTTTACTAGTCCGGAGTAATGGTGATTGTGATTGAGAATTTTATGGGGAAATTTTATTATGGGAATTCTTAAGCTACAATGGGATATATTGAGATTGCTAATGTTCTGTGAGGTAAGGCAGTGTAGCGCTGCTGTTGGTTGTTATTGCTGGGTTAGCTCGATCAAGGGATCTTTGTTGGGGTCTGTATTTTGTTTTGGTATTGTAAAAACTGGTTTGATAAATGTTATGAGACATTGATTGAACAATTTTCTTGCTGTTTAGGGAATAACGACGTGTGTTGTTTTTTAATGGGATGATTGTTCGGCCAATATTTGGTATTGAAGTGTTGAAGCTGGGTGGGTTCGCGTTCGATGAATTTTCAAGGGAGTCCAACAGCCGCTTGACTTTATGGGCAGACATTATTGTTTTATGGCTTGGAAGTTTCGCTTATAACTGGTTTCGTGCTAAGTCCAGACGTCTTATATCTTCTAGTTCTTTGAAATTCCTTTGGGATCGCGATGCACCATTATTCTTCTATTTCTTTCAGTCCCTTTTTATTTCAAGGATAAATACATATTTTACTAGGCCCTTATTCAACTGGTAACGTCGGATGTCATTTACGAAGAGCAATAAATTTGTACCATCCTTTCTGTTCTTAATGATTTTAGTCGAAAGCTGTCATTACTTGCACGATTCTACATAATCTTGTTCCCTTTGTTATAAACTATTTATTGTTTATCTCGGAAGTAGAGCAAAACTGAAATCTTTGCCGGACCGTCGCTCGATTTACAAAGACTTTTAATGACGAACTTAATGTTTATGAGACAAAGATAGGATACAAAGATATTTCATTTATCGATAACAATTAAATGTTGATATTTTTTAGATATATATACATGTATTAAATCAATTTATCAGTCTTAATAAACAATATCAAGGAATCCATCATAGTTGATCTGTATGCCCAAAGTTATATAATAATAAACTATAGTGGTACAGTAATAAATAGTTAAATATCTAGGGTGCATTTATAAAATTAAACGTTAACCGTATTATTTGTTTTAGAAATTTAAATGATCATTTAGAAAAAATTATATTGTATCAAATCACAAATTCGTAATAATAATAATGATCTATAGATCTCCTAAATCTAATTTTTTTTAATCTATACAATTCCTACCTTGAAATGGGTATCCAGTGAAGTAAGGTGCCATGTTGAGTGTACTGACAGCCATCTAGAGGTAGGATTGCACTGAAAATTCCAGGATGTCCTTTGTCCAGAACCGATCACTCGCGTCACACGTTCCTGAAGTTAGTCGCTTATCGTAATGGGGTCGCTTTCGAGATTGGTGTCCAAGTATTCGAAAACTAAGGGATGAAGATTCGCGTTCGCGGGTGAAAAGTCTGAAGACGATGAAGAGCGGACCTGTGGCAGGCTCGAGGTCTCGACTCGGACTGAATTCGAAATCGGTTCCGGCGGAGGCCTCCGCAAACGTCAGTGAGATCGAGAAGGCCCCGCCTTCGTCAAAGAGGCCCACGAAGAAAGTCTTGCCTCGCCATTTAGATTCTCTTCGTGTTGCATTGGCTCTTCAAGAGGCATCTACGAGGAGGTGGTCTTGGCTGAAGCTCCGCCCGTCTTGGACGCCTTTCTCTCCTTGCAATCTTCATACTGGATTTCTTGAACTTTTATGGAACTCGAATGCGCATGATTCGTTTGAAAAAATTTTCAACGTTTTTCAATTTAAAACTGCATAATTTTTAAAGGGATCGCAAACTTCGGTACTGAAAATAATTTCTGATATTATACCAAAATTGACCGTATCAATTTATCCCACGTACTAGATACGATTTTTAAAAAAATTCTTTTTACTTCACCCCGTCAACACCCTGTTGCTGATACTTGATTGAACCATTCAAGTTTACATTCTGTAATATCTCATTGGACAAAACTTGATTGATCTCTTCAACTTTTTAATTTTATTTCATGTTCGAGCAAATTTTAATTTTTTTAAATAAAAATTTTTTATTAAAAATTAATCGATTTTCATCGAATAGATATTCATAAGGTCCATTTTAAGTCTCATTTTTAAATACTATAAGAGTCCCACATCAACACCCCAACCCAGTAACCCTTTTTATTGTTACAATCAGAAGCTCAGAGAATACCTCCATTTCAAGGACACGCGCATACCAACTTCTGCATCTGCATCTGCATTAAGGATCGTGATAGCACGTGTCGTGATTGTAGTTTATGAGGAGCTGATTGCAGGTGCGTGGGAAGGGTGCAACATGGTGGAGCCTAGTTTGCTTCTACCGACGCCATTCACTCTCGACCAGTTATCCACAGCCATGTCAGTGTCTCGTTTCCCTTCGTAACCATTAAGGTATGCCTTGAACGATAACGACGAGAGAATCCGCAGCATCCACATAGTAGCAAACACGAAGAAGGGAAAAAAATTAGTGCATGTGCATACGAATTCCCATAATAAATGTACAGTAAAATTTTCATCGCACCCTCACGCTCTTCCTCCACGCTCCGCAAAGAATTTCATTTTGGTGTTTCCTGTCAAATGAAAATTAATCATACCAGTCACTTGGGTTCACGCCCACGGTTTTTTCGAGCAAATTGTAAACTACCCCTATCTACGGGATAGTAAACTCCTTCCTCTGTGAGTAACATTGCACCTGTCAAAATACATCAATGCATGAGTAATAGTTGCAATTGGTCGAATACAATAGTACAGATATTCAGATAGTGCAAAAACCGCACCTCTTCAGCAGTCTTCAATGGGAACAATTAGGTGGCAGCCTAAGTCCCAAGTAGGGCCCAGCCTTCAATTTGGATGACAGTTAACATTTTCAATTTGGGAATGCATCCGGATATCCCCATGGGTTAACCAGTTTGAGGTACTATGCTGAACAATGTCAGCCAATGGCAGAAGACCTTCCACAAGAACGGACCAATAGTCTTTCAGATCTCAGAGAAAGCTTCCTAGCTTCTATAGATGAGAATTCTATGCATCCCTTAGTCTCAGATGGGATTCAAGAGATTGATCATCCAAGCAGGGTGCTCCTCTTCAGCAATCGTTCCGTTTAGCGTCTGTTCATTTTGAAAAAAAAAATTTACAGTCCTGGGACCACTGCGACGATTCCCAATTGAGATCTCATCTACGTGATGGAGTTTGCTCTTGGGAGGAGTTGACAAAATTTCATCTTTTCATCCAAGGCCCACTGGTATCTTTCGACTCAAAGTGTCTCTATTTCAGGGAATTTTATCAGGTTTCGGTGTCTTTTGGATGGAAAATCGATGTAGTCCATATACGGTACCTATATGGCGGATTTTGAAAACAGGTCACGTGATAATAATAATAAAAATGTTCAAATGTCTATTAAAATAGTGACGTTCGATGTGTTAGTTAATAATTGTCTGACTAGCAAGTCCACGCTGAGAATGGCTCAGGCATTAAGTAACAGCTCGCAATGTGATAGATGGGTCACATGCCGATCGTTCTTGTTGGCAAGGCCCATTAAAGCGCGTGAGCCTCGACAAGACGGACCCACGTTTACACCTGAGCTGGGACTCTGGGGTCCCAAGTTCGGGCGCAGTTAATTGCCAGCATTTAATGAGGACTCTTTGACGCGCCGCAGAACCGCCATGGTCAACACTGCCAACACTTTACACATCTAGACTCTCTACAGAAACATTCGGAATGGCCGAACCTTCGCGTTCAGATTTGACCAGGGACCTGTGAAAGAAAATAAAAAAAAGGATTCATTCTTTCTCTCAAATCTTTTTTATACTGTCCCTGTCGGGTAGAGATACTTGATTTGATTGAGATATCTTGCCGCTACTCGAAATTTTTACTGATATTAAATCTAAGTATACATATAGAGTATATGTTATCTTACGGAATATATATATATTCTGAAAACAAATTAGTGATAAGTTGATAACATACATATAGATATATACGAATGATTTTATAACGGATTAATAAATATTTTATTGGTATGACTGTAGAGGTTATTATATTATTTTCGTTTCATGGTAAATTTTTAGACGTAAATATTTTTATTAATATTAAATATTCATATATTTTATTTTCAAGTATACTATACCAAAGGGATACTTGTGTATTGTATACTAGTCACGATTGAATAATTAATATCGTTAGCAGTCATTTGATTTCTAATGCAACAAAAGGACAATTAATACAAAATTTACGCGTAACATACCAGATCGTCGAATAATTTTTGCAGCAGTGTAATTTTTTTCATCTATACTACAAAAATATTAAATCTTATACCTACCTTATTACTGGGTCACTTAGTTATATGAAATAAGTAGCGTAAGAATGTTTATATAATTTGACGTCAAAGTGTACAATTTGGTAAATGACGTTTCAAGTTAAATGCCTTGGTGGCTATTCGGTTTATAATTTAATGATTAATTTTCCAAAATGCACCCAAAAATTCATTAAGAATTTCATTAGTTAAGAAATGTTAGTTAACGACCGTTAGAGGACGCGTATATCTTTTGGTTGTAAATTTTGAAAATTTTTTTACCTAGTGTAAAAATTTCGAAAATTTTAACGCAGTAGTATTATGTGAAATTGATGCTGGTTATAAATAATTAAGCGTGACTTGCCATTAGTCGTATAATGCACTTTGCGCTCTTACGCGCAAATACCTGGAAACTATTAAAATTATAATCGTCGTTTCCTCTTTGAATTTTATTCGCATTGAAATATATACGGAGAAATACGTAACGTAAAATCTATAAAAGGATCATTTTTTAGAGGCGCGCGTTGAGGAGTAAATTTTTTAATTATTTAATAACAATTATTATCACGTATAAATAAAAACAATCTTTTGTTTACCATTCAAAACCATCATTGATTAAATAACCGTGTCACGAAGTAATTAAAAGACTCGAGTTACGATTTTAATTTTTATTAGCACTATAAACACCCAAAGACAATACACCATTTAATACATCGCCCACGTACAGTAATAATCACTTCTTACTATCAGAACGCGTAGCATACCCATTCGTACACTGTATACATATTTCGAGCTCCAAGCCCGAAGAACTTCCTGTTACGAGATCAGATCAACCCAAACACTACGTGAGTCGTGTAGCAGCTACCGTGTCACTACTATGTAAATGTAGACCTCGAGTAAGCAGGTTTTCAACAGAAGGTGTTAAATAATCAAGATTAATAAATATTCTTGGCACAATGATTAGTCGAGTCATTGTTTATAAATTTTTTATTTACAGTCATACATCAACTATGTACAATTCAAACGGATCGACTGAATGAAAATAACAAATTTGGAAAATAAAGATGAAACAATGATTTGGTCTTGTGAAATTTTATATTTTATTTTTTGACTCGCGCGGTATCAAATTTGAATTTTTTTTCTTTTGACAGTCAGTCCAACCATCGTGTTTCCATTGAGGAAAGTGGCGTCTTTAACAATGGGCGGCAAAGACCACAGCCAACGACCACAGGTAGCCTCGGATGCTTCAGGAAGGACATTCCATGGGACATCGTATTCGTATCACAAGTCTAAAAGAGGTGGAAGAGGAAGAAGAGGAGCGAGTAGTATAGTTTGCCAACAATCGGCTCATTGACAATTGCGGTCACTAAATCAAGATGGCGGCACTTTTGTCGGCAAGCTTTAAAATGGCGGTGTGCCTGTCAAGTCTTTGTGAGGGTTGCCGACGCCATTGTTGGAATACGATTCGAGTGGCTTCGAACACGGGAAGTACAATGCGTGTGACAAAAAGGTACCAGGCCACCCCTGACGTCATTTGTGCAATCCATGTTTTTCCCTTTGCAGGTTACCGACATGTTTGCCGCTGTTATTGCCTTTACTGCTTTAGTCGTTTAAACCCTTTTTTAATGTTAGGAATTTTTTTTTTAAATCGTGGATAAGGTACGTTTCTCTTATTTTTTAAATTTGGATCTTGGGTCTGATTGATGGTACGTAGGGATTGACTCAAAGAAAATAAAGGCGTGTGATCATCCATTGGTCTTATTTAAGGTATCCGTGGGAATCGTGGGGATAATATGGGAAGTTGTACGTAAGACCGGAAGACGAGGATTTTCCAGTTAACTGACTTTGACCAATGGCGATCGATTACGTCAAAAATGGATTGGTCGCAGAGACCACCCTTGAAAATTGGTGGGTATGTCAATATTGCGTTCAGAATCGGTTTTTGCTGCGAATCCAATTGATTTTGCTGTGACTTCTCTAATTTTAAGGTTTTTACGTTTTGACCTAACCAATAAATAGAATGATGATTAGTAATCACCGTGGACGTTAATTGGATTCAGATTTAAATAACAGACATAGGAACTCCGTTAAAAAGTTGCACTCAATGTTATATCGTAGAAAGAGAAAACTAATCCATCAAACAAAATTCTATATATCCAAGAACACTTAGTATTTATTTAAGGCAATACAAATTAATTATGCTTATCGAAGAATTTCGAATCGCATCAATTTGTTCTACATTTAATAACAATTAATTATCACTGTTAGTGAACGTAATTTGATGATAGTCAACTAATCATTTGCTGATCGCGTGTTTAGCTCCGAGTATTGTAAGTCGACCGTTATATGTATCGTTATATTTGTTTTAAATTACAGTGACGCGTTAATATATCGTACTTGTTATAACGATTACAAGATATCTTGTTTGTAGTGACTATTTTACATGCCGTTTGTGATTTATACAGTAACAATTTTTTCCTAACGTCTTACCCGGATCAGAATACCTGGGGGGACTAATTTCCGTCAGAGGATGGATCAGGATCAGTTGACCATTCGGAGACGTCAGGAGTCCGATTTCCCAAGTCGTAAAGTAGCCGAGTGGTTCTCAGGCTTGCTCGTGGCTGTTTAGCCGGTTTTATGCTCTCATTAATGGACTGTTGTGGCTCGGTGTGATGGTATCTGCCACCGTTCTATTTTATAGGAGTTTTATCATTCAACGATGAGTTAGAAGATCGACTTTCAGATCAGAAGTAATTAAAATTTCAGTTTATCCTTACAAAGTTCTTTGAGCTTGCCGAACTGATGGACTATTTCGCCTCTTTTGTAGAACGTTGTAGTTCGATAAAACGTTTGAGAAAATATTAAGAGTACACCCGTTTTCATTGTATACAGACGATATTTACTTGTTTCTCTATTTCTTTCAATGATTCTATATGCTTTTTCGTGACAATTATCGAATATTGGTATACATATGTATAGTTCTAAACTTGGTATTGTAACGCCATCTACGTTAAAGAAAAATTGCCGGGATTACCTTGTAATGGCAGTGAATTTAATTACCGTAATTCAAATGAAAGCTGCATTGGCTACTGACGGTAATTCCTTAACCAACGTTTGATTGAAAACTAGCATCAGGTAATAGTAGAAATCTTTTGTAGTTGTTTCCTTGTTACCGACGGCGAAGAAAATGGTGGGATAATACACGCAGCGCCACCTCTGCATCTTGAGAACTAATCGTTAAAACACATTCAATACACCCAATTTAAACTTAGATGGCGATACTGTGCAGTGAAAAGACGGTTGCCTAGATACAGGCGAGTTTATTTAATCGCATTTAATAATATTCAATATGTCAGAATTGGTACGCAATTGTGCATTTTGAACTATTTTCTATAGCCGCATTTGGGGAGTATATGTCTGTGAACTACGTAGGCTTCATATAATTTTTGCATCAATGCAGTGACTACAGTTCCAACTACAGGATTTAGAGAGAAATAACCAATCATGTTTGCGTATTGTTCTCAAATGTTGCACATGATTGGTTAATCCTATTTAAATCCTAATACGATCGAAACTTATGTTAATCAATAGTAATCGTAATAAATTTTCCGAATTCAAGTTATTAATAATATATCGGGAGCATGCATCTGCCAATCCAAACTTATACAAATAATTTTCATCGAAAAATAAACATCGACAATTGTTTGATATATTTATATGTATAAATTTATTCTTATTGCTATCACAGGCTTATCACTCGCGAATATTAAGATAAAAACAAAATAAATATCTTACAGGAAAAAAGTAATATATAAACTATACCGTAAATATAACTAACGCCAACAAACAGGCACATGTCGTAACTATATAAATGTGAGAACAAAGACTTACAGTAACGTAACGATTTCGCAGGTGCAGTGCATTAATAATAATAAATAAGAAAAAGTTATTATAATTACATGTCCTGTAAATATATTACGAGAGTAAGCAATAAGAAATGCTGTATCTCAAAATAGAAGTAGTAAAGTTTACTACGTTCATCTCCGTGTAAATGATTGTTCAATCTCCTTCATTATCCAATACGAAGACATTACCGTCCATCGATTTAAAGCCAAGTACCAAAATATTTAACATTCTCATAAAGTCATCTCTATGTATCTAATAATAATCTATGCTATAAAGTAAACAGTCACTACATTTACCTCAATCGAATAATGATCGTAAAACTTATAATAATAGGATATCAAATAGTGAGTAATGTCCGTTATAAAAAAAACCTATTAAAATATCCCTGTAATGATTTGTCTGTATAATCGTTGTCACAAATTCCATTAAAAAAAACTTGTTTCAAATTTATCAAAGACCCAGTCAATAATTTTAAGACTCGAGTGAAGTCTAATAAAAGGAAATATGAATATTAATTGAAAACTTAATAAACAACGGCATCTTAATATGAATCAAGTCACATCGGTTTTAACTGCTATTAATAATATTCTCAATTGTTCGTAAGACAATTAATAAAAGTTTTGATACGCATAACGATAATTATTCTACTGTTTAATTGGCAAACAATCATTGTGCTACCAAGGTCTCCACATGGGATCTTTCTCATCGAGTCTTTCAACATCAATCTCCTCCTCCTCGTCAACATCGGTCTTATTTATCTTATTTGTCAAATTTTTAAATATCTTTTCACGATTCGGACTATCGCTTCCTTTCGGACTCAAACTCGAGCTGGGTATTTCGATGCTGATATCCTGATTAGAAGTAGAGGTCAGACTGTGCGGAGATCCATAAGGAGCTTTAACTATTGTACAATTCCCAATTATATTTTCAGACGTTCCCGAATACGAGGAAACACTCTTCGGCGTGGAGCACCGTCTGGTGGTAATATCAGGTGACGTAATCAATCCACAAGGTACCAGAAGATTGGCAGTTTTCTCCAAGGTGGCGATGGTCGGTGACACCAGATCTCTCTGTGGCGGCATCTGTCGGATAGAATGAATAAAATATAAAATTTATCATACAACAATATGGTACGGTAGCGATAAGAAAAAGATTGAATATTAAAAAAAATTTTTTTTTCATCTAGCGCTTATTAATTCTCCCAGCAACACTGCTTGTAAAGTATCAGTAACGATGAATTTTAATTAACTTCATAGTTAACGAGTATGAATAAAAAATGGACAGCGATACCGGTAGTTTGAAATTAATAGCTGGACACCGGATACGTTTCATGTTACATTCGGCATATATAATAGTAAGACTGGACGTTTTCGAAAAATTTTAAAAATAAACGTTACTGCCTCGTTCATTCCCCAAAATGACCAATTACGCATATCTTCAATTATCACGGAGAGAGAGAATAATAAAAAATGTTGACGTGTCCATTCATACGTACCTGAACGTTTATCTGTCGAGTCAGCTGTAAGCCATTGGCAAGATGTCTGGCAAGTTTTTCAGCAGCCTCGCCCGGAAGTGCCGCCAAAAATCTACAAGCTTCCGTAGCACAATGTCCAAAACCCGATTGCCATCTACTCTCAGCGGACGCCTCTTCGCTGGGAGTAGCCGAAGTAGCCAATCCCGATGGTCTCGAAGCCTGAAGCCTCTGAAGATGACGCACAGTCAATTCCAGTATATCAGCCTTCTCCAACTTGCTGATATTCTCGCCCTCGGTCTAGAAAAAAAAACCACACCTTAAAAAAAGGATAATAAAAAAAATTACACATACCTCGAAGTATTCCACTCGATCAAAAAAAAATCAGTAAAATCGACAATCAAAGATAAAAAAAGGTCTGAAAGCCATGTTGTACAGAAATGACAGGATAAAAATTCATAAAATAACAATCCGTTATGCGAATAGCCGAGAAAAACTGAGTATAGATTAAAATAAGTGTCTCGAGTATCGCGGGGCCCGATAATGACATTGTTACACCCAGCGACTAGCCGAGTCCCAATAACGAAAGGCCCAACACTCCTTCCTTCCCTTTGTGTTGCTTATCCGTTCTCCTCTTCTACCAGTATTTCATTTCTTATACAAGCTGGAACGGAACAAACGAACACCGATATCCATCGGGCTGTTCTTACATTCAAATTCCGGCAATGAAATTGAATCTCGCCACGGTCTGGTGAAGCTGCGAGGACCAAACTCGTGAAGCCGTGAACGTTCGTGAAGACTTCGAGTCTCCCAGCTAAATCTCGGTTCACACGAACCGCTCGCTCGGGCACGGATCGTGCGCGACCGAACCGCAAGAACGCTTCTTCTTCTTCTTCTTCTTCTGCTGCTTCTTCTTCTGCTTCGGTCTTCTTTACCTTCTTCCGATATGCGTATTTTACGTCCATCTACAAGAGGGATACTTCGTCTTTCATCTTGTCAGACTTCTTCAGCGGTTTGTACCTCCGGTGCACGGTTCCATGGTCTTGATACACTGTTTACTTTTGGGGATGGGATCGGAGGGATGTCCGAGACTAATTCGGGTTAAAATGTCATGTACACAGAAGAGAACTGGAACTTTCAATTCTTGAAGTGCTTCGAGTAAACGCAACGAATTCCACATCGTGTCTTCCTAGCGGAACGGAATTTCTCAATCTGATTCTTCCTACGTATTCATTCGAGAAGATTTACATGTTTCGTATTTATTTATTTTTTTTATTTGTTTATACATATCCATGAGTGTGTATAAAGAGCATTCTCGGAACGGCGAGTGTCACGGAAATACTTGAGACAAAAGAAAACGTAACGATAATGACGTCGCATTGAAAATAATTTTTATGTTAAAATGATAAAATTTTTTTTTTAATAAAAAATGAATCATCGGTTTTTTTATTGACTGAATAATTTATTGTAATGTTGATCTTACTCGTTTTTTTTGCTCAACGACTAATACTCATGATGATTGACTAACAATCGATCTTTAATACTTTTAGATCTTTCTTTTCTTTCCTTTTTTTTTATTATTCTTTATGCTTATCAGGCTTCACTCGATTCTCATTTCAGCTTTCGTCACTAGTTTCTTTCGACCAATCACGCTTCGATTCCGACGGATCGTGCGCGACCAACCGTCGACAAAAACTTGAGAACCCCCGTTGCTCTTGAGTTCCTTGTCTGATCTCGAGGGAGGAATTGTTTGCTTAGTAAGACGAGCGCGTTGGCAGGATGGAAGGAAATAATAGGACAGAGGGCGAAACGAATTCAGGTTAAAAGTCATGTACACATTCAGGATTATCAAGGGAGGGAAGTGTTCAACGATCTAGAACGTGATTTCTAGACTAGTCGGAATCAGTATTACCATCCTGAACACTTACGCGAATCGCTTCGATAACTCGATTGGCTGTATAAATAATATGTGATTGTCTATATTTTACCTCAAGTCTAAGTATAAACACGTATTTATAGATCATTCCGTAGAATTAACTAGGTAAATATATTTTACGATCTTCGGGATTCATTTTAATGAACGTGAAATAATTTTAATCGAGTTTTAGATATATGAAGTTTCAAGTGCCATGCAGGATTTTAAAATTAAGCCATCTTTTTGTCTGTCTGTCGTAATCTTTTTTTTCATCATTATTATGCCGCGATATGAATCTCGGGACTAAGATCGTTAAGCTCAGATCGGATTGAGACGAGATACGGACGATGTGGATGACGATAATGATGATGATAATAATGTTCACGATAAAACTGTGAAGTTTACACGATTCAGTATGGCTCGGTGAATTTTATAACGGTGCGCTTCCACGGAATGGGAAATCGTGGAAAATCCAAAAGGCGACGAGAAAACAACGACGCTCGTTGCTTTATGCATGTAAGCGTTAGGCTTATCCGCGTGATCTTGCTCTCATAGCTTCAAGGCGGTTTCGATGAGAGGATTCCCGCGACTAAGTGGAATCAGTTTCCTGTCGTCGCAACAACAGGAGTTAGACGCGAAGCTATAGTTTCGTTGGATTTGGCATCCGACAAAAAATTTTAAGTCTCGTTCACACTGAACGAACGGTTCGAAAAATTGGGCACGTGCTCTGGACCGCGCGACGAATTCAAGCGCGAAGAAATATGACAAACATTTTTATTGATTCGTGCTGTTCTTATGGCTGAGAACCGCAACAAATCCTATGGTCATGGTCACTTTTATCAATCCTTTTATTTTATGTTCAAAATATTTCATGCGCGTTATTCAAAGTTTCTTTGCGCTCGACGACAAACTTTTTTTTCGCCTTGAAACGAAGAGTTTATCGTTTTTCAAATCAATGACAGTGTTTCCATTTGTTTCAATTGTTCGTAGCTGCGTTGAATACTTGCGTTAAACACTGCTTATGGATAATGTGTGGTTACGTTTGAACTTCCGGTACGAGGTACGTACAAGCAAGTATAGTAATTTTACGATTAGACTCACCTCCAGTGCGTCCACCATTAAATCCTTCAATTCCTCCAAACAGCGGTTAATGCGGGCTCGCCTTTTCCTTTCCAGCAGTGGCTTTGTTATCTGGTGAATTACAAATTGTCTACTGTATTTACAGTGCCCTTTAAAAATAATATTCACTGACCATACACAATTACGAAAATCTCAAACTTCCTACAAAATAGCACGAAGATAGACCAAACAAGGGTTACGTAACAATATGAAAAAGTAAGAAATTGCAGAAAAAAGTTTCCACTTAAAGCAACGGGCATACGTCATAATGAGAACTGACAAGAAATACGATTTGACGAAAACGGTATCAAAAATAATTCGCACACGTCAAATAAGTTGTACAATTATATATGTAAATACATGCGAAAATAATATGAAAAGGTCCAACACCATCTAATGAAAGGAAGCTAGTGTATATATTTTGTATACGTCAAATAAGTCTGCTAACCTAACAGCTTAGTTGTCATGCAAAAGTCAATGATCTTAGTTTGAGTCTTAATGCTTTTTTACGATTTACCTTTTTGTACTGATATGTCCTGGAAACCGGATGAGGATAATCGTACGACATCATCGCACAGTTCCCGTGTTTAGTCCAAAAGTCTTCTTCGATCAGGATTCCGATGATTCTACCGAGAATCCTCGTGACCGTTGTTAACGAAGTAAATAAACAAGGTCTGCCGTTTAATTCAAAGTCAAAATGGCAGCAGCCATATGTAAACTGCCGGTTTGTTTGACAGATTAAAAATTGAGTGACATTAGACAAGCGAGTCTCCTGCACTCTCCGTGGAGTCTCTCGCTGAACTGACTCGATGCCGAGGCAGCCATTCCTTCTTCCTTCCCTTCCTCCACGAGCCCTAGCCAATACACAGCCACTCTCTATCTCTCTCTTACACGTTCTCCCTTGAATACTCCATACATTACTCTCCTTTACTTCTAAACTCCCTGAGTCTTTCTCTCTCATACCTTCGTCTATTCTCACTTACCTTCGAGCATTCTCGAGGAACTTCGAACTCCTGAGAGACCATTTTGAATTCATTGACAATACAATTTCACCGGTCGACAGTCCGATATTAGAATCAAATGAACTGAACATTTATTCAAAATTTTCATCTCCTCGATAAGGAGGCAATTTTTTGAATTTCTATTCTTCAAAATACTGGCATATATTTCTTAAACTGTATTCTCTATCTGTTTGTCTAGTCTATTAAAAACGTTTTAGCAATTCAATTTAACCACTCGCTATTGTCTTTTACGAAGAATCGTACATCGATCTTCATTGTAGGAATACTTATACAGGATATTGAATCGCGGGAGCGATAGTATTGAATTTTAAATCTGTCACGCGTGCCTGGTATTATTTAGCAAATACGACGATTGTGGCGATTGGAATACGAGTCGATCAATCGGATCAATAATATTTGACGTGAATACCATCGCGCCCGTTGGTAAACTTCTTCATTGGCGATAATTGTACTTTCACAAAAGAACATATTATTCCAAAATATAATTTCTCCTACAGAATTTTATATATACTAATATATACGCTCCGCTGTGAGAAGCAATAAAATTTTGGACGATACGGCGAAACCTTTTTTTAAATAATTTTTTGTCAAACCAGAAACCTCACTTACCCTTTATCAAAGTTTGAACGTGCTATCTGACTGATGCATTTCGTGCATATGCACTGTAGGTACCAATCGTGGGTACTTGATACTCTGGCAACACTCGAGACGACTTGACAGCTAAACGCCGTTTTAACGCCGGCTTAACGCCGCTTCAACAGCACGCCGCTTTGCGTATCTGGCGAATGGTGAGCCGATAGCACTAATGGAGTACCACTTATCGCTCTCTGATGTTCAGCGAGAGGCCAAAAATTTGATAAGGGACACCAGGAGAACCTCAAGAGTGCAGTCCACATTCTTTCTCGCCTCATCCACTTTTCATAAAGAGGATGAAGAAGAGTCGCCACGTATTCTTACATGCTCGATAAACAATGGGATTTTCACTCACCGTATCAGACTGACCGAATCGCAGTGAAAACTGCTATAGACAGACTAGGTACAATATTTCTGAATGTTCTGAAAAACATGGTAATTGAACAAAAATTATTTTATTTCGTGGAAAATTTTTTCGATAAATTTTTTGGGACCTGTTAATGGAAGTTTCAGTGAGACAATATGTATGCTGGATTAAAGAACGATGAGAAGTTTAAATAAAGACGGAACGAAAGAGAGAGACAGAGAAAAGTTAAGATAAACAAAAATGGCGTAGCTTCGCATTTCGGTGTGGTTCTTTTTTCTTCTGGTTGCGGTCTGGCGTCTCAAGTCCCAAGAGTCCCAAGAGTCCCACAGGTCTCCGATGACTTTCGAGGAGTCGCGGTGGTAGCTTCGCGGCTCGAGTACCGGGAAGAGAAACAATAATTAGTGATGTCATCCGAATGGACGATATGTGAGTTATCTTGGGCCTTATCGCGTGCCGAGTCGGTTAAGCGGGGACCCAGGTAGCGCTTGAGACGCGCGAGTGTTTACGACGGCACAATGGAAGTGCCGTCGGCTGTTTTCGTAATGACGCCTCTCGTTTCCGCGTCGCGATAACCATTTGAGAATTGTAAGCTAGTCCCACCGCGCCAAAATCGCTCCGCCTCGCATGCACACACCCAATCTCCAAACGATAGATTAGAAGGATCGCAACACCGGAAATGATATCGGATGCTGCGGCGATTTGAACAGGACGCACAAACATCTCCGATTATGCGTACGAGTCTCGAGATACGCTCTTGAGAATAACAGAACTTCAATGGCGTCGAATGGAAGTGTTAATAAGTCAACTGTATTCCTAGAGTATTCTCACTATCGGAATATAGAAATACGATACGAAAACTTGCTCGGAAGTAAAAACACGAAAAAATCGTACGATGAGCAAAGAGGGAAAAAATATTGTAGTGACGTCACGGGTTCGTAAAAAAAAAAATTTGAAAAACAACGATCTGACTTTTTTGGGGGGGATCTTTGGAGGATAACGATAGAGGACTTTCCAAGAGACAAAAATAGCAACACGAATGAAGGGAACGGATTGACTAGGAGATCTCTGTAAGAAACGAAAGATATGGAAGGATGCAGAGAAGTATGAAAAAAAGGAGATCTGTGTTGTCGGCTAAGCTCGGCTCGGCTCGGGCTGGGACGTGTGCTAGTCGCGTGTGGGGCTCGCGCCTGTCGGCGTCTCCGTCTCTCTGTCGGGCCCCGTGCCGGCTGAAGGGCCCGTGTGGGACGCGGGGCCTTGCCTCGTTCTCACGGTAGCCTGCGAGGGGCCCGCTTCCTCCGTTCTCCTCAACTTCTGCACCGAGTACACTACTCCCTCTTTCATTCCTACCTCTATATGCTCTCTGCCTCCGTTCCTTTAGTAAGTATATACCATATTCTCCCACTAAGGAGCATAAGGCCTACCAGGATTGCCGGAGAGGGAGCAGATGGGCCTTGGCCACGGGGCCTGACCGTGTGCCGCTATTTGCCTCTCGCTTACGATGCGACCCCACGGACACCAGGAAAAAAAGAGACAAGAATTAAAAAAAAAAGAAAAAATATTTTAACCACTAATCAATAGTAAATTTCGTGTCTTTGCGGTCCCAAAAAAAAGTGGGTCCGTCGACAAGAAAACTCCTGCGGTAATACTCCGTCTCGATATCTGTTATCTTATCCATATCTTCGGTACGAGAAGTTTTGCAAGACTTTTATGTTAACTAACTATAACGTATATTTGCATGATCAATACTATCGATCCATTTCCTGTATTGGACTTGAAATGTCGACTGGCTATTAAATATTGATCGTATGATCGATGAATATCGTATGTGTGTAATATAGAAATATATTTAATGCATTTGATCATTATGCGAATAGTTTAGTGTAGCATGCAGTCCGGTAGCAGTTTGTTCGAATCTCGCATAATATATGCTGATTTTACGAGTTTCCTCTTCGAAGTGTTTTACCTTAATGGCACTTTTTTATTTTGGGCTTCGTTATTTATGTGGGAATCGAGGACTCCGGAATTGAGCACCCGAGGCGCCCCGAGAATTCTGGGCCTTCTCGCGTCACCTGTCGCGATGCTGCATGTTCATTGAAACGGGTTCTTCTTATTATACCATTGACGATGCTTGTCCGTGAATTTTATGGACGATAGGGCAACAACTTTTTTCTTGAACGCACGCGAATTCCAATAACATACACTGTCACGATGAATTACACAGAAATAAGTCATTAACGAATCTCTTGACGAATACAAAATACGAGGATGAAATCGTACGTGAAGCGTAATTTAAAATTTCCCATAAAAATTCTACGTACGGGGATGGTAATATTTTACGACTAGGTATCTATTGTCGAAAGTACATTGAAATTCCCATAAAAAAGATTATGTGACGTGATACTAAAAATGATGACTACACAGTGGAATATATTAATTAAAGTTGGCTAAGAATAATAAATATCTTTAAATTTATTCATTAGCAGTATAATCGACCAGGATCATTAGAATTGCCATTAAGCGAATCCGGTTTCGTTGTTACCGGAAGTAAACGACGACAGGACCCTTTGATAAGGATTACCGGTCTCACACCCGTAAATTCTGTAGGGTCGTGAAACGTTTCCGCGAATCAAATAAGGTACGCCAGAGTTCCGAAACTCTGCAGGTATACCCAGCCATTCATAAGGTATCACGTGGCCACATATACACACGCCTCACGCAAAATTTCAATTTCCGGCCCATTAACGCGCAAAGCCAACACGTGGTAAACAAAGCCCATTCAGACGGAATCCGGTCACTCATTCATGAATATGAAATTGTTGGAAATCAATGGGAATAATGGGTGAAACAGTTGGGCTCCGATTTCATGAATGAAAAATGCGGGCAAGCGGCCACGGCCACCGAGGAAGTTATCGTGCATATATTATAGAAAAACAATATGATATTTTAACATTTTTCAAAATTCACCTGTCAAGCAGGAAGCACCGTGAGAATATGAAAGGTATTAAAAATTCACAAACACCGAACACGCCATAAAATATATTCGATAAAAATTGTCTTCGCTGGCAATGCTTTAATTGCAGTCAATTATTCGCGTATCGAAAAAACAATAATTCGGATTCGGTAATTCCCTCGTTATCGTGAATAGCGTCTGGATCCTTTATATCGAGAAACGGAGGCTCGTTAGCTGTTGGATGATTTTTCTAGCTCGTTAATTTCATTAGAACGGCGAACGGGGAAAAGCGTGGATTTACGGCCGATCTTTTCGTACGACAGAACCGGTATCTTACATGATGCGAAGTTCGTGGAACAGGTGCAAACTTATGAGGGTTAAGCAGCGCGTTACGTTTTTATATCGATACGTCCGGTATTCGAAATTGCTCATAAGTTATATAGCCCTTCTTATTGATGAGAATATGGTCCAGAGATGCTGGGTGAGAGAAGCAAAACGAATCGTCTGAAGTCATCGCTCGATTTAGGGGCAGAAGATTACTAACGATAGTGTAGGAAGAGAAGGAGGAAGTAAGAAATTTATGTAAATTTTACGAGGAGGAAGGATTTTGGAATGAAATTTTTTTGGGTCTTTTACCAAGAAGGATAGACGAAGATAAATCTCTAAATAATTTTGCATCGTATATTAATGGGTTTAAATGTTCAGAACGGTCTGGCTAGGATATGAAGAAATGGCGGAACGGGAGGTGGTCAGAGGAGAGTAGTGATTGGAGACGAGTTAGAGCGTCTAACCGGCGCAGTTAAGTTGGGCTCACGGGAGCGGAACACGGCTCGCTTCCTGTAACGCTCCAGTGCGCTATTCCCACGGCATATTCATCGACGGGCCCCGTAAGCACCTTCCACCTTCCGCCTTGAATTCAATGGACGATAGCTCCGCCACTGTCGCGGAGTCGTCTTGGGCCAGCCAACCATCTTCAGCAGTTAGAATTGCCAGAGGAGTCCAACCCGCTCATCCCTGTTGGGCCTGGTGGGTCCGCAGGAAGCGTGGCAGACACGTGGTCAGCCCTAACCCATTGTCGAACGAATGGCCGGACCCAATCTGAAAGGATCTCTTACCTGAAAAATGCTTCTGTTTACTGCGGCATTTCGCACCTCTGTTTCGCTTAAATCAATACGATGATCACGGGCCCATTTATTGCATGATTATTAATGACTTCGTCAAGAGATTGGGCCTTGTGTATAATTATATGAAAATTATTTTTCCCAATACTCAGACACGTCTCTTTCATTGCGCATAACGTCTTCTTATCTTTCGCACGCTATTATGACATTTAAGTAAATGAAATTTTGCGTAATACCGGTTTAAGTGGAAAAATCGAATTTTTTTCAATTTTTTTTACGATTTCTAAAATGTTTGACCTCTGCTCTATGAGATCAATGTGCTGTGATTGCACAATGAGTATCTTCGCACGCCTACGATAATACCGATCGAGTAAAAACAGAGGACGTCAAATATACAGAGATCCTTTTTCAAACACGTGAAAAAAAAGAAGTACCTTCTCAAGAACGTGGTACACATTATCAGTAAACAGGCTCGAATGGTCGCAGTCGTTCATTTATATTTCAAGTGCGTCGTTAATGGTTTGTTCAACAGAGCATAGCACTTTTCTAAAGTGATTTGCAAACAGGCTCCACTGGTTCTCCGTGTAAATCGAACCCGACGTTCAATCTCCTTACGTACGTCACCAAAATCTCAACGTTTAGTTCGCTTGAGATTAAGGTGTCCACGTACGTGGTTATATGTATCTCAAATAAGGCCCAGCGTAGTGCCAGTACACATTAAAACAGCATATCCCTTCGGTATACTCATTATGTACTATCCAAAGACGTAAGACCTGTACGACCAATAACGTAAAAAACTTGATCTCAGACCCAATCTTATAACGACTATGTCATAAGGCCCAAAAAAATATATCTCCGATCTAACTTATTAAATCCAACATATTAAAGTCCATATTTTTTTCAGTGCAAAAAAATATAAGTCCCAATAATTCGCGTGACTCGCGTGATCAGGTAGAAACGTTAAACTGGGCCTTAATTAAAGCAGCCACGAAGGCCCAATTGCAGCATAGATACAGGTATATCAGCCATAGAAAATTTGAAGTTCCATGTCCCGAGTACATGGAGCTAAGAACGTGTCGGTCGCGTGGTCAGGTACAAAGCCTCTCGAAGTCAGGGAAGGGGAGAGGTGCATGGAAAAGTGGAACGATGGAGGGAAGAGTAGTAAAGTGGGAAGATGAGGATGGCGAGAAGGAGATGAGAGAAATGGTGGACGTTCTTTTATAACCGTAGGAGCCTTTTTCTCCTTGCATTCACGAATCCCGACCGAACTAGAAAAATTCCCACGATCGCGAGGCGAATTTTGAGCGAGCGAGCGTGTCCGTCGCGTGGACGACTGAATTGACGGTCAGACTTTAAACTTGGTTCGGCCAATTTTCTAAGCTCTACTACGATTCAGGTATACTTGCTGTATATATATACCACTGTGGGATCTTTCTCACAGCTGGCAACAATGAGAGCACAGCGCGCGACAGACACGATCCATGGATCCAAGATTCATCGTGTACTACTACTAGCGGGATCCTTATTCAGATCTATAAGACGATCAGCGAGTTTAGGATTCTGATTAACGGACAAGCATACAGCCGATATAATGAATTTGGCCCGAGTTCGTTATAAAGTTGGAATTAAATTTTAATAAAAAAAATTTTTAATACAATCCAGCCGCGTTAAAGATTCGAATCGGATCTGTTAAAATGGATTTCTCAAGCGTATGAAAATGTTTGAGGTTTTTCCCGAAATTAACGGTGCCGTAAGAAGAGTCACTGTATATACAAAGTCTGAAGTTTCCTTCTTTCCCATAACAGTGACGATACGATGTAAAAGAACGTTGGGTTGGCGTTTAAGGAAGGAAAGAGGAAAAAAAGAAAAAAACGGCCGAATCCTATCCGTTGCCCGTAAAACTAGCGTGGGAAGAGCTACGGAGGCAGAAGTCGCGAATCCTTCTAAGGAACCGTTGCACTTCCTGAAGGAGGTCCCGCACCTGACGTCTCACCGTGAGAAACTTGGGACTGGCCTCGGGTTACAGCCACCGTAACCGCCACGCGAGCAGCACGCTTTCAGCCGCCCTCTTACCTTTTTTCTTTTTTTTTTACAAAGGACCTACGCTCCTGGGAGCTCGAAGGATTCTACGAGGATACAAAGTGCACCTGTCGACGGTGAAGGCCCAACGAAGGACCCCGTGACCTATTAAACGAAATCCAGGACGGCCACTGTAATTCTTGCGAAAATAATTAAACCCTTGGCTTCCACATACGTCGTAAGGCCCGAACGTGGCCCGAGTACGTATTAAAGAAACGAGGCAGCGCATAATATTTTTTATTTTCCTTTTTAAATCTTTTGTTTTTTAAATGAGAAAAAAAGGACCAATCCCGTCCCATGGGAACGCTCCCCGGCGTGGCTGACACAGACCACGATATGTACGCTCGCAAAAACGTGTCTGCGAATACTGAAATGCTTAGACAGTAAAGTAACGGTTGTTGCTTATTCGGGTTTTCTTTACGACTGTAATTAACATTGAGGTTATCGTAGGTATAAGAAAATATGAACACTTGCACAAAGTGTACGTGAATCGTGTATACGTTGAAAAAAATGTGTAATTGTGTGCCACCCTATAGGAATGTAAAAAAAAAATTAATGAGAATCCTTGAAGATCTTAAGTCGTTTAAGCGTCCCAAGTGAATGACACGTAAGAATATGAAATCAGAATCGACCTAGGGGAGCCTACGTACCATAGAAGGGATAATAGCAGGAAGGAGACTAGTAGGATGCATATAGGTATATACATAATGTGTTCGTATATGCAACTATGCGCCAAGGATGCGTGCTTAGAAACGTTACCAGGGCGGAGATTAAGAGGGGAGAGAGAGAGAGAGAGAGAGAGAGAGAGAGAGAATTTACGTCTATTTTGAGGGGTTAGGTAAGCGGGCGGACACCCCACGCTAACCACCTGACGCACCCTGCTCGTGGGAACCGAAAAACCGTAGGAATCTCTAACCTTTATTCTCGAACAACACACGTGCACGGCGCATGCGCAGAGACTAGAGAGCGTGTACACTGAACATAGCCATGCACTATACCAATACATTAGGATGGCTAAACTAGTAGACACCAAAGAGCCACGCCAGTACAAGTTCTATTTCAAGGGACGATGCTAGTGATTATTGAACATTTACAGAGAAATACTTGAGCGTTTGCGAAATCAAGAGAGACCAAAAAAAATTATTCTACCAGTAATGGTTAAATACCGGATTTTGATCTTGTCAAAGTTGCAAAAAAGTTTAGATTTTATAGTGAGTCCTGTGGTGGACATATGCCATGGTATAGTGGAGGATTGTCTTATGGGGAAAGACAGGTTTCCAATCGGTTGTATTAATTCTAGTTACAAATAGGGGAGTCCGATACCGGCTTTGGAGTAACGTCCAATTAGTAGCCAATCGTGAAATCGTCGAGTAGCGCGGTTCTGTTAAGAATCTTTCAGCTTCCAATCTTATTAACGTGGCTACCGAGGTTGTGGTAAACACGGAATAAAATAATTCGTTATTATCAACCTCGTGTCCCCGCAGAGACAGATAATCGGCCCATTGGTCAATTAACGTAGTCCATGTAGGCGCATGCGCTACTCGTATAAGTCAGTCTGGGCTTCTTGTATCTCAGTGTATTTCTTTCCGTCTGTTTCATTCGTGCACGCGGTGGCAGCTCTCGCTCTGTTAGCATGCAGCCAGGCCTAATAACTCTGGGAATAAAGTGCGTGACAATATTCATCGAAACGAAAAGCCCAACCGCCGTCGTGAAAGTATGTAGGAAGCCGATTAACTATTCCGCCCGACGTGGCTTGCGCTCATAATCATAATAATCGCTCGCGCACGTCGTTGACGCACTGTAAAAATAATAATACAATTATTATAATGCTCGAAACAATGGACCACTCTGTATGTATGGTGGTACACACGAGGACGGGAGAGCGTGCCACTCCGCACGAGCGACGCGTGTGTCTCGCGCGAGTAAAGCGAGGACGATGTACAATCCGGTTCAAGAGTAAAAGCGTCACCTCGTGACTTTAAAGTAACGTCACGTAGGAACGTATTTGTTCACGGCGATTGGCTCGTACCCGTATTGTTCGGGAGGAGTGAACCAATCGGAAACAATCGTTACCATTGTCCGATAATATTATCCATGATTGTTTGGGAGAATACAACATTTAATTGGCCATACTACTGCGCGCTCGGAGTGTCCGCGACGCTCGGAAGCGTGGGAACGAACGCGCTTGGGCCTTCCCAAAACAAAACACGAGCCAGGGAGCGGAGCACGCGACGCACCTGACTACTACGACGGTGGCACCCTCTGGTTTATTAAGTCGTTACCTTAACTCGAGCGTGCCGTGAAATCCCGTGATCTTGGTCTGAGGTCACGTGGTGATGTCCTGGTCAAGGTTGAATACGTAAGGTGGTCACTTCTGTTCTGTTTCATCATGTAAATCGCTTCGTTAGAGATAAACTATGACGCGTTTAGTAAGGGCGGGACATTTGAACGCCTCAATTTTTAAGCGGGAGATTACATCAAAGAAAGAGGCGATGGCCTCTCTACGGGTAATACCGGATCGGGACACATCGTAACATCTGAATATATTTACATACTGCGCTGAAGGGTGAAACATCGACTGGAGTAAAGACCGAAGGAAATTAAAAGGCACGGCTACCGGTCTTACTGCTTCGGCTAATGACCAATCACGATACAGAGTGTGTCCCCTTGGCGTTTCCATAGGAACGATATTAACAGAATGCTAAGAGTCAGAACTAGTAACGGGAAGGTCACGCGCCTAAAAACCGTTTCCAACGAGCGGTGTAGTTTGGAGTATCTATAACAAGCTCATTATTTAATATGTTAATTATTCAAATTATTTAAAAAATCAAATTATATTCAAAATCCAAAATTTTTTTCTTTCTCTTTCCCAATACCGTATCAGCGAAATGTTTTTATATAGTCTATATAGTAATTCCTATAGTCTATAGTCTCAGCTAGATTTCATCGGAGATAAATCTTCGTTAAATTTTCATCATTTATTTATTTATCAAATCACTAAACTGTCAATGTTAATTATTTATACATTCACCCGTCCTAATATTATTATTTATCCAAAGACTCAGATCTACCTCTGCATAAATATATTCCATACAGAGCGTCACGAAGACCTTCTATGAATGCTATCAGGCACGGCCTTTCCTCTTGAACACTTTTATCTTCGATCCATTGCCATCCATAAAACGTGATTTCAGTGGATACGCGACCGATACGATCTGGGCGGCTGATGGTTACCTATTTACTGGAATAAGTACGGTAGACAATTCGATTCACTATTTTTTTTCTAATTACTACTTTGTCTCTCTTTACATGAAATTTTTTTTTTACAAATTCACACATTTTTGCCAGTCCGACTGAACCGAGCTTCCAAAAAAATTGAGGACATTGGCATACCTGCTGTTTTGGTACATCGAAGCCTTACTTTTAACTGAAATCTCACACCCCACACACCCCTGATGCCCGATAAATAAAGGGCTTTCTAAAAATAAACGAACGTGAAAGATGTTGTCGCCGCAAGTAATAAAAATACGAGACGTGAAAGTGGAGGTGTGAAGTTTTAATTATTACAGCAGCCACGGAGAAACAGAGATTCGGTTAGTCTGAAGATTCTTCTAAGAGAGGATTTATGTGCGCGGACAATTTACTGGGGATAAATATATGACGCTGTCTGCTATGTATTCGATGTGTTTGGCTAAGGACATTGAATGAGGTACTGGTCTTAACTTATGTATATACATATATAGATTATAATGGTGGATCTATTTACGATTGTAATTGCGATATTAATATCTAAACGGGTTTTGGTAATACAAATCACTTCTTGGAATGCAGTATATTACTTCTGGCAATATTAAAGGATATAATTTACATATCTTATTTTAACGACAAAACCAGTCAATACGTCTTTTGATACTGATAACAAATTATGCGATAATCCTATAAAATATCGATTATCAATGATTTAATGTTCATCAAAGAATTTTAAAAAAAGTTTCAATTTAAATTTCATTAGATGTATGTGCAGTTTAAACAAAATTGTTTTTTTTTATAATAAATTTCGATAACCTTAAAAATTCATCTCGTGCGTTTCAGTAAGACTCATGTTATGTCATGAATCCACATATAGACAACTAACCGTCGTTTGGAGACAATAGACACACGGAGCCCTGGCAGTGAATGAATTGATATCGTTATTGTAACAACATAATGGACATATTTTCTTATTGAGATTGCAGCCTCACGCGTGTGACGTGCGTGATGCGTCAGCCTGTCTTTATGAATGTATTCATTCATGAGAGCCAGCATGACTGTATTATATAACCAATACACGATTGTCCCATAAGGCTAAAGACCCCGTGATGATTTTGAGTGAACTTGAGAGCGGTCATGTGTGTCTTGAAATTTTTTCGAAAATTCCCAAAAGTTTATTAGGTCGTGCAATGCTTATCAGTATGGATTAAGATATAAGAAAATTGGAGAACATTTTTTTTTTCGATTTAATACTTAAACCAAATCAAAGCTCACGTAAGATTGTTTTTGCCGTTTGAAAAAAATTTTATCAAATTAGTGTCGCAGCAAAGTTCGTCCTGTCTTTCTTACGGTACAAAACTGATATATGATATTTTAAGTGACGAAATGTGTTTGGTAATTGAATTTAAAGGGCGGAAGCGAAGAAATCTGGGCCCCTTTGTATTAACCTAATCAAGTTCAGTTGCGGTGCCGTTCGCCATCGCGGTCACAATAGAGACATTAAATCGTCAGTACGGATTTATTAAACCCGGCACTTTTATAACCGTGAAACCCTTTCCCTCTACTTTGTATTGCCGGTGAGGAAATGGCTCAGTCTTATAAATTGTCCTTTTGATTATTTCGACGCGTCAATAATGTCAGAACAGCTACGATTAAGCGTAAACGAATATAATTAGTAATAATCAAATAAAAATAAACAGCGAGCCATCAATAATAAATTAAATACGTATATTCCCATATTAAAAGCCGTATAGCATAGGGAAGCAATAATTTTTCGATTGTTCAATAATATTTCCGCTACTTCTGTCGTCTGTAAATAAATATTATTTTTTTTATCTGTTTTGATAACCGTGGATACCGAATTATTTTGCATAATAAATTAGAGCACTGATTAGTCGTCGTTATACTAAATCAAAATCGATTATTCATGCGAATACGGCCTTTAAATTATTTACGATTTAAAATGAATACAAGGTTGTTATTTTTAGAAGTGAAAGGTCTTTTTAATGACGTTTCGTAGTATTTACGGTGTATTAGATAAATGAAATTTTTTTGAGCACAAGTTCCGTAACATAGTTATACCCTCGTTCCTATTGGATCCATATCGCGTTTCCCAAGCATCCAGCAGAAGATTGTAGTATCTACTTTTTCCAAAGTACTTGAGGTACCTGTACGTTTTGTCGTTGGGAAAAATCCTTTCGAATTTACCAGTTTCCGAAATTTCATCCTCGTATCGAATAAGTAGCCTAACGTCATCCGAAGTTAGATTCTCCAAGATAGTCTCGAGATAATCACCACGCTTGGGCACCTGACTAAATTTCATCTGCTTATCTCTTTCAGTCTTTGACAATTCCACGCCTGCGCACAGCCGTTTATCGAAGCAGAGGCTATCCTCGCCGTATTTCATTTTCAAACTGTTCACGTCGTCGGAGTTCAGAGTGTTCGGTATCTGAAATCCTACCAGGTTCAGGACATCTTTGGCGAGATGTCCTTTGATTATCGAACAAAGTGGCGTATCTGGATTCATAGAAGGATTATTATTGACCTCGAGGAGCCACGGTTTAAAATTCTCGTCGATTATGACGTCGAAACCATAAAGCTGAAAGGCTGAACAGCTTGTGGGAATAACTTGAACAGATTGAAAAACAGGGTCTTCCGCGGATAAGATGGTCTTGATAACGAGGTCCTTGATCTTGCTCCAGATCATGGGAATGTTTGCTTTATATCGACGGGAGAGATAAGCCCAAAGCGAGTTCAGGGCCCACATGCTCCCCTGGCATTTGTTGGGACTGTCATTGGGCCTGAACATGGGACTGGTCTTATTAATACTGGTGTTTGTCAGATGCATGTAGCGATCGAACAAGTAACTGACGTCTTTGAGATATTTTGACGTTGCGAAACGAACTAGACCCTCGGAATAGAGATAAATCCTTAAAGGATCGACACCGGTGATAAGGACGTAGAGTCTAAGATCAAATTTGGTACCGTTTATGAGCTTGGGTTTTTCCAAATATTTTTGTATGACCAGTGACCTATTTTTTGGAATCTGAATCCAGCGTGATATCACCCTGATCCCATTTCCTGCGCAGGACGTTGGCGGTTTGAGGATCCAGATGCCACCATTTTTTTCAATGATTTTTCGAAATTTCACGGAATCCTCTGGTAGGATATAAGTGATTGGCATATAGTCGAAATCGCGTTTTCCAAATTTTTTAATCATTTTGTTATGATGACGCCACAGTAGATCCTTGTTGCTCAATTGATATGATCCTGGAAAGTGATTGATCTTCTGAAATGATTTTAGGGTCTTGTTGGCACTGCATATCCCGGGCGAGGTCCAAGTACCTAACCAATTTGATAAATGATTTTTCGTAATGGTGAAACCTGATCTCATGATAGTCAGCTTAATCATTTTTGGTGATTGTCTGGCTGATTGCTTCCACAGTAAATGTCTACTTATTTCGGTGGGCATGAAACTGTTCTGTTGGTTGTCGTAAGAGTTGAAGATTAAAAATGGCGGTGTGTGAACGAATAAACTTGGTCTTAGTGGCAATTTGCAAATTCTCTCGCCACACGCGTGGGGTTCCATTAAATTGGCAATTAGCCAATCGGTCAGCTCCCGGTACTCGTACATGCTGTCCATCTCATCGAACCAGGAGACTTTTCCATTGCGCGTGTCGCTCGAGGCATCTTTCTTCTGGGTTATCATTTTCGCGAATCTTTAAATTGCTGATGACAGGTTATCCAATATTAATAATTAACAGACCGATGATTACTACCGGGAACTTGTTTATGTGATTAAATGCTATCTGACAGATCGGCGCAAATTACAGAGAATTTAGTCCATGTTTAAGAAATGGATGGAATCAAAACTATGAAGGAAGAGTCATTACGCCATTACTCGAATGACATAAATTCTGACAGCTGTCATTTTTCGAACGGAGGTATCTTCACGTCGAATCTTAAAAAAATAATTAACTTTCCTGGCTTTACGTCAAAATTCATCACGCTGGTAGTAACAAACAGTATCAATAAATTGTACAAAATTGAATGTACTGTAAAAACAATTTTTTTTTATTAATCCAAATTTATATTGTTACATGAAAAATATTATTCACGAATCGCGAAGGCACAAACGAAGTAGCACATCACGTGGCAGTCTAAAAGTACACAGTATCTCTCTCTCTCGAAAAAAATTAATAATAAAGAAAGAGAAGGATCACCGTGATGTCTATCACACGAGATTTGTACACGTTTTTACCTGACCAAAAATGGCAGTGACAATCCGAGGCAGTGTCGTGCTAAAAAGTAGCCTGTTGCTCAAGATGATAATTGACCTTGCACAATTGCCGAAGCCTGGCGATGCCTTTGTTCCTATCGTTACCATATTTATATTCCCAGGCATCCAGCAACATATTATAATATCTAGGTACGTCAAAGTACCTGAAGTACTCGTGGCTTTCGTTGGTAGGAAAGATCGTCTCGAATCGACCAACCTGACTGAGCTCGTCCTCGAATAGAACGAGTTGCCGAACATCGTCAGGAGTAAGGTCCTCCAATATATCATTGAGATATTCGTTTCTATTTCTCAAATGAGCAAACAGGGATTGCTTGTGCCTTTCCTGATAGCTCAATCCAGTCTTGTACAATCTGAGGTCCTGAACGACAGAGTCGACTCTGTACTTCTTGGACAGCGATTCCGCATCGGTCGCTGAAATGCAAGCTGGCAACTGGTAGCCTGCCATGTTGAACACGTTCTGAATCAGAGGACCCTTGACGGCGATATCCAAGGCTGACGATGCTTGTAGAGACGGTGATATGTTCACCTCAAGGAGCCAGGGCTTCAGGTTCTCATCCAGGAGGATATCGACGCCGAAGAGTTCGTAGCAACAGTATTTATTACTCGTGTTCGCCCTGGTCAGGCTGTTGATCGATGATTCTCCTGCTATCATTGTCTTCGCTACGATGTCCTTCATGGAGCTCCACAAACGAGGCACGTCGACATTCTCACGCTCTAGGTAACTCCAGAGCGTCTTCAGGGTCCACTTGTGTCCTGTGCAGGAGTCTGCTGAATCGTTGTTCGTGTAATTAGCACTGGTCTTGTTGATACTGTAATTAGTTAAGTGCATGAACCTATCGCTCAGGAAGTTTATATCGTCCACGTACTTCACCGAAGCGAACCTAACCAAACCTTCTGGATAGATGTAAATCCTGAGAGGATTGAAGCTCGTGACGAGGACGTAGAGACGCAGGTCGAACTTGGCTCCGGATATCAGCCTTGGCTTGGACAGATATTGCTGGACCACCACTGGCCTTTTCTTAGGTATTTGGGTCCAGCGATGTACCACTCTTATTCCCGTACCACGTGCGGATGCTGGGGGCTTCACTATCCATTTCTCTCGACCTGCGGTTCTCTCCCAGACCTGTCGGAAACATCTGAGGTCCTGGGGCAAGACGTAGGTCCTTGGGACAAAACCAAATTCACGTCTACCGTGACGCGCCATTAATCTACTTAGATTGCGCCACAAGCGATCCTTGCGGCCAATCTGGAAGCTTCCTGGGAAGTGATTCACCTTCTGATACTCTTTGATTATTTTGAAGCATGTCGACTTCATGTGCTTGCCCCAGACTCCTGACCAATCGGAGGCCTTCTTGAACAACCGGAAACCTGAATTTGTGAGAGTACGTCGCACCAGCAGCGGCGTTATTGAACTCAGTCGCCACTTGAGATGTCGCCGGATCTCGAAGGGTAGATTATTCTGACCCTGGCTGTCATGCGACTGAAAGGATATATAGGGTGGGACGTTTGGAAAGAGACTTCTTCGAAAGGGTTTTGATATTTTCTTGTCTCCTGATTCGTCGATCACGTCGATGTCGTCCACTTCGACCACTTCGTCCACTTCGTCCACTTCACCCACTGCGTCTATGAAGGGGTTAGGTTGCACCTCGTCGTCGAATTTCGAGTCCAGGTCCACAATGTGATTGTAACTTAGGACGTTCATCCTGGACAGCATGATCGACCTGGGGGAATTACGAGAATAGGAAGATTCAGGCATTTCGTTTTTTTTTTAATATTCAACTAATTCCCTATTTCTAAGATGTAGTTTTAGGCGACAAATGGACACGAGTGTCAGTAGTTTTCATAATTATTTTGATAATTGATCATCGGAGTGAAGTTTGTCACGTATCACGTGTTTATGCTGCGATCGAATAACTTTCGGGGCTATTTCAATTGACGTTTTGACATCAATTTGCGATAATTAATTTTGAAAATGATCTAAATTACACGATAGTCAATTAAAGCCTCGCATATCGCGTACGACCTAGCCACGTAAATTTATTGAGCAATTTTGTAAAAATGAACGAAAAAGAAAATCAGATGTTCCGATAAATCGTAATTACACATTTTCTGGCACGCGATATTATGCCGCGAGGCGTAATTGAACCATGTTGAGATACTCACCGATCAGAGAGTTCCGTGAAGTATCAGCATTGCCATATCTGAAAGAAAGTGACAATTATTTAACATTCTGTACACAAGCAAGAAGAATTCCACCTCTTAAAATTAACCGGCTCTCCACCGGATATGATTATGGTTATTGAGTTAATCGCAGGGCGGCCTCAACAAATTCTGAAAGGAGTATTTTTTGGATAATCCAATTTCCAATAATACGACTCGTGACCAATTACCGACATCCGACAGGACACTGGCCAAAGTTGAAAAAAAATCCCACAAGGAAATAGGCATCTTTTTTTTTTTACGAAAATACAACAAAAAACTCCCTAATCAATTTCAACCTTGAAGAAGACCTTATCTGCATATACAGCACTTGTTAAACGACAGATAGAATGATTACATGATGATAACTGATTGTTCGAGTAATCATTCACTATCACTTATCATACTAAAAATTTCCACGTAAGAAAGGAGCGAACGGCCTATTATGGTTAAATCAATTTAAGTCTGAAATGACGTATCGTTAAAATTAAAAAAAAATCATTAAGCACAGTTTCATTCGTCTTTACGTTACTTCAACATTGTTTATTTTGTACAATGATTTTGATATACATAAATTATTTTTAAAACAATCACCAATCATTGTCATCGGATCAATAAATATCTATAAAAATCAATGATGGTTCAATTCAATGTGAATAGAGTAGAAAGTGATCCTTGATACAGCTTAAGTCATGCCAACACGAGTATTAATAGTACTGACTATATTGTATATCCGCGTCAACTCCATATATGAATGACTATCATTCTTCTGGTTGACCACTATGCTACAGGTATAGATGATAGTAATGATTCATCGTAATCCGTGCGGCCAGAATTCCATGACACATGACACGTTTGAATGGGAAACTGGAATGGTAAGTTAACGCCAGACACTTGTAGATATTATCTCTGAATGACTATCGTTTCTCAGTCATTCACTGTTTACGATCGTCATGATCCAGGATGATTTTTATGGTAGGGTGCCATAATCGATGCAGCCATTAAAACTGATCATTACCCTTGCACCTTATAAGAATCTACTACAGATACGTAGGCCTTGTGGTTGAAAATCAAACATACGACGAAAGACATTCGATACCTAGAATCTCACATTCATACATATGTTACATATGTACTTACATATGTTCAGGAATACAAACGGTAACTTAATGATCATTGAAATTCAAAAAGATATTATTCTATAAGCTCACATGCCAAATATCACGTATGTTCGACGATACACTGAACGAATATAAAACTGGACACTATGGAAACTTGAAATATGTTTTTTTTTTTACAAATTTTACGAGATCTTTAATAATGCTGGGATGCTCGTAATATACCTTTCTACATTTATTGGTAATTTGGAGAAATTTTTTTCAGGATTTTTACGACTTTTTTTTCTATAATCACTGACTTACCTACTTTTTCCATTGATCTAATACGTTTCTATGGAAAAGCGTGAAAATTTACCTGAACTTTATAATTTGGGGAAGCATAAAAATCCTGAGTATTTTATCAACTATTCAACCTGGCGTGTAACCCAGTCCCGTAATGAGGCCGTAAACAATAAGCAGGTATCAACCGTTAGCACGAAGATGGGTATAAAGAAATTTGAAAAAAAAGAAAATGAACATAAAAGCGTTTCCATGAATGATGAAAAAGCGACGTTGGACGTATGTATTAATGAATGATCAGTCGAGTTTTTCAATCTTTCGACTTTTTGCATACGCGCGCGAACGTCGTAACGTACGAAAAAGATTGATACCGATCGACAGTTTGACAATGGTGGCATTAATTAAATGATTCTTTTATTTATTTTTTTTTTCTATTCTTCTCTCCTCACGAAAGCGATCAGATACGATCACTGCGGACAATTAATCTCGCTTAGAAAACCACCTTTTAGAAACGGTTTCATGGAAATTCCGCCCTGCTAATGTCCCATGTCACATTAGAAACGATCACGCGATGAAAATCAAAAAAGAAATCGGTAAGTATCAGGATAATAGTATTATATACCTGGAAGAACTATACAGTATAAATCGATAAAATTGAAGATCACAAATTTCAAAATAAAAATAAATCTTTACCCTCTGTCAACAAAGTAAAAAGACATCGGATGAGTCTCTGATAAGATAACAATATTTATATTGAAAAAAAAAATCGTTATGCAATCGCATAATTTTCGCAGAGCTACAAAGATTGAAATCGATTATACCGAAATTTCGGTCTAATCGTTTATTTATGCATGATAAGACAAACTAAAACCTATTTTTTTAACGTTAACACGGGATAATCGATACCGATATTCGATAATCGGTACTTACCGATAAGCAACGTTATTCCGATAAAGTGGGAGAGAGCATTTTTATCTTGACGACCGTGAGGGTCGATTCAGAAAAGGTCGACGTTATTTATCGTTTTGCCATTTATAAATTGGTACCGTAATTAGGTCTACGAATCGAAAGGCTATAATCAGCTCTCGTAAATCGTCGCGATTCCTGTAAATCGAGAGCCGCGCACGGGTTGCCATTAAATTACATGAGTTTATTGTGTAATTACGCCCGGGTGAATCGCGTACGGAGAATACTAATAGCTTTTGTCCTCTAGGGACAATTTGGCATTGGCATTGATGATAATATCGGATGATAAATCGTTATTCGGTAGCGAGTAATCGATTTAAGCCATTTGACATGAAATAAATAGTTCGATATAAATAAGTTGATAAAAAATCAAACAGATGTTTGATTTCATTGAAGATATAAATTCATCTAAACTGTGGTAGATAAATTCAGCAGCAACATAATATCACGTTAGATCACAAAATGCATAAAAGTTTTTATGAATGTTCACAGATTAGTCATAATTTTGAAATTTAATAATTAACTAAAAATACAAATAATTTTAATGTTTACTAGACCGCAATGTATTAATACTTCAGCATTATGCAACGTTGACTTTGAAAATTTAACAATTAATATAAATTATCTATTTGCTTTCAGTGACAAGTAAACAATTTTCTATCTATCCGGCTTCTACTGATTCACATTAAAAGTTAATACTCGTTAAATGACTATCGAAATTGACTGAACTGATAAGTAGAATAAATAAGTATCAGGAATAAATAATTGATTATTGCGGATAACAAATTGCTAATAAATAGGACAAGTGCCGTAATAAACTAAGGTATAAGGATGCAACAAGGATCATAGGTAAGAAAGGTATATGAGATATCAAAAAGTGTCGAAATATCTTTAAAATAAGTCTTTATTAAATTTGCAATTGCTATTGATTTCGTACCATCGTCAAACGGTATGACTAAAGAGTTCTTAAACATAACAAGTAAACAAGTATATAACATTACGAGAAAATAGTCATCTCAGGTACAAGAACCCTATCACAGACATCACTTAAAGCTTGATCACCTATGTATAAATATAATCGGGTAAGGTCGACGGTCGACCGAAGTCAGCCGATCTCAGCCGAGTTGACCAAAGGGAGGCCGAACAATCTACATAAGCCAATTGGAAGACATGGATTTCGTCGTGCAGTTGCGACGAGCGCCGAAAGCGGCGCCGGCCGATATCTCCATCGCCATAATCGTGTTGACATTAAGGAATCGTCATGATCACCATGGACGCCAGACAGATGCGGCAGCCGATTCCGCTGATTCCCCAGAAGAGCTGGCAACGCTGATCGGGCTTTGGGGTGGCGTGTAGACGTATTGCGGAACGGCAACAACAGTGGTGGTTGCGGCGACCGACGTTGGCGAGGTGGTGTTCGTAGGCGTCGTAGGTCCTTCGAGCCTCCGCAGACATCCACCCAGGTGGCGCATCAGTTGAGCGCCAGCGGCCGGGTGGACGGAGGCGGCGACAGGGGTAGAGAGGAACGTGGAGACCTCCTGGGCGCACTGAGTGAAACCTTCGCGAAATCTGTCAGCGTAACTGCTTTCCGGCGTGAGAGTGAGTCTTCTGGCAGCACGGAGAGTATGGAGGTGACGTACAGTTAACTCCAAGATGTCAGCCTTCTCCAACTTGGCGACATTTTCACCCTCGGCTTGAAGAGCTGTCACCATGAGATCCTTAAGCTCGTCGAGACAGCGATTGATCCTTGCTCTCCTCTTTCTCTCCAGCATGGGCTTCATGACCTTGCGGTACTGATAAGTGCGCGAAACAGGCTCCTCGTACTCCAAACCTCCGGTATAAGTGGTATGCGGTGCCATTTTGAAAATGCTTCGTCAACACACAGTAGGTACACTTCACAAAATTACTCTGTCGATGTTTTTATAAGTCTAGTCTCCTCTTTTGCCGCAAACTGCGAGTCACGTTTATCGTGTTTACGAGTAGGTATAGGCTTTCACCTCGGAGTGCCGAGTTGATCTGACGTTACCGGTGTCTGGCGGCTGGCTTATATAGGTGAGGGCGCCCCCACCAGTTTTACTATGCTAAGTGACTAAGTGGGGGAAACAGCCACCAGCCGGAGCGGCGTATCGTGGGAAGCAACCGGGCCCGAACGTTCCCACAGCCAGCTCTCGGACCGGCAGGGAATTTCGAGCCCACACCTGCACCCTCTTCTGGATGAAAGGGTGACGTGGGGAACCACGGTGCGACGGCATCACGGATGGACGGACTGACTGGCGGAAGGACGCCACAGCACACGCCACGTCGCGCGACCAGCACGAGGCGACCTGCTCTATACTCCTCATCTCCTCCACTACAGCCAACATAACCTAACCTCACTGTACCAACGTATTACACTCCTACTATACCGCCTTCGCTTACTTTATAGCATCCTCATACTACTGACACTTGTTGAAGCGACGAAATACCGCTACTAGTGTTATATAGCCTATAATCACATCATAGTCACATGGACTTGGATCAATATTGACGGAGTCCTTACGCACGTGTCGAATGGACTTTTATCTATTTTGAAATTTCGATAAATAATTAGCTGTCAATAAAATGTTTTATCGGTATCCAATTATAGGTATTACTGGGTATTCTATGGGTTTTGTATAGGTACTCCAATGCGGGTATGTTCCCTTTGAAAAAGGATTGTACGGATTTAAAATTAATTTCTTTGAAAAATTTTCTCTTCCTCGTGACTACTCGAAAATTTCTTTAACCGTTCATGCAGAAGCCAGTGGGACTACTAAAGGTATTTTTGTTGCGGTTGACTTTTTATGACGGCTCTTAATGAGGTGTTTAGCCGTTGCTGAAAACGATATCCTAAAGGGTCTGTCTCTCCTTTGGTCAGTATTTACGACCCTATTGGGTACAAATGCAAAACCGGCAGTAAATGCTGGTTAGCTTACCAGCAGTTTAACAACCTTTTAAATTCATTTGAGAAAGTCGATTACTAGAATATTCATTTTGTTGAAACCCTTGTTACAGACCTGGGTATTGCTGTACAAAAGTATACCATTATTTAATCTGCACGCAGTGTACCTGCTATGGATTAACAGAAAATCAATAATTGTATAGTAAACTTAAAGTCTAATCAACCCCTAATATAATTTCAGGTATATCACCCGGATTAGAAATGTTCTCAAAATTATATTGGGATCCTAGGGGAATCGACATAAATAATGACGTCGTACGTTTCAAGACTAAATAATAATAAAAAGAAAGTGTACGGAAGAGAAAAAATTGTATTTATAACATAAGGAAAAGTGAAGAATTTGTCAGGATAAAAATAATTAAATATATTTATTTCTAGAATTTTCCCTATCGCGGCAGAAGAGGACCAGACCAGGAGCGTCTCAAGAAGAACAAAATGATACGAATGAGGGGCCCCGTATTTTTTCGCACCCCCTGGAGAGTCCGTGAGAATATCGATTTATTTTTCTTTTTTAGTATCCTCCCTTTCCGAGGTTTCCGTTTTTCCATCAACTCGCACGCGGCGTCAACTTCGTATGGGGGCTGTTTCTAATACTCTTCCAGCTTCTTTTTTTTCCCTCTCTTAACCCTCTTTTTTTCCTGCTTTTGCTTCTTCACCGACGAATCGTAACAAGGACAAGGATTCCTATATTTAGAAAGACACCACGTGCCCAGAGTGTTTCCATATGATTCCGTTCAAAAAGACAAAAAAATATTTGTGTAATTAACCAATTTGCGTCATTATCGTATACAAACGCGCGATTTTCCTGGTCACTATCACCGGTGCGTATATATACGCTTAGTTGGCTTCCAGATATAATAGAAAAAAAATGTTGGTGATAAGGGCGTATTTTTTTAATTTTCCACATGATCAAAACAGGTTAAGAAGAAAAAAGCAGGATCGCGTCAGTCTGATTGGCGGTTCAGTCCCGGATGTGCGTATTGCCGAAATAAAGCTGTCAGTATATTTATCACGTATATAGATTCAGGTCCGACACTACAAGGGAGCTTCGACCACTTGACTCGATTTAATGTTTATTAAATGATCGGATGACAAGTTGTTGCCGCGCGTCCAATTATCGGCGATTTTGGCAGGACAGGATATTGTTGGAACGAAGCAACAACCGGAATTGAATTGACGAGACAATTTGTACGAAACTCTGATTAATAATCCAGTTTATACATATATATACACACACATACATATATACTGAAAAACACGTGAGATCGATCACTATAACAACAGTGTATCCCAGTACAATTGATCCCTCCATATATAGATATATTCCCAGCATACACCCATAAGATCAATCGAGTAAAACTGGATGATTGAAACAGCTGGATGATCCAAACAGGATATTAAATAAAATCAATTCAGTTATATAACGAGATACTTGTAAGAATAAATCGAGCGTGAAATATCAATAAAAAAAAAACACGGATCCTTCAGATCGAATCGATCAAAAAATCTTCCAGAATAAAATAGCATTGCTTATACGTTAAAATCAATGAAAATTTATCGAAAAATTTTATACATACCCGCGTCCCGCATAATATTCTCGAATTTGATTAATATAAATTTTCAATATGTCAAAATATAAAATTTTCACTGTACCACAATAATCTGCTAATGTAACAATACCTAATGCATTATACGTGTTTCCTTAATCACAAGGACTTTCATACTGTTCATCTTTGGTAAATGGTAAAGGACTCTTCATTTGGTCTCTATTCCTTTTTCTTCCTTTTTGTCTCTATCTCTCTCGTTACCTCGCTCCTGTATTTACGTTCCCTCTCTCTCCCACCCGTATCGCTCGCCTATTTTCTTTCTCGCTCATTTCCCCCCCGGGTGTCCCTGGCCGGCTGTAAGCTATTGCGAACCCAACCGGCCACCGAAATTCCTGGTGAGCAACACCAGCAGCAACAGCAACAGCATTACTACTCTCGTCGTTTGGCTCGTGCTACGGAACGTGGGAATATTCTCAGGCCCTGAGAAGCCGCGTCCGTCTTCCTTACCCCCGAGCCTGTATACTATACGTATGACGCAGTAGGTAGGTAACGTGGCTCTCATTGTACGTCCGCCTTTATGTGCAGCCACCGGCGCAATGTAACCTTAGCAGCCCCCGTTGCTTTGCCATTGTCAGTAGCACGGGCCATATTGTTAGACGTCTTGGCTCCTTCCCGCCCCTCTCTTACTGTCTCGCCCCGCGACCACAATCATCTTCCGATCCTCTTTTTCCGCACACGAAATTTCATCATTCCGCTTCTCTGGGCAACAGCTTGTTTTACCGTGCTGACAATAAATTGGTAAAAAAATTTTTTTTAATTTTTCTATACGATTTTTTGTACTTTCTAATTTCAAGTGTTACACCCATAATTTGTGCTCGTGACGTCACCTGGGATATCGAATTAGGGATAATTAAATCGTATCGATATGTAAAATGCATTAGGGACTTAAAGTGGGAGCATTCTTACTTTCATTTGAATATAAATAGTTCGAAAGAAACGAGCTGGTCTTATCTAAATTTGTTCTAAATGTTTTTAGATAATTCAAGCGGGAATTTAACGGATGAGGGTATACTGAAAATGTTTCGTTCGCGATTGGTTTGTACTGATACTTGGACGTAATTAGTCGAATGGGATGAGATACCGCAAAACGTTTATGGTATTGACATATCAATGTGGTTTATTATTCCATCTGCATTAATGATGGTTAGATAAGAAAAAAAGGCTTCTGCAATTACGAGATTTAAAAGTCACTTCAGTCACGTGGTCTCGTACAAACTGTCTAGAAAGTATCACGTGACTCTCAGAAATTACCAATGCAGGACCACCTGTCGAGACTGAGATAGTGCCTTTTCTTTGGACTAGGATAGTCAATATCAAGATTACGTATTTGTAAAAAAAAAGAATTTAATACGACGGTGCAAAAAGATTTGAATTTATTAAACTTTTTAATATCATTTTTTCTATCCAATTTTACAGAAATATCTAAAGATACCTGTATCACGGAACTCCCAAGAGTCCTATCCAATCTATAATCATATTCTTACGTAATCATCGGCAAACGAGCAAATAAACAGAAAAGATGACCCGTCAATCGCGAGGTCCGCATTCGAAGTCGACACACACGTCAATATCAAAAGACACGAAGGTCATTTGATATGTGTAAGGTACGGGATACATCTGGAGCCTAATTAATTAATTAAAACCCGTGTCGGTGACTGAACAGAGTGGCGCAGCCAACCGTCAATTAAGACGGACCTTAATCGTTCTGTTTCTGATTCACTCTTACATGCTATCTGTATTATACGTATATATATGTATACACGAACACAGACACAGTGGTGGTACCTTTTTCATAGGGGAGCAACCCTCGTTAAAGAGTGGCCAGTATATCTCTGGAGGGTCCAGAGGCTCGAATGGGCCTTAGAAGTAAGCAGGACTCGGAGCGGGGAGGGGCCGGGGGGGAGGGAGAAGGCCCTTTCAGCAGGGTTTACCCTCGGATCTTTTAACACCCCGAACGCTCCCCCGGCGGGGCAGCTTGCGCTCTTTTCTACGCTTACTTTCATCCCTCTTACTCATATTCATACTCCAATATTTGCCCTCTCGCTCCTACTCGTTTCCTTTCAGCCTCTATCTCAGGCCCCTCGACATCCCTCTCGCTCGCTTACTCCAGATAGATCTCCACGAAGGGAGGGACACCCTGGCTGCGTGTATGTCTCACCCCTGGGGCCTCTTTCACTCTCCTTCGTTTTTCACTCCCTATTCGAGGGTTGGCTGTCGTCGTGGCACAGGTGGTGCTTGTGCCGTGGGAACGTCCTCGGCAGAATCTTCCCGTGTGCCACCCTAAGCCGGGGCCGAGCAAGTGTGTCAGCTACCCCAGATTGCCAGTTCTAGCGGGTGTTGCCGTACCATGTATTCCTGGAGGGCCCGACAGGGCCCTGACCGGGTCCCACTTTTTGGGTAGTATGGAACCGTCGGTCCGTCTCAGTCTTGCCTGCCGCTATGCACGCATCCGAAGCGTGGCCCTCGTGTGCGCCTCACTGGGGTTACTTAACGCCTTAATGGCCACTTGTTAGGGCCCTAAAAGGCCCGACGGTGGTACCCTTCCGGATTTGTTTCTTTTTTTATTTCGTCCTCCGACCCGACTCCCTTGAAATCTCAATGACTCGTCAAGTGGATTACGCTACTTTTACCTTGAAAATTACGATAAAGCTAACGACGCGCCACCTCGAGTTATTGGTATTGGTAGGCCCATTTTAGGGACTTCTCTACACCCCCCTCGTACCCCCCTTAAAAAAATATCGATATATCGAACTCAAAGTACTCCTCGCGGAATCTCGATGGTCGCCAAATGCAAAGTGCCGCCGCTTCGCGATCGGACCCAAGTCCCGTTTCTGGGCCCAAGGCCCGGGGCCCGTTATCGCACAAACGACAGAATGCTTTCCATTATATCGACCGCGTACGAGTGGCGAATTCCAATTTGGGTCCGTTCGGGTTCGAGCGCTTGTCACTATTGGGCCCTAAATAACGGGCCCGATATCCTGCTGATTATTTTGTTACACACTGTCCCTCTCCTTCTTGTTTGTCTTATCATTTTCTGTCCTTACCTGTTCCACGTATTATCCCGTCTTGATTCTCTTACTCCGCCAATTGCCCTATACTGCCTTAACGCCGTAAAGCAACGATCTTCGTTTAAGAGCACGGACGATCGTGTACCGTATAAAGTTGCCAATGACTTTTAGAGTTTTCTTCTGTCAACGGCTGCGCATAATCATTGCGCTCGCCCAGCACCGAAGCTCGTGCTGAACGGATCTCATTGGAGTCGCACCTGCCGTTTCTTGTCTTTCTATCAACTCCAAGAATCCCTCTCTCGTGTAAACGAGAGCGACCCAGCTGGGTCCTTCTCTAGGGACCGCAACTCCACTTCATGGAAATACGATCCTTCGCTTCGTATCTCGACATGAAGGTTACCGATATGTGGCCACAGTCTCGAATACGTGTACACATGCGTCTCAAGACTTTAGACTGCACGCAACGTGCAGACACGTTGATTGGTAACTTTTAATGAGAAATTAATTCGAACAGGATAAAGAGGATAAGGATGAGAATGTGGGTCACACGAAAATGAGGTCAAGCGATTCCGACTCTATTATTAGGCGAGAATCGAAATTCAAATTGATGACGAATATCTGCCATACCTCGTAAAAGAAACCGAATTGAAAAAAAAATATGATTTTTAAGCATACTTTCCCATTTCAAATTCTACAGATGTACAAAATACAATAATGATATTTTAAACGACGTCACACGATTATTGTTAGTTGTACAAAAATGGTTTGTCCACCAAAAACAAATATTTGACAATTTGAAATAAGAAAGAGATTAACAATACCTAACCTCCCATCTAATCCTCATAAGCATAACCGTGCATTAGATAACGATACGTCCAGTCGCCTAAACCTCCCATAAAAATATTTCAAGAAAGGAAGCACCATCGTTAAATCACATCCGCCCGTAATGATCCCCAAATAATTCTGATCGCGGGGATTAAAAATCCTAAGCAGGTGAAAATATAAAAAAAAAAATCAAAGATTAAGCACTTACACAGAGGTATGCAAAAACCCCATAAAAATTTCCAGAGTCAAACTCGGAGTTTAATCGCTGTACGACCAGTGCCGTCTATCTTTAATCGACGTCCGTGTCGGGTGTGCAACGTAAGTCATGCTTCATTGAGATGCGCCTTAAGTCGCGTGGTACAGCGCGAGTTGGTATATGCCGCATGGAATAAAAAATGGCGTCGAGCCTACGGGAGAACGTAGATGAATAAAATACCGAAGGAGCGTAGGTACGTGCAAAAGCGGGTTGAGGAGCGGGGGGGGGGGGTCCGGGTAGGAGCGGGGGGGGGGGTCGACGATAAAAGGGAGAAAGGAGACGACGCGCGAGGCAAGTTGAAGTAAACAAAAGGGGGTTAGGTTTAAATGGAATGAGAGAGAGGAGGAGAGAACGAAACGAAGAAAGGAAAAAGAAAACAAAGCGGAAGGGCACGAGCGTAGCTCGGTTACGTTCGCCATGGGCAATGCTTTCAGGGTCTATGGGAACCCGTGGTGTGAAGGCATGTGTTGTTCTCGAGGCCGTTGGAGGACGTGTCGCGTTATGCATTACTGATTATTCCCCTTACAGAAGGAAATGACCGCGACTGGACTAAGCATACTGTATGTATATATATAAGAACTTAACCGGTCAGTAGCAGGCCCTTAACCCGGACCTTATAGGTTAGGTGTCTGATCTTACCGTCCAGTGCATTCTATCGGTTTGCCTTTTCGAACGTTATAGGAACACATTCTACAGTCTTGTGTTGTTTGGGAGCTAGATACGTGGCTGGAACTTTAAATGTCCTTCTGCGATGTCCTAGTATTCGTTACGTAACATTATTTTCTTTTTTCGTTGGTCTATTTTCAGGTAACTTTCAAACGAGAATTTTTCCAAGTGTCTCTACGTTCGTACGAGTCAGCGCAGTCGACGGGATAAAATCAAAGTATAAAACCGGTATCCCATGGAATATGCAAGGATTTTGGTTATGTATATGTATATAGGAGCGAGGTTATTCAATTTGCATGTTATTTTCATGTGCACTGGCTTCGTTTGATACTCGAGAAAAGTGATACTTGGCAAGAGTGGTACTCCGATAGGAGGTGAAGGGTGTGAGTGGTTCCTGTGTAAATAAAATAAGTAGTCGAAAAAAAAAGAAGGACAAGAAGGTATGGAGGGACGAGAAAAAGAGATACCAGGAGACACGTCCAGCTCGTGGTTTTTTCTTGGTGGACAGCGGTGGCGGCCATGTTAAAAAAAGGTGTATCGTGGGGGTCGTGGCAGTGACCTCCCAGGTGGCGCGACAATCTCTCGTCGCTTCGGCGCAGAACCAACAGACCTTTTAATCCTGAACCAACAAGTTTTTCAAACGCGGAAAATGCGGTTATGCACGGTGTGGACGTTCCCACAGCCAGGGGCCTTATAACGCCTTGAGAAGGGCCCACCTCAGTGGTTGATTTTCGTTACTGCCCGCGTTCACCGATTAATCGACGACGGTCCCCGTCGAATGACCGGTAAGAGGGAGGGTTGAGTAAATAAATAATAAAAAACCAAGAGAGGGAGAAAAAGTAATAAAGGAGTTCGTGTACTCAACTGTAATACCTCTCTTGATGGCAACCCACCATTTTTTGGCCGGCACGAACTTCAGGAAGTGGTCGTTTCGTTACGGCCGAGTGCGAGGCAAATCGGGCCCTACGAAAAGTCCCTAGGATGCAGCATCATACTCGTACATCCATACCAACCCTACAGCGTCAAGTAGTTTCTTATCAGTGAAATCTCACGAGAGAGATTTGCCGACATTGAAAAAAATTAAGTAAAAAAAATATTAAAGAGGAAGCATCGCGAACTGTGAGTCCGAAAAAATGTCTTTGCGAACGCCCGAGAAGCTTCGATCGGAAATTGAGCATCATCGTTTGGCTTCGGGATGGTGTAACGTGAAAAAAGAAGAGGAGCGAGGGGTATTCTCAAAAGGGAGAAAATCAGAAGTAAAGAAGGAAAAAGACAAGATGTAGAGAAAATCTAAAACGATGAAACTGTTCATGATTCGCGGAGTTCGAGCAACGTTGCCGGTTTCGGCGATGCGTCAATCGTCATGCGAATTCACCCGGGATCCCGGGATTCGCAGAAGCGAATCGACGTCATTACGCGGTCAAGAATTAATTTGCATTCTATGTCGACACTCGCGAAAATCGCCAGACCGATTTCCGAGTACGTTACGTGCATGTGTGTAAATATATACTGGATCGTGAGTATCCGCCTAACTGCTAATATTATCAAACCAGCAGTTAAAAATCGTATACGCCCAAACACGTCATTATACCCATGAACACGTGTGGCGCTGATCGGTAAAAATCATTATTATTATTAAAAAGAATAAAACCAAAAATTCATGACGTATGAGATCAGCCAGTAGTCGCTAACTGGATACCAATTTAATGGGCGAACATTAATTTCTACATTTCTCACGATCACCCGTTAACACCGATCAATAAGAAAAAAAGTACCAGACACTATACTAATAACGTTCTAATAGAATTATAATAGCGACCACATGGCATCGCAGAGACACGACGCAATTGACTTATGGGAATAGGACGTGCCTTATGGATTTTTCGGTAGCAGTTCAATGTGAACGACACCTAAAACATATATATGTGTATCGGTATGGCACCTGTTAAAAAGTGGTGCAGAAGGTCGTTGGAGGCCGTGATTTCTGCGTGATTGGCTGTCACGTGGCGTACGCTTGAGCGAGCCGGAATACTTTATTGATCGGTGGGGTTAGGTTAGGTTAGATAAACCCGACAGTATGCCAATCACGTAACTCACGGAGATTTCTATTAGATGGATAGGACTTCCCAAGGGGCTTGGCGCGTACCAAACTGTTGCCGAAAAAAAAAATAATTCACGAATACGATTTAACCTCACTCAAGATATGTACACCGTATATCGAAATAATCATAATTACAATATACCACAATCAGAGAGAATCCTGCCGAAGCAGGGTAAAGGATTTGAAAAAAATCTAAACGAAATAAAGCATAATACCAGTTCGGCCAGTCTGAGGATAATTCTCCTCGGAAGTCCAATGTCCCCGTCTAAGGTGGATAACGATCATAATAAAAAGAGTGGGCTTTATCGATACCTAGTAGAGGTTGCTTGATGAGGAAAAAACACGTAATAAAAGCTTTTAAAGTAGGCAATAAAGGAGGTAAATTTTCTTCAATAAAATTCAAGGCCACGATTTCTAAAAAGGAGATTGTAAGAAGGAGATGACAAAAGTTCCATGATATTTACGGCCACATTTTTTTCAACTTTTTGATACACCGACACTATCATTATACTTAGAATTAGTTATTGATACGTATGTACACGTAGTATAGATTCCATATAATACACAATGTAGCAACTACCCGTATGATGCAGTTATTGACACGCACGTCGATACAATGTAGATTGTATACAACTATGTAACTGCTACCAGCATGATTCAGACGTATGCAGTTTGATGAGAAAATGAAGAGAAAAAATTATTCGCACATGCGATTCGCTCATTACGAGTGAATATGATAAAATAAATTAAACTGATTTTTCCTTTTAACGCATAGTCTTCCAAATTCATTTTTTTTTACTATTCCATAATGCATTTTTTTTCTTCCCATCTTCCAATAAGCCAAGGACCGAGACGACGGATGAACCTATCATTTATTTAGAAAATAAATTTTCTAATTCTATACTGTATATGATTTAATTAATTAAAAAAATAATCATCACAATTTCATATTAAAATTATCAATAATTCCTATCTGGCAGTTCGAATTGATTTTTGACAGATGACACGTCACGTGACTTAAAGTAATTACTTAGTAATTCCTATATAAAACGTAAGACACGATCGTCGCTTATTTTGATTTTCACAACAAGATGACGCAGAAGTGTCGTGCAACGCTGACGCACGAAACTATTGCGATTAATAAATTTTTAATAACAAAATAGGCAAAGAGAAGTAAGCGAATTTCATTAATAAAAAGAATATATACGATCCTCGCGTGACCAAAGCAAACATCCCATTTATCGTCGTCCTTTAACGTGTCGTGCCTTCGCTATTATTAACCGCATATGCACTTTATTGCATCTGACAATGACCACCGAGATTCTTTGTGACTGCCGATCATTATGCAAATACGCAGTCGGCAGCGTCGATATTGCCAGCATAAATAGGACAACGTGTATATAAAGTGAATTTGGTATTCCTTTAAGGTGCTTTCACAATAATATCGACGCTAATGCTTAAACATCGAAAAAAACCATCACGCAAGTATATCATGATGATTTCATGAATTTTTTTTTTATTTTCTCCACGTCATATTATCTTCATTTATTTACAAGCCCATATGTAATTTCGCGAACAGCGTTATGCCCCGTGTCTACGCTTATTACAGGTGGTACATAATGTACACTTGCCTATACCAGTCGCCCGATTACTGTTCCTATACTAATGGGCACTCTCTCTTTTTTTACTATTTATATGATGATAGGTATGCACTACTGTGCCTTTAATGGAAAAGTCAGAGCGAGGCCGATCGCGGCATTTGGTTTCATGAATGCACCGATGCACCCAACGAGGCGAACAGAGACGTGCAGTGCATTCTATCCATAGTTGGGAGGATGCACGGGTGGGAGAAGAGGAGAGTCATGAATGGATCATGATTGCCACCGAGAAGATTACTATCGGTTACCACACAGACTGGTTCGGTTGGTTACTTACCTGATTTTTATTTTCCACTGCTTACAGTGAGTTATTGTTTCGTTACACGAGTCATCGAATTGACCATAGTTTTCTTCCATACGATGATCTAGGTACAAAGAATCGAATTCGCTGGTACAAATTTACTAAAGTCGAACGGTCAGTGAGATATAATTAGATCAATTGGTATTGCCTAAAAAAAATCGTTAAAAAGCATATCAATGCGGGTATCATTTATAAGAATATCGATATACTGCAATAGAATAAAAAATCAATGATAACAGGCAAACTTTAAATATTAATAACTGCAATCGCCATTGATAACAGACCAACGATATGATGTAAATGAAAGAAAAATTTGCATCTCATTAAAAAAAACTATTTGATTTTTCAATGCATTACAAACTGCATTGTTGATCTTAGGATGGCTACGAAATCTTTAATAAATCGTTATCACAAATATCTAATCGATGACGTTTAGAATTTATCAAAGGATTCCGGAACTATCTTCTTCCACCATCCGTGAGATCACGTGGTATCAAAGATCAAGTCTATGATTTCCTACGTCTAAATTGCACTCATATTTAAGGACAAACAATCGAGTGCATACTTTGTTGACAAATGCAACGAGGGTGCATCCTTGCCCGGGGTCCGATTATCGGTGCACTCTGTTACAGTGCCAAAGGCTAAGGCGTATCATTTGTAAAGAAGTCAATTATTTCCTACGTACAAACTGCACTCATATTCAAGGACAAACAATCGAGTGCATACTTTGTTGACAAATGCAACGAGGGTGCATCCTTGCCCGGGATCCTATTATCGGTGCACTCTCCTACAGTGCCAAAGGCTACGGCGTATCATTTGTAAAGAAGCGTGTCTCGGCATGCGGCGATGCCGAGCGTGGTAAGCGTGGCGAACTCCTAGCCAGAACAAGGTAGAGGAGAAGTGAGGTCGTGACGTCACGTCCGGCGCGAGGCCAACGAGTGTGGGAACCGACGGCAGGTGCGTCCGAGAGTCAGTGAGATCAGTGGCGGTGGTTGCACGAGAGAAGATACGTGTCTGTGGTAGTACAAATACACATTGGTATGAAGCGTGGAGGGGAGGGGAGAGAGAGGATTTACATAGAGGGAGTCAGTAAGTATGAAAGAGAGAGAGAGAGAAAGAGAGGAGTGAATATAAATAAGAGTGAGAGAGAGGAGAGAGAGAGGGGTACAGAAGACACAAAAGTGGGGTTAGCAAATCGTCTAACCCGATAGGTCGAGGATCGTCGGAGTGGGGGTAACCACAAGGGCGCAAAGTGGGAGAGGTACCATGGAAGAGAGAGAGAAAAAAGAAATGAAAAAAAAAGAGAGAAGGATGCACCCGGAGTGCATGCCGCCACGCTCTACGCGCACGCTACGGTCTCCGCACGCACACTTTGTACCACGGTGCGTGTCACGCACGCGTTAGGCGTGCGTTTAACGTTCGGGAGATGTATGGTGCCTCTACTGTATGGCCCCCTTACGGCGGTTCTCTTCGAGTATGGAAGCTCCGAGATACGTCCTGGTTTCAGGCGGATCGGAACGAAAATTTTGTACCGACTACTTTTAGATGTTGGGTCTTGTTACTGTAAGTCCCAATGGGATATCTAACAGGGGCCTGTGATTAGAATGAGTTTGGGTATTTTACCTTTTATATCTTTTATATCCTATCTTTTTATCTTTTGTATAGCCGGATCCGGCTGCTGCGTGTCTCTTTCTTCATCCGTGGTACCGCTGGTGGCTCCGTTTACAGACTGCGGATGGGATTACAAGCGCTTCTCAAAATGACGATCCCACGTCGACACGCGTATTATCTTCCGCGCCTACGGGGACTTGCGTTTCCTTCGATCGCGTGTTTGGATGCTCGAGATGTTTATGCGTTAAAAAAATTTACTTTCCTTTTTTTTTTACTTACGTTAGATCTTCAATACTCCGTGCATCTTAGTGTCTCGGGGATTCTGCGATTAATCATTGGAATCCTCGGGAGCAGTTTTTTATTTAGAAAAATTTCGACTCCGATATGTCTGATTTAAAACGGATGTTTCTACTGGCACGGGACAAGACCTATGATCTTCTCACTATGGTTACGGTAACGATGCTTAGTTTTTGCTTTACGAATTTCGGTGAGTTTAACTTTTGACGATGCTCCAAATAAACGTCAAAAATTTTTTTTTCCTACAACTTGGTTCTTCTCATCTCTTTTTTCTTAATTCTCTCTTATCTTAATTCTCCAATTTATTATTTAGACAATCAATACCCTCGGCCTTGACCTTTATCTTTTTATTCTCTTTATTTACTCTTTCCTTTCACATACTCCTCAAAACCGGTCAACGTAATCGTAAACACGAGTATTAAAAGCTCCATGGTAGCCCGAGGCTCCTGTTGCGCAACGATCAAGAAAGACCAAGAGCAACTCGACGAAAATCCTACAGATTTCGAATGCGTGCTCCACGTGCGTGCGCAATACAAAAATACCATTGGTTTCTATAATTGGTACCGTATATGACTATACTGTGGTAGCCGTATATATATTACAAACGAGTAGTCGATGCGCCGATCACCAACTTCTCTAATCCGACTACGAAATTTATTTATTTAACGACGATCTGTCGCTCTAATGATTGTAATCCGATTCGCTGCCGTCAATTCACTCCATCCTGTTACCTCTAATTGACCACCACGAATTTACACACACTTCAAAATCGAATTCTCACCTATACGAAATTTTCGATGATCTCAACCGAGTCTTTCGTATCCCGTATAATTACCTGACCCGATGAAAATACCATAAAATACGTATACTTTTCTTGGATGCTTATACAGAATGATATATATATATATCGCCTTGTTAAATTTGATCAGGCAGAAACTACGAACGCGGATGGATGAACGTGCGTCATTTTTTAAAATATGGAACTACGGAATATCTCTGTCGTATAATTTATGCGTATATTTATTTATCTTTAGCAATCATCATTGCAATAAATTAAAATATACGAGCGGAATCTGGAATCTATATTTTCTGGCATTAAAAAAAAGAATTCGAAAAAAAAACTTTTCGATGAGAAATAATCGGACTTACACGGTATAACAAACCTGCCCCGCGCAATGAATTCATTAAAATACTTATTTGATAGCTCACCGCGTAGCGACTGGAGGCTCTATGGGAATGTCTAATTACCGATTACAAGCCCCGAACCACAACGTGCATCCACGTGCACGTACGCAGATGCGTAATCACGTATAATCCACGTGACGGTACGCGTGACTTTATGCAGGATGACTTGAATGAGAAAGGATGCAACGGATTGGAATTGCATAAAGAATCCAATGGGATGCGTCCACCCGTTATAGGGATCGAAATACCATTAGAGATTTTGATCAGTAAGAAATATCAAATCTCATTCCAATGTGCACCTGTCTTTGGTAACTGATAAACGAAGGAGTTGCCAGTTTTGTGTATAAAAAAAATTTATGAAAATACAAGAAAAAAATTTATTAAAAATTCATCTTTACGAAACGTTAAATTAGTCCCTAAAATTCAACAATGAAGATTCACGGTTATGACGATTTCATTGAAAACGGGTACCGGTACTCAAGTGTCTTGGGCAATAGGAAAGATAAGCAGAAAACGACAGACGTGGACGAGAGGGGCGAGGGGGGACGGTAAAATGAGTTTAAAAAGAAGAAACGGAGAAAATAAGATACGTTGTACTTGTACTGAGAAACCCGCTTGCAAACGAGCTTTTAATTGCGTCCGCTTGGAGCAGCACTCGCGCGTCACGTGCAGCGCAGTCCGACACGGCGAATAGGAAACAATCAGGCTCGTTCCCAGCGTGCGAGAATTCGCGTGCCAGTTTGCACGACAGAGAAACGGACGCGAAAGGTTTGACGGCATCGTGAAGACGCGGCGAAAGAGTCAAGTCGATTTTACGTTCGCGACAGACTCCGAGAGCGTAAAGACGCTGTGTAGAATCGATTTGAAATTATTCGTTGAAGAAAGTAAGTTGGAGTTTAAAAATTTTCAAAAACAGTCCCTACACAATTATTTCTTAAGACAGTCAATTTTCATATTTCATACGACTGATAAGACTTATTTTAATACAAAGTAGGTCATATGCCTGTAACTTTCGTAAGTAACAACCGTTATTATTTTGACATTTATAATCGCGCAAGGGACATCGGACTTTGACAGACGGATGATCTATGTTCGACGTATCATCTGATATTTATTGTAAGAATTTCTTTAATTGTGTAGGTATATATATAACTATTTTTATACATACGTAATCATACGTAACTATACGCTAAGGTATCCGGATCTGCTAAAGCCAAGTATTTCGTTATTATACCATTGCTGCGAACCTGCAATCACAGACTCGTTACTTTCCGAGTAATTTTCAGACGTATACGCTGACTTTTTTTAGCAGTCAAACGCGGCGCAATTACGCAACGCATTTCGACGGACCAAAGAGATCAAGGGGATGAACGAAGGTAAGGTATGTATATATACGAATAAATGAAGGTACCAAAGTACAGACGGAACTGGCAGCACGCACGTGCATAGCCAGGCACGTAGTTATAAGCAATGAGAAAAAGGGATAAGGAAGGAAACGAAAGCAGAAGAATATCCAAAGGTATGGTTCTTGCATATACACATATATATATATATATATATACGTATTAGCCACGAGAAGATGAACTGCAGAGAGAAATAACGAATTTCGGTGCAATTCCACCTGCAATTTTGCCTAATTATCCAACTACCAGCCTTCTCATGGCGGCTTACCTCGTCGGTGCTTACAATCTTTTTTTAATTATTCTTTAGGAACCGCTAGCACCACGTGGGGTTATTCGAGGATCCAATTAGTTTAACGAAAGGGAATTATTATTTTTTAATTTTGGAAATTTTTTTATCTTTTATTACAGTTATCGCGTAGATTTTTATTGGATCCTTGAACAGCTTTTAAGGGCGATCCATCGAAATAGCGTTACGAGCTTCGGCGAAGCTTGCGCATGGGCGGGTGATGTAGACGTCAGGCGTCGGGACGCTCGATATTTGGTTAGGAGCCATGTCATGCTTGCCGGATCAGGCGTCCCGACGCCCGCGCTTTTTCGTCGGACATTTTGTCAGGATTTCGCAAGCTCCCAGCACCCTCATGTAATCCTGATGACGGGGGCTGCTCACAAGCAACCGCCGGGTGCTTTGTCTTACCAAAAGCTCCCTGGGCACTGTCCTCCCTATTTCTTTCGCCAGGAAAGAAAGTCTTTCCAGCCCCCTGAGCACTTTGAGAAGTAATGGAGAAAAAAGTTGTTCCCAGGGTTGCAGCATGTCTTTGGGGGGTTTTTACTCCCTTTTTTTTCCACCCCCCGGACGCCGCTTGGAAAACGTCAATACGAATTATTGATACGCGTTCGGTCCTCATGCCGCCTCTGTATTCCACTGGTATTTCGTTATGAACGTGATGCGTCTGACTAGGGTAGTTATATTCCCCTGATAAAGCGTCGCGACGCCAACCGGCCGACGCCCCTAATTTTGAAACAATAACCCTTTCTCGATATTTTTTTAATTTTATTTTTTTTTATTATTTTCCTTTGTAATTCTTGCTTTTACTAATTGTCACGATACTGGCATTGCTAAATTTATGGATTATCATTGCTTATATGTAATTATAAAAAAAATGAATTTTAGATAATATTTTTCGCGGCATAAACATTTTTTTTTGTATTTAAGGAATTCACAGGTAATTTTTGTCTTTTCCTGGTTATGATCTTTTAGTTTTTTATATTTTATATCGTTCGCGTGAAACAGCTAGACACGTTATCCAAATTAAATCAATGACCTGCAATACACTTACGGCAATCGGAAGTGAGCTGCTGCACGTGTCCTCCTTACGCTCTATGCTTCCCTAGTTCGTAGTCTCAACGATGACGGAGTGCTGTCATTTCCGTCAGGCGCAGTGCATCCTTCCTCTCCTCAATGGGACAATGTCGTCGTCATTTAACCAATTGTGATTCATGCCTGTCCTCAATTGTGGATTTGGCCAACAGGGTTAAATCAGAATTAACATAAATACGAGAAACTTGCGTCAGTACGAAAAAAAGAAAAATCTTCATAATTTCCAAATAATTTCCAAAATACCATATTGAATCATAAACACCGTTTATAATCCAAAGGAACGAGCATATAATAAAATAAATTAAATGTAATAAAAATTAATCCAATAACAATTGTACGATCATCAAGCTGAAGTTTTTAGAAAAATAATTTCCAAAAAATTATTTTTTCCCAAAATTACATTTTTTTCACGATACATTCCCGTGGTTCCGGTGACTATATGCACGTTCCTGGGACGTCGGCGTCGCGACGCTCACCACCTCTTGATGAACTCCTGATACGGCGCCAGACCGTCTCTCGACCTGCGACTTCGTTCCCAACAGGTGTAGCCCCTCTTCGGCATCCAAAATATTGTCGCAAGCAAATCGACGTAAACTCGAAGAAAATGTAACAGACAACCCCTAACCTAAGATCGATAAACGTCTCACAGGTGGCGACAGAAGAAAAAAAAGGGTTGTAGCCGAGAGACGCTTAAACCTTCTTTAAATTGTACGGTATCGCAGGAAAACACACGAAGCTTTCGGACGTTCGTGAAAGGGATGATATGTAAGTTTTGTAGCCCAAACGAAGATCCCCTTTGAATATTTCGTGAAAAGTGCCCACCTGTCGCTCACTGCTTGTCGCGGTTCGCCCGGAACGGGTTTTTGCGACAGGAAAGCAGGATGACGACGGAGGTTAGTCTCGACATGGACGTCGACGTCGGGATTGTGGCTGCGTCAGACGCCAGACGTCGGGACGCTCGAGCAGGACGGTACGCTCGTAAGAAAGCTCAGGAGCTTATGAGTTCTTTAACCAGACGGCTGGCTGATCGTGAATATTCCTCAACTACTACGCTACTTATTTCCTTATAAGTAGTAAAAAGGGTTGTGTTGGTCAGCCATATGTAATTTTTTATACTATTGTTGTGATTAATTATATTAAAAAATCACTGCCTTAATTATTTAATTATTACGTATTGCATGTTAAAGGTGAAACGATATAAGATATAGGCTTAAATCGTTGCCACGTTAAGATTAGTTCATATGTTGATTGAGATACTAATGAGACACTTTGTAAGTTTGTGTGGTGAGAATTTTGAAAATCGTAGAAAATGTTACTTTTGGTAGCGTGCTATGAAATTAATTATTCTAACGTGCGACATCAGAATTTTATACGTTCGAATTTTAAATGCTTTCAGTTTTTCTACGTGATTGTATCTAAAGGGTGGTCCGCACTCGTGTATCTTATCCACATAATTTGTCGATTTCACCGTAATTCTAATTGAGTCTCGTTAGCTTGTCTTAATGATATCTTCAGGCTCCCATATGAAGTTGTATAATTTGATGGGAAAGAGTAAAAATTTCGTAATGCATATTCACAGTTAGAGGAAAAAAGTTTGGTTAACTTAAAAAAAATTTCGATGCTGTGATGAGAATATGAATTTTGTGATTGGCAAATTTTTGAAAAATTTCAATTAAATTTTTTAAACTGTCCTATTCGTGTAGAATTTTCTACAAAACCTCCACCGGGTCGCGCCCCTGAGTCGACGCTGCGGCGCCCTAGCGTCGCGACGGCATACCCGGCGATCATGCATGTCAGGTTAGCAGGCGTCGTTGGCGTCGTATGACGTCTGACGGAGCTGCCAGTCATTCGGAAGATGTCGTCTGACGTACCACGGGTTCAGGAACGTATACCGGCACAGGAGAAACCTGGGCGTCGCGACGCTCCCGGTTATGAGGTACGTGGCCATCGGAGACCGCGCGTCGGTGTCCTCCAGGGCTAGGGAAACAATAGTAGCTGGGGATGGCCGACGTCGTCTTGACGAGACCGACGTCAAGCGTCGTTATAACGGAGAGTGGTATCAGGAGAATAGCCGAATGCAGAGGTGGCAGAGCGTCGCGACGCCCGCCGGTGTAATTATAGATTTTCGGCGCTCCCGGCTGCACCCCACGACGCACCGCAATCTCCCCCCACTCGCCACGTGCACAGGGGATGGAAATAGAACACAGCTATTCTACTATACCTATACATATACTACACTATATACGATTTCAACTCTATAGTACGGTACTAACAGATATCTAACATACCCATATCATAATAAATAGACTATATCAATTTTTTGTAAAATATTTTCTATTTAAAGCTTCCATGAATTTTCTGCAATCGCGTTACCGTTAGAATATCCAGATGGTTCAATCTGACAGTTTGACCTAATCTGACGTATTTAAAACGAAGCAAGACATGCGAGAATTCGTAGTAAAAAGACCGAATAATCGTGATTACTAGATAAACTCTTTTTATGCTCGCTCATATAGTAGCATCGATTGTAAGTATTCCAACAATACGTGAACTTTTTTCCCATCGTGGTTTCAACCAATCCAAATTCTTCCTTCACCTTGCGTAACGTAACGTTTCAATTTCTTTGGTAACGGGGAAAGAAATAAAAGCGTAAGAGAAAAAAAACGTTTAACAAAATATTCATCGTGAGGTGCGGCTGACTCTGATCGTATCTATATCTGCATCAATACGCATTCTAAGTTCGAACCATTCGTGACGCGTGCGTTAGATACTTAAAAACCGGGCAAAGAGCGTGTAAAGGAATATACAAAGATACAGTGTAAGATTCTTAAAGTGACCATTCGCATGTATCTCCAAGTATGCAAAATAAAATTTTTGTAAACATCCTTTAGAGCTTTGAGCTTTTAAGCTACGCCTCAAAGCATTCTCCGTTCGATATCACTGCTTCATACAGAATTAGAATTAAGAAGCTTTTCACTGCTGTCGTATGATTAGGATAGCATGATCAGTATGATTGATAGCGTTAGGGTTAGAATTTCCAGAGTGGGACGTGAGCTTGCGGTCGGTAAGCGTCGCGACGCCATAACAGGGTAACATATGTGTAATATTGAATGAAATAATTTATAAGAAAGAACAATGAGGCTAACTTAAATGTTTAATATAATTTTCAAAAAGCTTACAAATTAGTGTGCTTTTTCCGTTAAAAAAATTGTAAAAGCTCAATAAAGTATTGTATAATTTTTGAAAATATAAAAGATAGTTCAATCTCTCCTGCTCTCCTCCTTTCTTACTTTCACAATTCCACGTTGAAGCTTACGAGAACCTAAGCTTGCAGTCGGAAAGCACAGCTCGGGAGAACCAGGAAAGCATTTGGGTAAGGGGGATATCCGTAAAGCTCAGACAAGCGTTCAACTTTTCCTCGCTTAACGGTACCAATCGAGTGAGCTTGCGGTCGCGAATAAGCTCTCCGCGTTATCAGGAAAACATAAAGCTTTTACATTAATCTAAAAGCTTTCCCGAGTCCCTGCAAGCTTCCCTCTCACCGAATTTAATACGAAGCTGGAGAGTTTGCGGTCGCATCCGCACTCCCCAAGCTATCAGGAAAGTATAAAAGCGAAAGTCATTCAGAAAAGCTCTAAGCCATCTCGTCAAGATCTGAATCTGGTGAGCTTGCGATCGCCACGAATCTGACGGCTCTAACAGGGTAGCATCCGTGAGTGGCTTAGAAAATTCAATCCATCCGCGAGACCGTCGCCCGAGCTTTCCCAGGTGATGAGCTTGCGGTCGCCAGAATTCCTGGCTGACTACTAGGATTCCATAACTACTGATCTAGTGGCATTTCAACCCTACGTGATCTACTTTAACGACTGATATTAATTGACAGAAAGTACACGCAAAGAATGTGCACAATGACAAAAAATATTTTCCAAAAAAATGATAATAAAAATTTACATTTCACCAAAATGAAGAAAAAAACGTTTTAACGTATTTCTAATTTTTTGTCCAAGTATCAACTAGTCACGTTAAAATGGCTATAATATAGGGTGACGAGTATTGCGCGATAAAGTTCTAGAAACGATTTGTCTAGTAGGAAAATAACGTTAATTGTCAGACAAGTAAAAAAAGTTCATAGTCGGACAAGCATTCGTAATGATACATCCAAGTCCGTCGTGTACAAGACCAGTACTACTGTGTCAAGTAGAAACGGTACAATCATGATCCACCCACCGCGAATCCATTTATCAAGAGATCATGAAGCACGTGGAGGATAGTGGCGTCGCGACGCCACCAGACGCTCCAACTCCTACGGCAGTGCTTAGAACCTCAACAGTATAGCATATACTATACTAATTTCGTTCTACCGAATAATTCCGACCTACCGTACGTAATTTCGAGTTCGATTTAACACACTGATGTACATGGACGTTAATCTCGATCTTCGATCACAATAAATAATAACAGAAAATTACTGGATCCAATTTCAAAATTATTTAATGCCAATGTAAATCCGATTAAAAAATTTTCGAAATCAACAAGTGAACGTGGTACCTTGAAAAATATGATGTACAAAAAAAAATCAAACTACAAATCGTTAATCAGGACAGAACGAAATGCCTGTCGATTTATACCCGGAAAGTAGTATAATTATAATAATAATGAGCATAATACCATCGAACGTTACGCAACAGGAAATTGATAGTAACGGAAGTTCCTATCTCCACAGTGAATGTTCACGGGAGTGTGAACTTTTCTAAAGTTTCAAATAAACTTGCCACACCCTATATACCTCGAACGGTTCGTTCACACCTCTTTCGATCCGACCCTATAAATATCGCGTCAATCCATTTACACAGTTTTGTATCAACCCGAGACAAATTCCATTCAGCCACCATATAGATACAAGGTGGACCATGTGAGTGCACACTCACATACAAATAAATAAAATCGTCCGAATGAATCACAACACGGAACTCTTAAAGGTACTAGCCTATATCTCTTATGGAGTGTGAGAAAAATCTCAATATTCAAATGAGCAGGTGGTACATATGTACACATATATACATATACGTAGTGTGAAGATATTTTATGCACCGACAGAGAAAATCGACACCCAAATGGAATCCAGAGCTCAATATACACATATGTTACAAATACACATATAGGTAGAATCACAAAGTGAAATAAAAAGACACGCGATAGATCGGCCACTCACTTAAGAGAAATCGCAGTACGTATAGGAGATAGATTATTTGGACAAGACGACATGGACCAGGCTGGATAGATAAATTTGAGATAAATTTGGAAACCGAAGGATCCGAAGGTGCCTGTAGGTCGTGCATCTTATCGAAAACGAGGATTAACGGGTTCCTAGTTGTACCTATGGATCTCAGGTTATCTGTGAAGTCTGTGTAGTTATGGCCAATGTGTAATAGAGTAGGGTATGTGGGAGTGAAAACTAGTGGGACACAGTGTAGACGAAAGGTAAGAATAAAATGTGGCCGTCTTTGACTTTCATTCAGTTTTATTACCGCCACTGAGATAACTTGGAAATCCCATCTTGCTTTTTTCGTCGATGTAAGAGACGATTTTTTGGTACTTATCCCGGTCCTAATACGCTATTAATCTTATTTGAGATTGTGGTATTTCTTTTATAAAATTTTTTTTTTTCTATCTAGAATATTAGATATTCCCGCGTGATTCACCACTTGGATAAACAGGACACGCATTGACGCTTACCTGCTCCTTGTACCGGTGGACCACTGTGTAGGTTTTATTTCGGTCACGGAGTATAAATTTGTGTTAATAAAATCTAGTGAGCGGTAGCATCAGGTTATACATCGTCCTGATGGTACATTCATTTTAGGGCTTGTATACTAGATAGTTCTTATGCGTGTGATAACATAATCTATTATTGCACTCGTTGATAAGCACTTGCTTGTGCGGTGTGTACGTAATTTTTAGATAACCCGTGTGTGGGTTGGAGAAAAGTTTTATTGGAGAACGTTATTCAGCGATTTGTATACTAGGACGGATTCTGTGGTTTGTGATGAAAATATGACGAATCGGAAATAATTTTTTATTAGAGGTGTAAAAAATTTTTCGAGTTAAAGGAAAGAATTTTGTACATCAATTTTTAGAATATATGTGTGTATATATATATACGTATGTATGTGAGAAATAATCAAGACGCTGGCAATGATTCGGCAAGGAGCGTGTTATTCTGTACAATCAACTGGTTGTCAGTGTGGGTAGCAGCCTTTTCGAAATTTATGGGCACAACGACTCGGCGCCGCAAGGTGAATTTACATGAGGAAAATGAACGGCCAAAAATGGAGGAGCCCGACTTGAGTCTGGTGGCCTGATGAAGAAGCGGTAAGAAAGAGCCTTAAAAGGAATGACACGGGGCCAAAGCACTTTGGGTACCGTCAAAAAGAAACAAAAGTACCCTGGAATGGTGGGGAAGACTTTATGCCGAAAACATCGACCAATCCTGGGCTGGTAACCTTTAAGTGGGCGTGGTAAACGGGTTCAGGGTAACCGAGTTGCACTGCCATCAGCCAATCCAAGGACTCTGAACCTACGCTGCCTCTGAAACCGACCAATTGTTGAGGAGGAGAACGTGACGCGATGGTAAAAGTGATGTATTGTGTATATAAGACTCGATATATTCGGCTTTGTTAACCAAGCAGTACGTATGGACGCGAATCATGGTAAATGTATGTTAATTTAAGAAATAAAGGGTCTGACACGAATCTAATGTTTTAAATAAAAATGATGGTTTTTAAAAGTCTATGGAATCAAAATTTTATGGGGTTTTCTAATTGTGAGGAAAAAAACCCCATGGTCTGCGAAAGAGCGAAAATTTGTATGGGTAAATAGGGAGATAAGATATTTATGAACAATTTTGAAAAAGTTGAATATTCTGCTAAATATTTTTTTCAACGCCCCCTCTCTTATTAACTAACAGTATCCGGTCGGCATGATAATTGAAACGGCGACGGGGCAACTTTTGAAATCTCAGCGTAAAAAGTCTCTAATTTCCAAGGCACATGGGGTGTCTATCGTGAAATGCCCCCCTTCATTATACACTTTACATAGGACCCTAACGGACCGATCTCCGATCCCCCTATGCACCTGTGCACCTGTGCATAGTGGGACCAAAAATACACAATGCCACTTGTGCCCCCCTACCTCCCCCCGAATGAGTCCCAAACGACAATAGGCCGCACGGTTATACGAGATTTCTCGAGACCCCCTCGAAAAATCTCCCTTTCGAAAAGCTGCATATAGACACCCATCGAAATATCATATCCAAAAACCAATCTTTCGAATTACCACGAACACAACGTAAATCCGAAAAAGTCCTCGAAAAAAAAATCTGGAACGTTCGCCATAGTCGCAACTCGAAAGAGGTCAGCATTTAAAAAAATGTATAACAATTTCAACTCTAAAAAAAGTTTTCAAAGAAAATCAATAAAGATCGTTATACCCAGGAGCAATAAAAAAAATCTCCAAGATATCCTGTGATCGTCGTTGGCACCGAAATGTCCAAGTCCTGGGTACCCATCCAAAGTGTATAGCTATCGCAGGGCCGATGAAAAAATATCCAAAAATAAACAAGTCCCCCCCCCACCCCCCGTAGGTCCCCGCACACGTGTGCGCACTGTGCACGATGCCGAAGGATGGTCGTGAATGTCAGACGGGGTGCGGAAGGGTGGAGAGACGGGAGAGATCAGGCAGGACGAAGAGTGGCATGGCAGGCAGAGGAGCGAGGAGGGGGGAGGGTGGCGACGCAAGGGGAAAACAGTGAGAGGAGAGGAGAAAATGAAGAGAGGAAAGATGAGGCGAACGTGAGTCTCGGCGTGGGAATAAGCGGCAGGTGCGCGACGGCGCTACCGGGGAGCCACTTCAGGGGGCAAAGGCCTTCTCCCCAATCAGCCTGCATCGCCCCACGAGGCCCCGTGACACCCCACTCATCCTACTGGCCACCTTATACAAAACTAATACTTTTGGACACCCACTTGACCCCCCCACCCCTCAACGTAGGACATCCACATATTTAAAATATTAAAAAGCATGGAATGCAAAATCAACCCCTATATTTTTAGGGGTGAATTTTTTCAGTAGCATATTATTAAAAAAATCATATTTCAAAATTTGTATATACTCTTAGATACATTGGAAACAGTGTCAAAAGGGTTGCGTGGAAAATCTTGGGATACCATAATGGCGTCGGTAACGTGCGATTAGTAATTTTCAATGGGACTTTGACACCTTATGGGATAAGTCGCGATGGGGTTTTATTTGTTTCGGTGGATCTACAGGTATTTTTTGTACAACCTTTTCTTTGGCTTTCTCAGTAACCTTGGTAACGAGTAATGTCAGGTGAGGTTTGGGAAGGCAGTCGGATATGCAGTGGTGGGGAAACATTGTGAGAGGCTACTATAGTGCGCATTTAATTCCTTATGGTTATTATGGACCAACGCACCATGAAGATGGGCTGGGGGGACTCGGTCGGATAGGGGGTAGCGAGCGGGTCGGAGAGGCCAAGGATGCGAACGTATGGATTTTTTTCGAAAGGGTGCATCCGGTGAAACGTAGACTCTTTGCTCAAGGTGGAATTCAACGATTGCCATAAATCGGAGAAGTTATGGACTGGCGTCCATAAACTTCACGTGCAAGGTCATCGCTGAAAAAGATTCGATTCCGAATGCAAGGACTATGAAATTAATTATTGCACGGTTCAGTAACGAGCCTGTGCGTTTTCCTTGATAACTGTTGCACAAAGTGCATCGCCGTCGTTGCACATAAACATTGAAAAGTACTATAGGATCCAGCCGAGGTGGATTCAACGTGGATCGTCAAGCTAAATGCAAACCTGCACTTATTAAATAATTTTTTTTTTATATAATTACCTAAGTAACCTCGAGAGTGGTAAAGGTTTGATTTTTTTTTACGTTACGAAATATCCTGTCCGACGGATAAACTTTCCGAGAAAATCGTCTCGTCCTTAACTGCACTTCCGACAGGACGATTAAGGCTTGGTAATTACACGGCGCGCCAATCGCGGGAATTACATCGCATTGGACCGGGAGAAGATTATATGGAAATAGATGAAGTTTGAGGAGAAAAATGGAATAACTGCGAAATTAGATTAGGCTATATTTTATAACGTAAAGATAACGAGATTTAAATCGAAAATCTTTTTTTGGGTTTCTTATGTTCATTTTACATTACTAGTCTTTGACTTTACGTCGAGTGAAAAAAAAATAAAAAGATTCTTCTTCTTACTTAAAACCTTATTTTTTTTCTCTCGTTCCAATCGGAGAAAGTACCGATAACCTTAACAGACCCTAGGTTTGATCCTAACCTCACTTTAGATACGAGGACCGGTAGGAGCTGGAGATTACGTTGTATACACATACCGTCGGATTTACAAACATTTGCTAAGGATATCCCAGGCGAGTTTATCAAAAGGAATTTTGAAAATTTGGATACGATTAACCTTAATTGATACTTAGCCAAAGTGTACCTACCGCCGTGTAAAGAGGTTTTACCCAAAGTGAAGGTTAGTAGTGTCATGCGAGGTCACCAACTGTGAAATAATTAAATTCATTGAACGAAACTTCGGAGCGATGATCTTAAAGGTGTAGGTGTCGATGTGGGTGTACGACGCAATGTAAAAAAGTATCCCAGAAGCAAAAGGACATAAGCGTAAGGTCTGTTAATTAAATGAATTAAGGCGCAGTCAGGTAGTTTGTTAAATTTCTCATTTATTATTCGTCGTCTTTTTCTTCGAGCTAGGACTATAACGAATTCTCCATTGGCTTGGTAGCCGTGAAGCAATACCCCGGTAGGCATAATAGCTCGGGATAATATCAGGTACCAAGTTTTATAATTTTTTTTTTTCAATTGCCCATCCCTCATCTCCATACAACCATCGTTAAAAATATCCGGTATAGATAAAATACACTGAGAAATTTTAATGCTCGGATCGAAGAATAGTTCAAAAGTTAGGTTAGGTACTATCCGACATTGCAGCATTTAAACCGAATCAAAAGCCTGTAGGCCTTAAACGTACGGAAGAAGTACAGACTAAAAATTACCCGTAATACCCGAACTGTTTTACGAGTCAGACCGAGTATCGTACAATGTAGACATTAAATAGCAATGGTAAAGATGAAAAAAATGTTTACCGCTACTAACGCACGTGCAAAATTTACGTTCACAATTTGCTTCGCGATATATTTTTTGCTGCGGTTGGCTACCGTCCGAGCAACACCAGGACCACACCGCGCTTTATAATTTCAGGGCTGAATTAATTTCACCCTTGATAAAGAAAAAAAAAGGCCGGCGATCATTGACCGTTTGACATGCCGCGACTACAGGCCGAGCACGGCCGAGAATAACCGAAGTAAGCCGAAGCCGGGGTACGTATCTCGTGGGAAAACCGAGCAGGTGTGACTTGGTAGAAGCTTCCTGCAGTTCTGAGCGTGGCGCGAGTGTCCCGCGCACGCGCAGTGAACGTACTTTTGTCGCGCGCCCGTAACAGTGCGCATGCGCTCTGCACGTGCGTCGCCCGATTACCTCCCGTATACACGGAACGAGTATAGTAATGCGCATGCGCGCCGGCAGTTGTCGCCGCCGTCGTTCTCCCGGCATCCGAGCAAGAAGCGTGTGCGACACGTGGTCATTCTAGGGTGGCCGTCTGTGGGGAACGGATGTCCACACGAAGCGTTCCCGACACCAACGTAGAAGGGAGTTCCGTTATTATCTTGCATTATATCCCTGTACGAATTAATCAGCGATTTGTCTCGCATGATTTAAAAGCTCGAGACTTATCCCAACCATCCTAGCCTTTTCGCTGCCGTTTCGTCTCTGATTAATTACGACCAGATTTTCTTTTCACTGGGTAACCCGATTCTTTTTCTTTCGTCTATCGTCATACCAACTTAAATCACTATGTAAATCCGTGTCGTTCATCTGACTTTGGCACTTTGACGCCATCCAATAGATAACTCGCCATACGCGTCGCCTTAAACCCATATATAGATCCTGGACTAACACGAGTCTCTCACACAAGTGACGTCCTTCGTGTCTTCTTAGATATTAATTTCTTACGTAACTTCACCTCTTTTTTTCTTCTCCATACCTTCTTTCATCCTGTTCACGTTACCTGAGAACACAATCGAGTCCTATGGTACGCGGATCGTGGGCGTGTGCGCATCTCAAATCGGGATTCGACTTCCGTTACTCTAACTCGCGCATGCGTGTACCACTTTATACACTATAGAAGCGTGAGAACAGTTTCACGGTTAAACTCAGAAAGCATTCGATATTGCCAACAATGGCGTAAAGGGTGGTTTTATATGCGCGTAAGAAAATGTCTATATATAGGTATAAAGTGAAACGTGTGCCCTTTTGAAAAAAATATTCTCGTACAAGGATCGTGGTTTTAAGGGCTTCGAACCACATAAAGGATCTTGACCAAAAAGGGTCGTTTTAAAGGATCGCATCTGCTATACGAATATCCATGGCTACGCGTGTTGCTCCATAGATCCGTATGAATTTATTATCTTCGATTCGACCATAATACAAAACATTCTCAACGTTAACCATACTCTGTATTAACGTTCACAAGTAAGTTGTCGTAATACTTTCACGTAATAAATAATATACCTCGGCCACGTATGGTATAAGCGTACGTGAAAGCCAATCGTGGAAAAAGACAGTACCCTCCAGCAATTATTTTTCCTCGGGTAGCCAAACCTGAATCATCAGATCTCTACTCGCCGATGAAAGTTCATCTTCGATCTTGTTATTTTTCACCTCGGCTATCGGCCCCGCGGGCTATATAAACCACACGAATGAATTAATGCCACGTTTTCTCGTACCTATTTATGGACGCGCAACAGGTTAACGCCTACGTTTCCGGAACGCTCGTTTAATCGCGCAAGGGCGTTTACACCAGATAGCCTCCACGATTACACCGAAGGGGAAGTACCTTTTTATCACCGATGAATTACCACCACCTATACGGATAATTAAAGCTTGCGCTCTCCCCCCCCCCCTCTCTCTCTCTCTCGATGACCTGGAAGGGATGAGGCTGTGATTTGCATTTATTACACCACTTTTTGTGTACGTGTGTGCGCGTGTGTATAGCGGCCCTATACACTTTCGTACTCTATACTTACACATAAAAGTAACGCTTAGCTCTTAAGATATAAGTGTCAGACTTGTAAAAAAAATATAATAAAAAAAAAGGAGTGATTATTTTTTGTTGAGATAATCTAATGACTTAACCCTTATCAAGATCTATGAGATAACCATTAATTACATACGCATATAGAATAATTATGTGGCTATTAATTTAAATTGTTTTAATGAAAGAATTGGGTTCGTAAGAATTTTGAGAAATGGTAATTTAAGATTCATTTTGAATATATAGTTTTCAAGATCATTCCTCGCGGATGGTAAGTTTTTTTTTCAAATTCTTATCGTTTTATTCCATCCGTCCGGAGAGCGGAGGATCAAGAACTGAGCTTGTTATACCGGTCCGTCGTTGATCCTGATTCTTGGATCGTCTATACAGCCTGGTACACACGAGACGACGTACAGACTGCTGAAGTTGCTACAGGTAAGTAAAGGCACGTACCAACCGCGATCTACAGTCGTAAGTAAAATCGTCCTTCTGTTCTTCTTGGCAACGCGTGTCCGTGCGCCACGCTAAGATTTCAGGGTAACGAGCTTCCCTTTCATAAGAGATGACGGCCAAGATTGGCTTCCTTTGAATCGCCAGGATCCCGCGCGGCTCCAGTGCCTTAGCTAGATCGCGCACGTCGATCTTACCGATCTTTTAGTACAGTCCGATACGAGAACGATACACTGATGCATCGATACAACGACGAAGGCGTCGCCTCCCGACTCGATAATACCGACGCCTCGAGTGCCGTAAGACTTTAATTTATTGGCAGACCCCGCGATCCCATGGATTTTTGCCGTTACGAATTATTCCGAAAATTGCTATCAGATTATAAGTTATTAAACTCCCGAATAATTATTCGTACCCCTTGCGATGGATAAAAATTTTTAATTAAACGAGTAAAAGCGATATTGACGAAAAACTAATTAATCGTATTTTTATAGAACAAAAATACGTCTAGTTATAACGTGCGTGTGTTATTCCAGTAATTAAAGAAAAAAAATTAACCCTTTGTACAAGGGGGGGGATTAAAAAATTTTTCCTTTATTGTCACAGTACTTCGTCGAAATCGTCATTCAGACCCATTCGGTACACAGCGAAGCGGGACCGTTATACACTGACAAAAAAGGCACCCGTGTAATTCAGCATGGCGGCCATAGGCTTCGAAAGAAATAAGAAGACCGATGCCGGTGAGTACGTGTGGGTATTGAAGACCAGTGCACAGGTATGAAAGAATAAAAAAATGGGGAAGTGGGGGGGTGCACGTTTCTCGCACACGACCCCCACGTTCCGTACACGCTTCCTTCCTGCAAGCCATGACGTATACGATTCGGAGCTTCCGAGCCGGGGCTTAGGCGTGATTACCTTGTCTCAGGTGAGGTTAGGACGAAGAGGTGTGCCAAGATGGCCCAGGGGGTGGTTTGGGCAGGGTGCCAGAAGCGTGTGGTCGTCCCTAACAGAGAGCGAGGACAGGTGGCGATGAGAACCAGGGAACCTCGGAGCCATCGAGTTCTCACGCGCAAAACTCCAGCTGCCAGGGTTGGCGACGTCAGCGCCACCACTCCCGCACAATCCTCGAACACGTGTGCCATCTTAACCCTCGGCACGTTATCCTCCCCTATGTAGCTTCTCCTTAGGTATGTATTCGGGCACCCTTATGTATACGTACTTTTATGTCGAGCAATTCAGGGGGGCCCTAACAGTGAAACGGCCAACTTCACTTTGCTCGTACATATACATATATAGTCTATATACTGATATACCCATATTGCGGTGGGTCAGGAACTATAAATATTGTCGCACTACACCCTTCCATCCCCTTCCATATTTATGTCAGTTACATTCCATCCGCGTTTGACCCGGCCATCTTTAACTACTGGATTCTGCAACCTTCCCCTTTGTGACTTGTGGTATTGTACCAATTGACAGAATTCGTTAGGACGGTTAGAACGACGATTTTTCATAAAATTATTAGATTTTAACTGTTATCATTTTTTCACGGTTCGATATGAAATTTAGGTAGGGGTACGTGAAAAAAAACATGATAGTGGGTACTGATTATAATTTTTAATTAATATTAATTATTCGTTATCCGTCGTATCCTATAAATGATTCCAGGTAATTGAGGATCTATCGGAATATCGATCTGCAACCGGAATATTGATAGATCATTATTTTTATTCATCTGTCATTTTTTTTTTCTTATCGTTTGTCATACAAATTAATCTCTTCCTTCTTCTTTTGTTATACCCATACAGCTCTCACGAAATTGAGCTGGTGAATATTTTTAAGCACTGATATCTGATTGGTAGATCAACGCCCGTGTCTAGGTGATCTAATAGTGGCTGACTGGTCGATTGGTGCCCGAGTGAATGATTCGGCATTATCTCCGGCACACGTACTGCCCATCGACTATAACGATTCGACTTCGGCGTAACGTAATCTGATCGTAGGAATGTAATTGCTCCCGGTTATTCCACTTAGTTTCGATGAACGTACTACTTTGTTTAGCTATCACGGATCTCCATGATGAATCGTTGCCCAACATATTTACACGTAGAGAGAGTCAACTTGAGGAAGGAGTACGGTAACGCGTTATTAATGATAAACGTGGATAATTTTGGTCGAAACTGTAAAAAAAAGTATAGAGAAAGAAAATAAATAGTAATATTCCCGAAAAGATATGAAAATTATGGTATAATAAAGAAAAATACGATTGTTCTGATAATTGTGGCAATGGCAGAACGAATTTTTAAAATCAGTCACCTGTCTGTCTTTTAGTCACGATCCCGAAAGCAGACTACAGGTATCCGTGCACGTATCGGAATATCAAGCAACAGGTTATCCTTTTCCAGCGATCGGTACTCGGAGTCCTGATGAAACAACCCTTCTGGGCCCAGGGCGATAAAACAAGTCCAAGTCAGCTCAACCTGATCGGTAAGCAGACCCGAGAGTATTTACAAGTTTTACTGATGCTATATCCCACAAGGGATCCTCGTGTATACTACAAAGCAACTGAGAACCTTTATCCCTAGGGCCCGGCTCGAACTACCATTTTCTTTTTTTTCCTTTTTCTTTCCAATTCACTGCACACTATATCCCCGTCTCCGTGAGGACGGCATGTGCCGCGCTTGCGCCAGCTACCGTGCTGCTCGTGCTGTACACACGCCGAGGGAACTTTTTGTGCTTGGACTGTGTGTCTCGTCCGTGTGGGAGTCAAAGTAGTGAAGGGCGCATGCGCGTACCGGTTAAAACCTGATGGCGCTTGCATCGCCCAGCCACGGGTATATAAGAGGCCAGAGCCAGTCTCGAGGCGCATTCAATCACACCTACTCGAAGGTTCAGCACGCGGTGCGAACCAGCAACTGACAGTTCGGCACGTGCACGCACGAGTCTCACGAAGTACATAGAGAAAACCGGTTCCCTCGAGTCCAAGTCAGGATGAAGAAGACCGCGATTGTTCGTAATCTGATCTCCGCTAAGAGGGCCAAGGATTCCCTGATCCTATTCCGCGATTGGCTGGCCAGGGTGCGTAAAGGCGAAAATAAGTCCTGCAGAAACATCGAGGATCGGGAAAAAATCGTTAAGCAGAATTGCCAAAACGAGAATAGAGTTTCGGCTGATCTGGATGAACAGCGGAACGTCGTCAACGAGAATCTTGAGAATGAACGACGCGAGGCAGCCGGTAATGGCTGTTGCGTCATCACTAAGTGCCATTCTTGTATCGATTGGTGACTCGTGATTACAATATTTAATCCTGCTGAAGTCCTGCGAAAACCTTCTGGAGCTGATCTTGTGCCTGAATAACGAAGGATGGGTTGTCATCGTCGTAATCGTCTCATTGCTATTGGCAACATCATTACCATTATCGTCATCGTCATCAACATCAACATCATCATTGGTATACCCACTGTCAAAAATTTACTTGATTCAACCACTGTCCACCGGTCGACCACCAGCAACTGACTGACACGAGTAAGGCCTGATAGCCAATTGCTGCTTTGTAGCTTTATAATAGTATGTAGCTTTAGAGGTTACTCTTTGAACCGCATTCTGCTTGACTTCGCTCGAGTTGTTTTCTGGTTTGGAGCTTTAATTCGGACACTTCGCAATTTAGTCGGACTCGTATTCGTCGCCCGTTCTGACTTGACGAGTGTCGCGATGGCAATTTATTCTTTTAGAGTCGTTTGCAATATTTATCGAGCTTTAAATACTTTATACCATGTGATATTAGATATTTCAAGAAGATACAGAATATATAGAGAGAATGGTATATATTAGAAATAAGGTAGAGGTTTATAGATAAAAAAAATATATCGAATCTTATAAAAATAATTTTCTAACTGTGATAATAGACTTACGTAGACATTTAATTGTTTACTATTACTGAATAATTGTAGATTTACGACTGCGAATCGCCATGGTTCGACGAATAGGCCGCCCAGTGCATATTATTTATCGTAATATGAAACGTCTGTGATACACGTTATAAATAGAATAATTAAGAGGCAATATTATCAAATTTGAAAATATTTAGTTTTAACCTTTGCATACTGTGATCATTTTGGAAAATGTTCTTCCGTGCGATCTGTGATAATTTTAGGCTTAAGGTAGATGAAAAGTACGTCTGTGATAAGCTAGAGGTTAATTCGAATGAGTAATCGTGATATTGGAATGCTTTAATTACGTGAGAATTTTATTGAAAATTTTATGGATAATTTTGTCTTCCAACCTCCTGTGATATTATGCGTAAAATTTAGTTCGAGATGGATTAAGAAACTGTGATACTAGATTAGATTGTTAATTAAGCGACTTAAGATAATTCTAGAATTACTTGAAGCAAAGCTCGAGCGACGTTTTGTGATACTTAGATTATTCGAATGATCTTCGTACATTTTCGAATCGAATTTTCGCGTGTCAAACGAATTCAAGTTGATCGCAATTTTGTTATCGGGATGTTTCTTCTTTTGTGTTTTGTTCTAATTATTGTATCATTTATTGTACTGTGCGTTTTCTTGTATTCGCTAAGGATTTTTTGTTTCTATTTGTCGTATTTTTTTCATTGCACTTTTGTTTGTATTCATTTTGTTTGCATCTAAATATCCTCGCACTTCGTATTTTTAATCGTTTTTTTATGTTCTCGGTCGTCTTCGTTTCGCTGTATTTTTTTTGGACCGCATGATCCAATAGTAGCTTTGTGTGCTTTAGCTTTGTAATGCATATGTGTTCGATCAATAAATTGTGTGAAAAACATCTAATTTGTATCTTCAATGGCTTCCCAACACTCGATCCTTCGAATCCAAAAATTACATATAAGAAAAAAAATTCATTTTTTTATTTCGACAATTACAAAATTAAATTTAACTTTGTCATCTGCTCATTTTATATAAATGTAAAAATATTTATTGGAATTATTTTTCGATAGCTTTTCAAAATTATAAAAAAAAACCTGTCAACGATGACAGTTCGATGGAAACATTTTATTTAATATGGTCGCATTTAATAATAACGAAAAATATAATTCGAATTATGGCCATGACGACAAAAAATCCAGTATCGACAATAATTGTCAATTATTAAATGTAACGATATGAAAGAAAAAGAAAAGAATGAAATATGTACTTCGTTAAAATCCCGTTTGGTCCCATTTGGCGCTATTTATTGCCATGCGGCAAGTGCACCATCTGTTACGAAATCCTTAAAGCATGAACGGGCAGTTTCGACCCTTAACCATAGATGGCAACCGGTGCAAAAATACTACCCCGACTAAAAATTTCTACCACCTTGAAATATTTTCTATTTAAATTTCGACTGAACCTAAGAAAATTTTTAATTAAACAAATACTTGAAACGACAGGGCGATCAATCATAAATTAATAAAACATAAAATCATCAAATAAAAATGCAACCACCATTAACTGTACGTATATAAATATTCGAAAAAAAAAATATTTAAAAAAAAGCTTTATTTACCGATACCGCCGGTTATTTACCATTGTTATACAGTTATTTAAAATCCGCCATCTCGCCTTTTACAATAATGCATTTAATATCTGATTAGTATAGATTCAAAATAAAATCATGAAAAAAAATGTCTCCAAGAATAAATGTCACTTTGACACTAAGTGCTTTACAAGAAAAGCAACCCTGTTTTTTCTAAGACATTTGACAGTTTCTTCCGAGCTGGATGAGATCGGCAGGCAGAAGTAGAAGGGAAATGAAAAAAAAGAAATCAAAAGAAATTTCACGAGCTCGGATTACAAACATTAAGGATCATTATATGGGTAGCCAACTACCTGAAAAGCTTTCATTATAGGCTGCACGTTTCAATACAATTTTCCATTTAGATTATCTGGCTGATCTGCGCAGATCTTTCCTCTATCTTAACCTATAAGGCTATGTCGAATGCTATGGGACTATCCCAGAAGCGCAACTCGACACCAGCTTGGGGTGAAGCCCATAGAAAAAACATCTCAGAGCCCTCGTGAATCTTACGCCACATAAAGAGGGATACCATTTCTTTATGGGCTCTGCCTAATCTTCTACTAAAGTGGCAGAGCGTTGGGTTACGTTTTCAAAACGTGTATGAAAATATTGTCAAATATTTGCCAGAGAAACCTTGTGGCTCCTGCATGACCCCTTGAACTTTGGGAGGGAAATTTTGAAAATTTCTACTTAGAGATTCATGAAAAATTAATTAAATGGATTATGCATTTATTTTTAATTCAATTTTTATCGAGCGTATTTAATCATGGATCATTTTATAAGCGACAAGGACCAATTTAAAAACAAGGCTGTATCGGATGTGCTATTTTTTTATTATTAAAATTTGATTTGTATTTTATAATGTACTTCAATAACGATAAAAATTTTTTTCTTCTAATGTATACATATAGACATTTTTCATAAAGGATATTGTAAAAGGTGGATTCAAAAGACTCTGAAAAATCTATTACAGTCTTCATTCAAAATGTTCACTACCCAAAAAATATTTTTGATTCGATTCAAAACCGTTTTCCAAATGCCTGCAAATGGTTGACTCGTTTCGTTTTCGTTGAGTGAATTAGTAAATTCGGTGCCTCGGGCACTCACGATCCTTCATGATCCTTAAAGGACTTTCTTTTGTGACAGGCCCCAGCATTATGGACTGATTTTCGAGTTATTTCGACTTATTCAACACAATAGTAACCTCGATTCTCGATCTCCATTGTAAAGATGACCGAGCATTGTCGTGGGCACAAAAAAATTTTTTCTCGAATTCTGACGAAATTTTTTTTCCTTCGTATAAACAAAAGTTGATCCATGACAAAAACTATGCTTCCACGAATAAGATTAATATTTTAATTTTTTATTTATTTTATCAATTTCATACGTCATTAAAGAAAACAATAAACGCTATTCGATCAGTCCCCAAAAATCTAATAAACCATACCGAAAATATTGATCATAATAGTTTGCAAAATACAATTATAAAATTGTCCAAAATTTTTTCTCTCAAAATTTTATCTCTATATTTGTGGCTTAAACCGCCACGTTTCTACGCCAATGTCATCCTATCCGAACAACTGACTTGGAATTTGCCGAGCTATTTTCAAGGGACAATATCATAGGGAGACAAATTTCTTAAAAATGTACCTTTTCGACTGGTAAAAGGGACAATTATCGCATTATTTGACGCTGTTTAGCCCCTGACTCGAAGCCTTGCAAAGAAGTCTACAGTTCGAATCATATAGTCAATGGATTTCGCGTGAGCAGTACGAAACGTCATTGTAAAGATTTCGATTTTCAAAATCTCCCGAGACATTCGCTGTGAGGGTAAGGTTTATATATTTGGCCAGGTGAGACCATGGCTTATTGGCTTCGATAATAGACACATTAAGTCAATTCCCAACGTCAAAATTCCTTTCTTAGTCATCTCGGTCGCCAGGTGGAAAAACTTTGGCTTTTCGAATTTTGTCATTTCACTAAAGGAAAATTAAACGACGAGACAGGTTTCGTCTTTAGCTCAAAACCCAAAAAAATAGCAGACGATTAATACCGACTATGCCAATACACTCGAACGATCCTAAATACTCTCGAAAAAAATTTGAAAACTAACCAATTTCACAAAGGATATTGCAAGTCTGACGCGAATTGAAAATGTTCACATTTCAAAAGATTCACATTCCATACAATATTTTTCAAAATATATTCTCGTACTGCATAAGAAAAAATTGTAATTTTATAATTGTCATTTTTTAATTTTTTCTCCATAAATCAAAATCATATTTCTGTAATCTATTGTCCAATTATTTTTACCCCTTCTCACGCACTGGACCAATCATCTCCAAAGGCTCTTTTTTCACTCTCCGAGTCGCTATCGTCCTTATCCTCCGTTTTTCAGTACCAGCATACTGCGAAGATATTTTTTTCACCGAAATTTCGAAAGTAATAATACAACAGCCCTCAACTTCAAATAATTGCATTGCAGTGGGCACCGTCGAATATTTCGGCATTTACGTTTCAATTCTATTTCGAGGCAATTGGTGTATCGAGTTCTTCCTTTTTTTATTTGTAGCCGCCTACCAATCGACCGAAACGAGTGCTTGGTCAATTCTGGACAAAAGCGCGAAAAGTAGCCACGGCACGGCAAGTATAAGTACAAAAAGAGAGAGAGAGAGAGAGAGAGAGAGAGTAAGAGTGAAACCATAATAAGAACGTAAGAATATAAAAGTGAAATGAAAAAAAAAAAGAAAAAGAAGTGGAAGTGTAGAGCGAAGAAAAGCCAGGAGAAATCCCCTCGCACTTGGCTACACATCGGAACGCCTTTGAGCGAGTGATCCTTTGTGAACACGTGCACGGAAAATCGTAAATCTAACTAAAGAAAACCCATAGAAAAACCAGCGGGTCTCTTGTGCTCCAAGGAGGGCTCGGAGAAACCTACACTAAGTGGATAATGGGTCAATGGCGCAGAGGCACAAGAGATTCTCGCAACAGCCTGTACCACGAAAGTCACGAATTTTCAAACTTTTAAATATCCCGCCACTGCCTACACTTCCCAGCCTCACCCCGTCTTCACGAACAACGTGCCATTGTAATGTGGGATTTACTGGGCAGCATTCAATAGCATTGTACCTAGCGGAGTGATAGAAATATTTGTATCTCCGAGCACCACAAACCCTGAGTGCACTCACGGATCCACCAGAAAAGATTCCAGCCAAGTCCGAGCCAAGAGTTTCCTGTATTTTCAAAGGACGGAGATAACGATCTCCCGAGGATTAGGATATCTAAGAAAAAAATTCGGTGCGGAAGTGAAGTCGAAATCCTTAACTGATACGACGTAAGAAAAAAAAAAATGATAAAAAAACTGAACTACATTGCGGCTAAAAAGAATTAGTATCCACCGTAAGAAGCTTTCCTGGAAAAAAAAAATTTCAAAGTTTATCATCTCATCGACTTCGATCACGTACGTAAAGAGCTTACGTCAAGCGAGAAGTACGATATTTCTCAGTTTCCAAAAATAGTCGAAAAAAAAGTGTTTTTTCTTTTTTTACCCCCATTAAGTAGTCCACGCGAAGGAGTCCTTTCCGCAAGACACAAGTGTGCCTTGCATGGTGGCGATAGCGTATGTTTGTCCAGGGAGCAAAAAAAGAATGACAAGAATGAGGATAGGAGGAGGAGGAGGAAGGGGGGGGGGGGCAAGGGGAGGAAGAGGCTCTCATATTTCGCCTTTCGAACTCTCGACCACGTGTGTCTCGCATTACGGATGGGCACCAGTCTCTGTTTTCCCTCATTCAACCTTTTTTTTTGCCTCTTTCCTCGTTCCTTGTATATTTCACGAGCTGACCAAATTTAGCGCACATGTCAGACCACCATTCAGTCGTGCAGTCCGACTTACCGTCCGCCATTACCGACTGGCTGCTTCTCCGCTAATTATCGTTGGGACCGTGCCGACCACTTCCGGTCGGTAACTTTCTCATTCTCCCTCTCTCTCTTTCTCTCTGGTTTTATCGCGATACAATACGACAGCCATTTTTAAATCCATCTCTGCTGTGCGCTGATATTATTTCTCTTTGTGCACTTATCCGCGCACGAAATTATAGGAGAAGCCTTGTAACAATGGAAACGCACGTAGTGGTCAATATGCGGTTGACTTGCGGAAATTATTTGTGCAAAATAATTAAGAGTCCTTCTTCTTCTTCTTTTTGTTTTAAATAAAACGTTCGGAAATATTTTCTTAAAAAATTTTTATTAACGAAAAAAAATATCGTCGTTCGATCGACAACAGAGATGCGTCATGAGTCACATGAGTGTCGCGCTCGAGCAGTCCGCCCATATCTATTAATAGATAATCACTTCCAGCGTAAGAGGCGGGTAAGAAGGAGAGGAGCACGTAAGAAAAAATTCCGTAAAAAAGAAGTCTGGCGGTAGAAACCTCATGGCAAAAAAAAAGTGACTGACCACGTGCAGGCACACGTGACGCCGTGGGAACCGAAGGGGCCGCGAGAATGTTATGGTAGAAGAGGGATAGGGAAAAAAAGGAAGAAAAAAAATAGACAGAACCATAACGTATCACAGCCATACCATAACATTATTGCGAGAGCCCATCGCCATATTAAAATAGATCATTCACTTTTTTTTTATTTCTGGCTTACCCTTCTTGCGAACCTTGTACAACCTTTTTTTTATCCCACTTCTCCATGGGCAACCGCGCATTCAGGTAAGCTGGATTTTATGGGGGTCCTTACCTGGGCACAGGTGTACACACCGCTGTGTTTCTTCCTTTTATGGGGGTGCCAGCCATAGCAGGTTCTCATACGATTTTTCTAATCGGGTTTTTTTTTTAACCCCCGTAACACCGTGATAAAGCTAGCGCCTCCGGTTTATCGAACAAAATTGATACTAATCTTGGGGACGAGTTAGGTCATTTTTCAATTGTAATTTTATATGAGGATTTCAGGTTTTTATTTTATCTAGCTTCCCGTAATTTTTTAATTGATACGATACAACACTTAAAGTCGGGTCTACAACAACTAATTAACAATTGAGCGGCACTAAATTATAATAATAATTAAATTTCTGTATGTCAAAGTGGGGGGTGCTAACTTTATGGGGGTCCCGGGTAACCCCCTAGTGGTTTTAACTGGTTGTCTCCGTTAAAAGATTCTGATGCTGATTCTATGCTGATTTAAGTGCTTCGTTGACTCCCCACATAATGCATTCGACAATGCTCATGGAGTCCGATTAGTCGGGCGAAAGGCGATATTTACCTGGGACCATTGCAATTTGAGAAGAACAAGAGGAACATGGGGTTTCACCCAATTTGAGTTTTAACGAGGAAATCGGATATCGCGTACAAATTTACCAGCGGCCGATAGCGTTCGAATTTCAAGTCTTGCCGTAGTGGACTACGGGGGAGTGGAATGAAAGGGGTGGAGGAGAAAAAGATATGGTTAAAAAAAAGAGATGCGATTTAATGAAGAAACCTGTAGCAAACCACATGGGTTATTGAATCAGCACATCGAGAATGGGTTTGTACACCTTGGTTTCCGATGCTCATCCGTCCCTATGGTCGAATTTGATATTTCTCCAATTACTAATAGGATTGTACTTATTAATTCGTGAGGCAATTTTGAAAAAAAAAGGGAGCACTCTACTATATACTCTGAGCCTTTTAATTGTGTACCCGTGGAACGTGATATTATTATCGTTTTTGAAATAACAGTATAGTATTACAATACTTTCATTCATTTAATAAAATCTGTAAACCCTCAAAAAATGTTGAATCAAAATGAAATTCAATCGTTTCGAAAATGGGAATATCACGAAATTTAAACTTCCGTTGCAGTTTGGAGAATAAAAAAATTTTTTAATTCCATTTAAGCCAACAAAAAAAGTTCACCCACATTTTATACCCCCACTCCAATCTGGTTAAACTTACATTTTACAGTCGTGTATTCCAATCTCGGGAAGCTTTCAAAGTGCCAATTTCCGGTTTTACCATTGCGCTACCATTGTCAGTTTCAGGCAAGATTTTGCGAAATATTATACTCATGCACCTGCCCTGGTGGCTGACTGGGTGACTGGCTGACTAGGCCCTCCTTCAGGAGATAGTTTCTTCCTTATGGCGTGTTGAGGAGAGGAAGAAGGTTATCAAGATGGAGGTCTCAGGGTGAAACGAAATCCAGCCGGTATCCTTCACTAAGTAGTGGAACCATTTTAACTTAGCACTCAAATTATTATAATTTTTTTTTCAGGTAATCCTTTCTGGAGTCCCTCTTCAATGCCGCCGGACAGGAAGTTCCTTCAATACTTTTTTTGCTCCTACCTTTTTTTTTTCTTTCCTGACCCATCCCGCGTCGCATCCTAAAACCTCAGCCCTCCAACCTTGCGCGCTCATTTGTATTCTTGGGCCCACCGGTGGGCCCAATGGCCTTCAGAAATCTCGCAAAAATCTGTAATCCGTCCATCCGGTTTCACGTTTCGCGTTCCCTCTCGCAGAAGATCGCATTGTCCTTCACGTCCGTTGTTCCTTATGGTGTCTTCAGCTTGATAAATGACTCCTACCAGGCCCAACCAGGCCCCACTGAACGGGACACGAGTATAATGGGACACCGGTCACTTATATACGATCCAAAAAAAAAAGAGCCTGAAACTTTTGAATATATGAAATTTTACGTAAATCCTAATTCTTGTTTAATACGAAATTCCATACTTTTTTTTCAAATTATTTTAACGCTGAACAGTCCGATTTCCAAAAATAGATTATGAGTCTGTCTTTAAAAGCGAGGCCGAAATTTAGTGATACTTAACGAGCGCCCGACTTCGATAAAACACTTAATCGCCTTTACGTTTCTAGAAATTGAGTGACGCGCAAGAAGAGTTTTTATAAGGTGGAAAAAAAATTTATAAAATCACTCCTACGGGACATCCGGTTGCGAGAGACTATCCATTTCGCACTTAAAAAATTCCAGAGTTTCAGAGATGGTAAGCGTCTTTAACAATTCCTGGAAGTGTCTCTTATACGAAATGAGTATCTTTAAGCAGATACCAATCTAGAGATCATTAGGATCCAATTGAAGTTCGCCAAATTAACTATACATATTCTACCGGGTGTGTCTAAATAGTACAAATAAAAACTGTCACACTACTTATCGACAGGCATAAATTGACCAAGTTAGGGATTCTTTGAAAAAAAAAAAAGGTTCCTTGGCACAGAAGGTACAATAGATTGGGTATCATATTTTAATGTGTCATAGCCAAAAAATTTTGGTGAATCATTTTTAGTATCTCATTGATATCACCGACTGAGGCTCAGCGGGATGGCAAACTATTTTACTAGTCTAGTACCAGGCTGTTACTACTACTACGAGAATTGCCGGTAAGGCCACTTTAGGGATACTAGTACCATGCCTACTACCGTGCACCCCCCTCACCCCCCCGGAAAATAGTTAAATGGATTTGTAGCCTTACACATGTTCGCGAGTGAAATAGTTGTCAGAAGTACGACTGAGTTGTATAAAAGAGAGCCGTTGTAAGGCCCATCAAGAAAATGGCACAAAGCATGGGGTTCGGTAAAATCCAATGGGCCCTATTTCGGTGCGTTTCTTCGTTCTGCGGAAACCTACGGGACATAGTCCTGGTATAGGGTTTGGTTTTCACTTTTCAGGGCGATGGGGAGGGGAGGGGGTGTGTTTGGTTGTGTTTGCGCGGGCCCGCGGAAAATCCATTGAGCTGCTGGCCCAACAGAGCGACGAGGGCCCTATTGTGGGCCCAGGCGCGTTATTATGGTTACCCAAAGATCGAGGCCTACTCTGTTTTGGGGTGGGACTAGGGTGTTATGGCTGTGTTATGGGGATGCTACGGGGGGTGTTACTAGAAGCCAAGGGGCATAAGCGGGCGTAGTCAAATTTAAAATCCTAAGGCCCCTTTTGTCAATCATGCCAATTCCGAAGGGGTCTTATATTTAGGTCAGACCCACTTTCGTATACATATTCATCGATCATTGCTCATTAGGACCAGTGAAACGAATTGATTGCAAAGTTTTTGGTGGCAAGTAAGAAATAGTAAAAAATAAAATGAATAAGGCCCAATACGTCATATCCTTACTATATCTGTCGTATCGCTCGTAACTGTACCCATTAAAGAATAAAAATCTTTGTTTCTCAGTAGAAACTATCGGAAAACAAAATAAATTTTTCTGATCACGTTCACTCCCGTTCTCTCGGACACCATTGAACTACACGTTGTGTAGTAAAAATCAAAATGCATCCAATTCAGTCCCATTCACACACAGCATACGGAACCACGTATAAATTCATGAGGTGTCAATGTAAACTTCACGCCATGGTAACCAACCACCATAGACTACCAATACTCCCAGCCGATCGGCATTATTGGAATCGACGTATGAAACTCGAAGATTTATTCCCATGGTGATCCTCACAAATGGCCCTACTAAACGTACTTTCCCCATACAAGTTCTCGCCCCCGTAGGAGTCCCATTGAGTTACAAACGATAGGAAAACTAGCGCTACGGTGCACACGGGTCGCGTACAAAATAAAAGGCCCCAGAAACGCGGGCCCCATGGAAAGACCAGAACAGAAGATAGATTCAACGAGACACATACACGAGGAGGGCCCAAACGCGTAAGAGAACATAAAGAGGGTAAGAAGAAGAAAAAGGAAAAAAAAAAAGACGAGCGCGTAAGGCCCCTCGAAGTCAAAAACGTCAACGAAGATCCTTTAGGAAGCACGGCGCTCCTGGACGTCTCCCACAGGACAATACGGAACTCTGGGATACAGGATGAGTTCAAGACTGAGGGTGGCATCGCGGACCCAAAAAAAGGGCCTGAAAGGGACCACGACGTGGCCACTCTCACAAAGATGTCCCCGGTGACAAAAATATTTAACAACAATCGGCATTGTCCTTCGCGCTGACGACGCGACATCTTTTTGGGCCCTATTCGAAATTACGCTATTGTACCCAGCGTGGATGCTGCGTCGCAGAGTGATGTCTTCTCGTAGCACCGAATGCGACCTCCTGATGTCTCTTCTACAACTGCCTCTTCCGTTCCTGGTACAACACTTACCCATTTGAATGTCCCGCCTTTTCATTGAACAATACTTGGCCGTCCTTACCGGATCTTATACATTATTTCAAAACAGTTTGGCAGCCCTTAAGAAAAAATCTCGTACCATGAATATATTCGTATACCCAAAGTTACCCTTGTTTGGGAACCGTACTAGTTTTGTTTGAGTGACCAATGTTTGTCCATTGGTGGTAGACCTTATTGGGGTTGGTACACACTCCCTTTGACCCACAGTCAAGATCAGTTTGTTACGTATTACTTGGGATGCTGGGTAACTAAGGTGCGAACCAGTTCGGAATGAAGATGACACCGGGTAGATATTTATGGGCCTCAATTTGTTACGTTCCTGACAACGTTCAGAGCTCAGGACATTTTTACCTGAATAATGGAAGCTCTCGAGCACGAGATACGTATTGCAGTAATTTTTGGATAAAAATGTAAAAGGACAATAAAGATCTACATAAAGTATAATGGCAATGATACGCAGGGTACAACGCGTCTCAGTCTTTCTTTGAGCATTTTAAAGGGGCCTGATGCCCCTTTACATAGATTTAACATATGATAGTAGCCCGGTAAGGAAGATTTGAGAGATCTTACGGCAAGTCTCGGATAATGTACTAGAGAACCCTTTCGATTGAAAAGCCGCCCCTAATCGCCCCATCTCTCGGCGGAGGGGTGGGCCGGGTTGCTAAAGGGATAGAAATTAGACGAGAGTAGAAATAAACTAGAGAAAGAAACTATCCATTTATAGGACAGAAGCCATTGCTTCAGGGCTTGTAATTTCGGCTACCTGAAGCCTCTAATCGTAGAGGTTAGATCAGGCGGGGACTGACAGTGTCACTTTTCGTACGGACAATGAAAGAGGCGGGAGCGATCGTCTAATTTCTTGGCGAGGACAAAGGAGAACGTCACTTTTTGAAATTCCTGAGTGAATATGAAAAACTCGTAGAGGATGGGAGATTAGGTAGAGAATGAATTTTTTTTTGAAAAACTTTTTTCAAAATACCTCAAGCGTCAGACAGTACACGCACTCGAGGGCCTATTCTCTGCTGATTTTATTCACGGCTTTATTTTTGGTCTCTCGTTTTTTTTTTTTGAAAAATCTTCAGGCGTTAAAGTCTCTCTTAAAATAATCCAGAGCCATCCGAGCAGGATTACGCGGTGGCAGCGAAGGCTGTTGCACTTGAACGAAGATGCTCAAAAGATGCAACTGAGTCGGAAAAGAGGTAGAGGATCTAAGATGGGGCCTTATAACTATGCTCGGGGGACTCTTGAGGGCCCCAATTATTTGGATATATAGTGAGACGTTGTATGGCCATGACGCCTTCCAGTTACGACAGACCCGAGGATTTGGGAGCGTGAAAAAGGTTCTTAGATGAGGAAACTGGCACCCGTCTTATGTGTGACTGGCTAATGTACACGAGACTTCTTGAGGATTGAGACACCCGATAGGATCAAACTTAAGGCTGTTTAGTCGGTTGAGATAAACATGTCTTAATGTTTTATCTCGGGGCTGAGCGTCGGAATTTATTTTTCTTCGAGCACAAGTAAGGGTTGAGTGTTTCGATGGATAAACGTGGGAGTAAGATGCACTTACCATTAGTTTTGATAAAGGCAAAAGCAGAATTAGTCAAAAATAGTTTGATGAATTTTTAAAACGTAGACGTGATTAAATGTAATAATTAAATTTGACAAAAAGGCTGTTTTTAATTTTTTTCAAAGAATGCGTGACGATAATTTAAAAACAAAAAAGAGGGAAATTAGTCGTATTGAGTTAATTGAGAATTTTGAAATTATTAAAGAATTTTTTAAAGAATTTTAACGATGTGGGTAACTTGCTTATGCAATAGGAACAATTATCACTTCCGATCGATAGGAAGCTGGAACCTGTTTGGAGAATCCGACCTTATCGGCAATCATCAAAGGCCACTGGAATTCGACTTCCGGTTGCAAAGGATCCCCTTTTGGAAAGCGTCAAATTGGTGCGGAACCTTTCCGAGTTCCCGTTACGGAACAAAAGGGAGCAGGACCGATGGAGGAACCGTAAATTGGGCTCCTGACTATTCCTACACCCACATTTTCATATGAACCCTACCAACAGGGTCTTCACGGGATTTGTGGGCGGAGATGGGACTGCAGGACCCAAAAAGATCACAAGATACCAATAGGGCCTAAACACAACCGGAGCTAACTAGTTGGACGAGTAGAGGCAGGTGTTCCCGTTTTTTCGAAAAAAAGACAGTCCCTTTATTCATTCAATGGAATTATTGCACTTTCGGTTGCGATTTCGACATGGTTAAAAAAATGAAAAAAAAACAGCCGGAAACACTTTAATTTGCAAATTCTGCAGGTCAGCCAACCTTCACCTGCTTCCGTACTTTCAAATAACATAAATACCCGATTAATCACGAGTGTGACTGACCAAACAAAATCGTCAAAAAACTAATAATAAATAATTTCCAAAAAGCCACGTCAGGAATGAAAATACTTTCTGTGTAAGAAGATATTTACAAAAATATCCGACTTAGATGTATATTGCGTAAATAAAATTCTTATTGAACTTTTCTCGCATGATTGTACACGCATAAAACGAAGGTGCATCTAAGTTCTCTTTGTCATCTGAAAACAGCATCCACTGTTCGGAAAAATGTGATGGTGGTCCTAATCCTAATCCGTTGCACGTTTGTAGGTCAGCTAGCCTTAGAGTTTGGTTAAGGTTGAGCCATTCTATTACTCCGGGACTTTTGGGTGCAAACAAAAATTTGGAAAAAAATCAGCGAACCGTGAAGTTTTAACGCCCTGAAGACGATCCGAGCACCATTACAATTCCATTCACGTAGATCCTTCGCGGATTTAGATCGGGCACGATTATGGCCGAAGACCTCGTAAACGATGATCGTCTCGTCCCGACACAAGATCAGTCTCAAAATTTGCGCGATCCGCTTTTCCGAAATATTTTGGTACGCGACGCGTTTCACGCCTCGCTAAATATATTTAACGAGCCGAATGCACGTCGATAAAAGGACTGGTTGCTTGTCTACCTGTATAAAGACGTATACATGTATGGTACCTACTTAGGCGAAGAATTTCGTTAAGAAAGACCGTTTTTTGGAAAAAAAAAACATCAATAGTTTTACACAAAGGAGGACGAGGTGAGATTACTTATTTGCGATTTTTTTATGGACCTATAAGGATCTAACAGCTTACTTTGTTGTGAAAAAAAATTTTGAATAACGATTAAATTATAAAACTTTTTTGAAAACCATAGTTGGCTTTATATAACCATTATAAATCATCGTTAAAAGAGTAAACTGAAAATAATATTTAAAGAGCCAAGTGAATTTCGAATTAGGCGTAAAGTCAAAGGGTCAAAAAGGTTTTATAAAATTTTCAAAATATACACAATGTCAAAGACAAGCAAGCGTTTATTGGTGGTCAAAAAATGTTTGGAGACCCGAACGACGTCAAGATTTTGTCATTCTTCTTGAATGGCGACGCGAATTGCAGAAGAAGTCCTCGAGTTCGCATTAGAGTGGCATCGTAAAATTTGTAATTTCGCGGGATTCCGTTCTAGATCGAAATAATTCTCCACGCAGCAACCACGCGATTTCCGCGGCGATTCGTCCCACGAAATTTACGTGTATTCAAAAGTCGAAAAAGATTTTCCACGGCTGCTAAGACATGACCGTGATATATATCCGTTTTCAAAAAGCCATCACATTGTTACCGGGAAGAAGCGAAGTGTCCCTGAGTCACTATCGTACCCATTTAGGATACCCACTTCGTAAGAGGGAGCCGCGAAATTCAAAAAGAAAAATCGTCACGCCAAATTTACATCGCAAGTCGAATATCCATTCTACCCGCGGTAACAAATACCTCTTTGTCCCCCGAGTCCCTAGTTTCTTTCTCGAAGTCGCGAACCGCCATTTTTTTCCTTCTCTCATCCCCACATTGAGAATTTTCAACGAACGGCCGATACGCTGATTTTCAAACTCTGTATGTACCATCCGTTTCTCTTTGAAAAATTCGACAAACACTCTTTGTCGTCCTCGCGTCCAGCAGCAGCCCAAGATAATTCCCGTGACGACAGATCACTCCTGCACCAGGTCCGCCAACCTTTGTATCCTTAAACGTTATTTATAACCCTCTTTTTTTGCCATCCTTTATCCCGTACGAACCGCCCTGAGTCTCCGAGGCTCTCTGTCTCGTTAAGGAACTGGATCGACTCGCATTTGCATGGCTTTATCCGATTTCAATGAATCCCTCTCTTTACCTGACTGTACACCTCGGATCTACCGAAAGATGTTACGATTTTACAAAGGCGCACTGAGCATAGCTCGGTATTAATTCTATAAGCCAGATACATTTATAAGGTTATCCGATTAGAATTAATCGTGGAGACTCATCAGAAGTTTCTTGTGTATGTGGCGCAGGGGAAGATAGTTGCCTATAGGATTTGAAATGTATTAAAAATATTCATCTTATTAATACTGAATAATACAGGGGAACTGAATGGATCTTTCTCATTAGCATAAAACGATAGAAACGTTGGTAGATTTAATGAGAAAAATTGTAAAAATATATGTTACCAATGTACCTGCTGGGTAATTGTATTTTTCAGTCTTACCGAACGACTGCTACGTATTTGCATGGAACATTGGAAATGATGGGAAAGATTGTGCGAATGAAAAAAGAAAAAGGGGAACTTGTTGCAAAAAAAATTTCTGTTAAGGGCATTTGACAGAAATTGTACTGTTACGTGAATGGGTCTAACATAAGTAATACGGGAGTATTTCCAAATACGGTTGAAAGTAAAAAAAAAGTTATTATAAAAAAAAAGGTACATCTTGGTCAGTAATAACTTAAAATGGGATCCGCTGGTTATAGAATAAGAAATACGTAATTTCGGTGGCGCTTACAAGGGAACCGGTCGAGCACTAAAAAGTCTTGCTAGAGCGGAAATTGGCTGGAATCTTTGACAAAAAAAAAATGGAAAAAGACAAGAGAACAAAAAGTCGAAATTTCTGAAACCAAGGAAACGGTGTACGGACGTTATACGCGGTGGGATTAGTGACGTCGAAAATTTTGTGTAAACTAAATGGATCCTGTGACCGGAATCATCCTGCCGTGAAATGGCCCACCCAAAACTTACTCGAAGCACCAAGGAGTATATGAACCAAAAAAAAGTCCCCTCGAAATGGTATATAACGGGGGCACAATTTTACCCCCGAAAAATTTCTTAGCTACCGACGCGGCATCGTGGAAATTCATTTTGAGACGCGATCTACTGAGAAACGCCCTCCAAATGAATTTAGGATCCAACGGATGAAATTGGTCGCTCAATAAATACTGGGTGTTTTTCTAGGGAAGCTGCGTTGAAGAATGGTCACGAAATATTACTAGGTATAGGGAATAAAAGGATTTCGTGGTACATTAACGTTTCAAAGACCTAAAAAAAATTGAAACCATTCTAAATAGGCAATTTCTTTAAAATAAAGGAATCAATTGGAAATTGCCCGACTTATGAAAAATATAAACCCGAAAGATACGTGAGAAAAAAAAATCTTTTAAAGTAATACCCATTTTTTACAATTTCATCAGCAATTCAAATCAATTACATCGAAGTGGGTAATTTACAAAAAAAAAGTGATATATTATAAAAACTATTTTCGACCAATTTTCAATCGGACATGCGACTGAGAGGAATTTCTATAAAATCGGTAGTAGTGTTAAAAAGAAAACGAGAAATTCACTTTATTACAAAAGCATCAAGATAGAAAATTGACTTTTCCATAAAAGGGACGTGGGAGGGGGGATGACATTTGGTCCACGTAGCGGTAGAGAGTCTAGTAAATCGGTTCTCTGAAAACGATCGCGAGGAGGTGGAATATAATAAAAATAAAAAAAAGCAGGAGAGAAATAATAAAAAGATAAAGAGGACGAAAGATTAAAGAAGGGAGATCCAATGGATAAAAGATAGAGAGAAGGAGAGAGCAGAGAGATACAGTGGGATACCAATTTTCACGGATGGCTCGAAATCACCTTATAATGACACGGAAGGTTTTTGCCTTTTTTTCGACTCCGCTCAACACGAAGAAATGCTACCAATTTTTAGGAAGCCCTTGGAATCATTAGGTATGGCGATATAGGTAGGTACCGCGGATGGGTCCGAACGGGCCCCGGAATAGGGTCCCTCCCTGGTGACTAGGATCCCCGATAGTTGCCTCTTTTTTGTAGCGCTAAGGGGTTTTATAGCGTTGATGGGCCACTTGTTATAGAGTTGGATGCACGTGTTCTAATGGGCATAGGGGAACCAAAACAAAAAAAAAGAGAAGAAAAGAAATAGGGAGCGGAGTAGAGCAAGGGATAAAAAAGGAAACGGGACACCACGCTATAAGGTGGAAGATCGGAATCAGGTTAGAAGCTGTCATACATTTACCCATGATTACTCAAATTCCCTAAAAACCTCTATCGTACGACTGAAAAACATTATTTCCAAGAAATTGGCAAAATGTTGATAAAATTTCAAAACCATTAAAAATGGCCAAAATTCAATTTCTTAATTACGTAATTCAACACAACATATAGCTATGACATGACAAGTCACTGTACTAAGGTGTCCAATGAGAAAGGCTAGAAGGTCCCAGAAAGTATAAAAAATAATTTGAAAAAAAAAAAAGAATTATTCCGAAGGCTGCGGCCCTGAAGGGACTCTTCTTCCTATCTCGAAAAGTAATCTCGGCAGGGCTCGCACTCTTCCCCGGGCCCTTTTACTTGTCTCTTCTTCTTCGCCCTTAGGAGGTTTGAGGCTCACCGGGCTATGACTCACCCTTGCACGTGTTCAATTCCAGCCGAGCAAGCGAGCCCTTATCCCTGGACCCGTCAGGCCCCGTCCTGACCCATCCTGACTGTCGGACCTTGGCCCTTTGCTTCTGCCGCCCCGCCCACAAGCCACGACGGAAGAATGCTAAAGCGAGAGAAAGGCCCATTCGAGCGGAATGGGAAGAAGGAGACGAAGAAAGAGCCAAGGTAGAAGAGGGTAGAGAAGAGTGATCATAAAAAAAAATGAAAAGGGAGGGACTGGTGTGGGCGACAAAAAAAATGAATAACGTAAAATAGCGGTAGCGACCTGGACCTCGGCCACTGGTAAACGCATTGTTAATTCCTTCAACGTCCCCGCGTCATTATGCATTGAAATATATACGTATATACGTACGTACAAAAGCGGCATCATACTATACTACACTGTACTCGTCTTTTAGTGAATCACGCGTAGGCGGAAGGTCCTTGAAGGACCTTCCGAAAGGATAATGAACGGGAGGCTGTAACGGGCGTTTCGTGGGCCCGACACATCTTAAGTTCGAGTTGGCCGTTGAGTTTCAGACTATCCGTGCTGACTTAATGCCGAGTAATGTTCAATGTTCAAAAGAGATAAATTGAAGCAAAAAAAAGATGATGTAATGAAATTGGGCCTTATGATTTTTTTTTAATAAATGTAAAATTCCGATATTTATCTGTAAAATTATTGAATAGTTTTTCTGAATGAACCGTGAACGTGCAATCACAAAAAATTTACCGCCCCCACCCACCCACCTACCGAAATGCATAATCGAAAAATGATGAAAGGATCCCAATTTTTTTTTTCTTTCGTTCGTCTATTTTTTCATATCGCCCGACACAATAACATCGGAGCGAAATACTGGTCAGGGAATCCTGTGAAGGACGAGTCAGGACCCGTACGAACAGGATACCGCGATGACACGGTGGGCCTAATCCTGCGATAGAAATCTGGGTGCAGAGCTACCGGTCACCGCGATCCAAGAAAAGGGAAACGTATAATTTATAACAGTAATCCCAGTAGCAGAAGGAATGAAGGATCCTTTCGCATTTCCCGTAGGGCCCCTTGTTCTCCTATAGATGTATAAAATGTATGGTAAAGCAGTCCTCATGAATTTCGTATCGATCACGGGTCCAAAGGACCCAACGGTATGGAGTTTGTTTACGTAGCTGCGGGCTCCGTCCAGTACAAAAGATCGTGACTGTTTACTTAGGACGATAATGGACGTATAGATTTTTGAAAATTCGACTCAAAAAGCTTCGTACCGTCGCTAGCCTTATATCCCTTGCGAGCATTGAGCAATTCAAAATCCCTTTTTTTTTAACGCGGAACATTCAGACCGCCATTTTTGGGACTCACTCGAATCACTGTCCGAATCAATATTTGACATTAGCTCACTTCGAGCAAGGTGCTCATTAGATGAGTGTTTGCCATTAAATTTATTTCCCCATATCTCAAAATTGTTGACCCAGGTCAAATTTGATCAAGGTTTTCACCTAAAGATCCTTAGCGGATAACTCGCGCACAATGGCAGATCCTTTGGATCCTCAAAATTATTACCCACAGCATTTGCACAAACAACCAGTTCATCCCGTAGCTAATAAAATCGCATCTGCTGAAGAAGCATCTGATCGTGCATCAAAAAATCTCAACTAGATCGAAAAATTAATTAAATACAGTGTCAGAAAAAAATTTTAATCCAGGTTTCTACAATTATTCCACAGCCACGTATCTGTGCGTCTCCGACAGAGTTTAATGTCCTGCTAAAAAAAAAGGGACCTACGGCAAAAAAAAGAAATGCAATATGTATACGATAAAAAAAGATAAAAGAAGGAAAACAGTCCACGAGCTACAATGCATAATGTATTCTTTATAATTCAAGACGCACGGTACAGTATCGTGACGTGCATCCAGCATCCTGCGTTCAGCGCCATCTTCTCAACACGGCGATTCTTAGCAGTTCGTCATCCTACGGTCAATAGAATGACATTCTCCTTTCATTGAGAAAAAGAAGGGGAAAAAAAGCAGAGGAAAAAAAATGTTGCTCTCTCCACGTGGAAGTTTGCTTTGAAAAAAGGGATACGTGCCGCAGCATCTGGAGTAAGAGTTAGTACCGAACCTAACCATAGTCCGCGCCACCGTAAATGCGCCACCTTCCTTCTTGTTTCTCAGGCGTCTCGGTTCAAGTTCGATTTCGCATTTCACATGCAGCCGCGTAAGTTGCATTGAAAATTCAATGGCAGGTTTTCGTAACTGGGTTTTGTTGAGGATTCTGGGATCTCCACCTCCTGCATTATGCGTCAGGTCCAGATGAGACCTGAACGACTCTTCGAGAACCTGTACGAACCTGTACGAACCTGTACGCCTCGTTCGAGTCAGTACGAGTAACGAAGAGCAAGTTTGAACGTGCTCGACTTTGGGTCCATTTGGAAAATCGGCAGTTCGGGATCTTCTTTTTTCTATTTTTTTTTCTTTTTTTCGGTACTATTGACATTTTTCTTTCGGGAAGAACGTCTTGTTGCGAAACCGTGCAGGCTCGAACCTGCACGAACCTTCTCGCTTCTCTCGGCTATTGTACAACGTCTTGAAACGAGACATTGCAAAGACGAAAAGTCCAATTGAAACCTGTATGCCAATTCTCGAATGAGCTTAGAGTAACGTGAGTGAATTCCGTGTTACGTTATCTGAATAAAAAAAATTGGAAAATGCTTTTTTCGCTGTAAAAATGCGATTACACATACTTTTCTCAAAACCTTAATTAACATATTTTCCGATACATATGAAAATCCACTCCTTTTTTTTTGTGGTGAATCTTTTGAGTGAAAAAAATGTATCATATTCCCATAGCAAAAGACCGGTATGTCATCCCCACAGAAGTTACCCAACAAACTAACAGTCCCGCATTCCTACAGACGAATCAAGGACCCTAACCCTTTGATCCGCTAACCCAAAATCCGTTCTTTACCTGAGAACGGGTTAGCGGAAGTCAAAGGACAAAGGGTAAAAAAGAACTGTGCGGGTACGATTCACCTGTGAAAGGGTTAAACCCATCGACAAAAGGTTCCAAAAGGGTTAACGTTATTGAGTGACAAGTGGCTTTCGGGTCAGTCGGACACTGGAAGTCGATTTCGAAATTCCAAAAATTCTTGACTAAAACTAAAGAAAAGTTATCTTTCAAAAATATTTAAAAAAACGCTTCATATCCAAAAAATATCCAAAAACCTACCAGTCCTCACCTGCCCTATGGACACATGGCAGCTGAAAAAACAGTATTTTCCTCAATTCGCAAAGTGTTGTAAGGACCCCCACAATTTTACCTACTTCGCCTATTTTCAAAAATCGGATGCAGTTTCCCCTATGTTATACTATCTGAAAAAGTAAAGCCGATTCCAGACCCGGAAAAAGCAACCCTTGGAGAGACCGTAAAGAAACCACCCTTTTCAATGGAAAATTCAAAGCGATCGATTCATTCGATTTGGATCGTGAGGGTGGTTAGGTATCGCAAGAAAGAGAGGGAAGGGAGGAAAAGGTAGAAATAAAAATGGACGACGTGTAGAAAGTACCAAAGGAAAGGCTGAGCCCTTACGATTGCGTCCATAGAATATCTGCTCATCCAGCACGCGGGGTCCTTTGTCACGCTTCTTGACCCTTTTCACCTGAATCTCAGGGTTATACGAGGATAAAGGTAGACACCAGTTCCAAGGGTCTTTCACTGAGTACTACGTGTAACCCAACCCGACCTAGAACCTAAGCTAACGAAACCGTGTATGCCCCCCTAGCGTCAGGCCCTTTTGTCTTCTTGACCCTTTTCACCTGATCGAGACCAGTACCACCCACCCCTAAAAAAGAGGCTAAAACGTACTATAGACAATTTACATACCCTATACGTAAATTCATAATGTCTATATCTATACTGATATAATGGTACAGACCTGGACCCGATATCAACATCCCTTAACGCAAGGTGGAAATTGGTAATGAAAATTATAAGGGTAAAAAAATGAAAATACATTAAGAAAGTAGCCGGTGATAAATCCTACGAACGGGATGCAGCTGAGTAGCATTGAGTTTAATGCGATGTGATTTACTCGCAGGGGTGGTTCTCCTCAGTCTAGGTGTATGGGATTTCGTGCAAGGGTGATGCACGACCGCTTACTGGACAGGGCGAAGGAAACCCTTGCGCGCGGAACTCCTATTCAATTCAGTAGGGTTTCGGACCCTCGTATAAGATATGCATCTGGGAGTTTGAATGGGGCCGAAAATAACGAAATTCCATCGGAGATTTTCGTGATTTTGAATAATATTGCATCCCTTTTGGTACAGTTGGGACTCTTACAAAGGATCGAAAGGGTCCGTTTCCTTTCATTGGGCAGCCCTTTTATACGTCGATAATCTTCAGGACCGGTCCCGCACAAAAGGACAGGCTTCGCTCGGATCGAGACCCGACGATGGACAATCGGTCTCCCGCGCATAAAGGTTTCAATCCGACGAGGAAAAAGAGATGAAAAAAAGAAAAAGAGACTATCCTTTGGATTCAGCAGTGCGATCGAGCGGGTATTACTTTTTTTCATGGATCTCGATCCTCGCGCACGTGAGGGACCCCCCCTTCTCACGTGCTGTTATTCACCATTTTTTTTTCCTTATTTTACCGGTCTACTTTCGTTTTCGTTTTCTAGACACGGAAACGAACAATAAAAAAAATTATTGTGCATTCGAAAAAAAATGGACGAGTTATTTCAAAAATTTCTAACGTACAAGTACCGAATATAGAATAATTCCGTAATATCGTTCTCGCGCGTTGCAGAATATAATCATAATATCTTACCTTGTTCAGGAGATAATGTTCAGGTGGGTGCAGGAAATTTCTAAAAAAAAAAAAAACTAATAAACGAGGCAATAAAAATTATTAAAAAGTTGATAAGAATATTTGACACGTGTCTATGACAGAATTCCGGAGATAGCGATAATTCAAAAGTCCCGCAAGAATTAAATTAAAATAATTGAAAATACCACCCTTTCAGCGGCTACCTACGCTAAACACTGAACCACGACGTTTACGTAAAATCATAAAAAAAAGTCATGCTGGGTATTTCAAAAAACAAAAAATGCGTTAAAAAGGGAATCCCCGGAGAGATCCGACGCGTTTACGTAACACTTCAGAGAGCCGTAAAATACTCGTTAGAATCCAAGGAGGAGGCGTAGTCGATTTGAAAAGCAATTCCGGCCAATTACGTGGCCGGGCCCCACCTAATAACCAAAAATTCATATAACGAAGGGTGGGCGTAAAAAATATTTAATAAGCATAAAAAATATAATAGACCAGGACTACTCGTAAATACACCCCTTTCCCGAGGGCCTCGATAGAACGAAGAGAGAGAGAGAGAGAGATTAGCAGTCTCGGTAGAAAAGGTAAAGACAGAGAAAGAAAGAGAGAGAGAAAGATAGAGCCAAGAAATAAAGGGGACCTGGAACAAGAGATAAAATTCAAATTACCAAGATCTTTATCCAAAACCTGAGGCTCTCCGGCTACCTGCCGAAAACGATTACGAGAACGAAAAAACGACTACGGTAGGCAGAGAACTATTTTTGGCTCGGAGCGACAAGTACTTTTTCTCCCAAACATTCTTTTTTTTTTTCATTCATTTATTACGGCCCTTTCCTACCACGAAGTCGTGTCTCATCGACCCTCGGTAAGTCACTATACGAGAACCCGCGGGCTACCCACGTTAAAAAAAAAGTGCATCCTAACATAGGTACATTTTTTTATAGGGTTAACGGCCACCAAAAAGGTTACGTCATTATTAGACAAAACCAAAAAATCAAAACGAAATCACTGTTATCTATTACAACAACAAAAAAATCGAAAAATCATACAATAAACAAGTCCTATTGAAATTCACAAATATTTGGTACGATTCAAAAAACAAAGTCTCGATCCAAATCACAGAAAAAATAAATACAGCGCAAATCCGTTCTCAGCCACCCAATTGGAATTCAGTGATTACAAACGTGCGAGCATCTTGAGGATAAACACAAAAGAAAAAGACGAGAACTGAAGGTAAATAACAGGAGTGTAGGTACCGAGTAGAATGCTAAGAGAGTTAAGAGAAAAAAAATTAAAAAAGAAAAAAAAATGTACCAAGGCAAAATTGGTATACGGAGGTTATAGAGAAAGGAAGAATCAGTTAGGTTGCACCTGCCGATGACGTCAGGTAGTTCTTGTTTGGACCTGTGTTTCGCAGCCCCGGGGGTCACCACTACTGTTTTAGGTTAGGTTACACCACTCATCCTCCTTCAATCCCGCGTCCCTTTCCCTCCCACTCATCCTCACACTCCAACCCCATTCCATGCCTACGTAAAATCTTCATGCCATTTTCCTATGCCTTTATTCCAGTCGGCCATCTTGGAATCGTCCTTCACCGTCACGACCGACTACCAACATATTTGCTCCATGTACTACGTCTGTTACTTGTACACTAATCAACACTAAAAACGAAAGTACCGTACGCAATGCCAAAGAACACGCGACTTCACAAATACCTGTATCCTGAGGTTGGTAGACCTGCCTTTTTTTCCTTTTACCGCTCACGTGATTCTCGTACCGATAAAAATCGGTTAACGCGTGAGTTCGCACCTGAATATTTTTCATTAAGATTGCCCGAACTGACGCGTCAATCGTCATTGGACTTGGGACCGGCTGACGTAAACTTACACCGAAATACACGTCTCGCGAGTACCACAGTATTCGTAACGCTTTTGGACGCAATCGATACCAATCTTAGAACGAAAATATTTTTCATTATAGAATGGAGATTACTACACGTCCATGGTGGCAGCTAGTTAAACGCTATACGAACTGGTTAATAGATCAACGTATCTATTTAAGTTTGCGACGCGACTACGCCAGTCATGTTGTTTTCTTAGCGTCCGTTAATCGTTTCGAAAGGTAACTGGACTTATGCGTAGGTTACGAGAATATTTATATGTATACACCTCGAGTATTATTTACAGGCTATTTTTGTTTTTCTTATAAATATATAAACCTGTGGTTAAATGATATATTCAGTCGGTATACCCGATATACGATCGGTACTTACGTGTAATGTATATTCAGTATATGAATTATTAATATATAACGTACTAGGGAAATCTAGTATAAACCAGTTTGTTGCGTGCGCAGGACGCATCGAGAATCTTGATCTTCAATGCGAGCGACATGTCGCGGAATCCATCGTCTACGAATTCGAATTCGTCCAACATGTTTAACGCATAGAATCGATTATCGAATACAGTACGTCATTGGGGTATATGAATATGAAACCATAAAGAAACTTGACTGCAATACCGATTCCGTATACCACTATGGGAATAAGCAATTATCGATCTTCGTCGGCGCCTCGTACAACGTATACGGAGGCTTCTGAATAATAGGCTTTTCGGGAACCGGTTGCCGAGGATCACGCTAGGCTACGAAAATATATATGAAAATATCAGCTTACCACAATTTCCATGGAAATTACATGATAAATCTATAGGGTGTCTTGTTATCTGCTTCACGAGTATACCTTAACGATTTATTGGATTCAGGTATAATGGTACACAGCTGTGTCAAATTGGGCCAATTAGATACAGTCCTAATTAGACGTTGGTCGGAGTTACGAAAAAAATTAATTGACTGGCAATCATCGATAATGACGTAATTTTTGAGATATTTTAAAAATGTTTTTTTTCATCAATACAAGTAATCATACCATATATTGAAAAATGAGTGATGAGGAAAAAATGAATACCTATGTGTTTTTGTAGAAATTTCATGCTCTTGATTACACGATTTGATTTTTCACAATTTTGAAAAACTATTTTTTCCTAAACGATTTAGAGACGAAGACACGATTTTCTCGAGATTTTCACCTGACAACCTGCGTTCAGTTAACTGACCAACCTGCCCTCTCCAGGCAGGTTAGGTTCAAGTGAAAACAACACAGTACCTGTACCTACCCTTGGTCGTGTACCTGAGGGGAATGATTCGTCAGGTTGGTCCAGGCTGGATCAGGTGAGGCTAGTACAGAAAAACAAACGATCTACCTGTAGCCGAAACGTTTTGCCTATTCATTTATCTGAGGTTATGAGCAACCCTCCTCATTTTACCCCAACCTGATCCTCACTCAGGGGCAAACGCACGCAGCGACCCCATCAGCAAAGTTTCCCTGTTAGACCTGATCTTACTTCAGGTGCACCGCTTAAATAGCCCCGGAGGGTCACGACGAATCGTGTTTGCGCATTAATCTGAATATTTAAATAATTCATTATTGACGAGCACGTTCTGCCATCTATTAGCAGGTTCAAGGAAATAAAAGTATCTATGTTTATTGATATTGAAACTGCTTTAAAAATATTTCATAAATTTCAATTTTACCCTCAATTAAAATTTTATATTTTTTTTTTTACTTCATAACAGTTACGGGTCAACGTGTCCTGGATAATGTCCCATCACATTCTAATGGGGGAGTTATGCAGAAAGCCATAAGAAATCTCTTTTGGAACAGGTTGTTGAAAAACTGCCCCCTGTAGAAAAAGGTACTCGGTGAAAGAAGCGAGGTAGAAAAAAAAAGAACAAAAAGTAACATGGACTTTTTGCCAAAGATAAAATGGCGCTGTCGTGTGCTTGACATGTGTTGAAAATCAGTTATGGTGTGTCGCGTAAATTTACAAAAAATTTGGTCTCAGATCCCCTAATGAGTACAGTCATCAAGGGGACGACGAAACTGACGCTTTATTTGAGAAGCTATAAGGAATCCAAGTGAAGAGGACCTAATAAGCAACGCGAGGGATAAATAAACTTTTATCGATTTTCCAGATTAGATTTATATTTTTTTCTAGATTAAAAATATGTTTCAATATATGTAATGCACGATGAAGATACGAAAAATCAGATAAGTGAAACTTGAAGCTCAAGATAAGATAGACCCAGGCCTATCTTATTCCTCTGTGCTAAGGATACCATGAATTTTCGATGGGAAGTAAGGATTCCTGAACTACCGAAGGGCTGTAAAATTCCACGGAGGTATTTTTTTCCTATGGGGTTTCCTGCTTGAGAGAAGGTATCCCATGAAAGTATCGTAAAAGGTTACGGGTTTCCTTAAGACGAAGTTTTAGGGACATACGAGACGACACGGTAGCAGCATCCCATAAAGTAAAAACTACCATTACGCAAAGAAGGATTGAGCTGTAGTTAAAAAAAAATGTCAGGAAACTTCAAAAGATGCGAATAAGATTTTTTTTAAAATTGCGAAATATACGAGCTTTTCGGATGAAGTATTATCAAAATTAAAATAATCTATGAAAAAATTCATTTTTAATGGAGGATGATTATTACCCTTTTTTATATGTGATAGGTAAAGCAATACATCTCCTGATATCAGTCATATCTCTAAATACGATATGTGAACATGTACCAGGTGGTTACCTGTTCAAAAAAAAAATGATCAACTCTTACTACTATCAGCGATAGTACTAAAACTGATACCCCTGTGAGCCAAAGTAAATTAATCCATGCGCACCCCTATAAAATCGAAGGCAACCCCACAAGGAGTCTTACCGTACCAATCCGAGTTCCTCAATCCAAACGAAACCCCACGAACGTGTCGTAACAGGTTCCAATCTCCGTTTGTTGGGGTCCCCCACGTCTCGAGTTGGGAAGACCAAAGAACAGCACCCTTAGATCCTCATGGCCATAGATGGACTCTAATCCAAAGAGCGAAGGGGCAGCCCCGGAGTTCTTAGAGGGGTAAGAAGGGCTCCTAGAGAGACGACGATGAAAACTAAGAAAAAGATGAAAAAGCAATGGGGTGTCGGTCTCTGCGAGGGTGGTAGGGTCGTGATGGTTCCGATGGTTGGGGTGGGCTAGGGTGGCCATAGGCTGGATGGGTTAGGTTAGGGCGTAGAGCGGCAGATGGTCGGCGTGGACCCCGACGTGGGAAGCTCCGAATTCCCTGAGTTCCCACAGCCAAAGTGCACCTGCCTTCCCCACCACGTGGAGTCCTGAACTCCGGAGTGGCTATAAAAGTCCCAGGGTAGCTCGTTCAAGCATCATTCGCTCACTAGCGCCCCATCGGCCAACATCTCTCTCCATTGCTCGCTCAGTACATAACCTACATAAACACGAGACTCGATACGAGAGAGAGAGAGAGAGAGAGAGACAGAGACATAGAGATATCTAGAAACGGGCGATAGAAAAGAAAAGGGAGCTTTCGAAGACGATTGGAGATCAGTGAAGTTCGGTTGTGACCTACAGTAACCAAGCAAGATGGCCGCCACCATTAGCCACGTGACCGAGTGGGAGAACGAGCTGAACGACAACCTGTACAACCTGAAGTTATCGGCGAAGAAGAACCCTGGCAGTCGCAGGGTGCGCAAGATCCTGAAGCCACTACTGAGGCTCCTGAGAAAGAGCACAATCAGCAGGCAGATGAAGAAGTCGCAGAAGGCAGTGCCCCAGGCTGAGATCTTCACCGAGGAGGTTGACAATCAGAACAACGCCAACGAGGCCCTGGAACGTAGACTCCTGGCAGACCTTCAGGACGCCGAAGAGGGTGCAGCCATCACTGTATGTCTGGATGGTCAGATGACCGTCGTTCCTGTGGTTCCTGGACAGTGCTACGTTCCGGTTCACTTTGCTCATACCCATGCCGGTGACTTTTACTGGACCACCCTCTCCTTGGACGACAGCGACCTCTGCTACAAGGAACGAGCCTTCTCGCAGAATCAACTTCCCGAGATGCAGGTCGCTTGAGATGACCTGGACCAAGGGACTACGTCATCTACCTCATCGGGGCAAGGATCGAGAATCGCTGATCTGGATCCTGATTATCGGGTATGAACTCGAGAATACGATAGCAAGGACGATGTCCGAGGTCCTGGAAGAATCAAGGACATCCTGATGGACATCGTGAGGAAGAGAAATACAGTTGACAGTTCGGTATCATCCCCTGTGAACGGGTTCCCATCTTTTGGGGAAGAATTGGACTACTTACTGTTGAACTGATTGGCGCGAGATTTTTCTGCGCAGCTGGAGATCGATAGAGTTAAGAGATACTTTGGAAAAACTGTGATCTATAATTTAGGTTATTTTAATGATAAATGCCTAACGCGTCGACTGATTGTTGCTCAATTGTCCTCGGTTTCACGAGGAACGAGGAGTATTGATATTTTGAGGTTATGTGAACCGCCAGATTGTTGATAGGTTTTATTTTATTGGCGATAACTTAATCGCACATGTGATATTCGTACCTACCAGATACGTAGATTAGGTTCGTTATATTGTGATAATGGCTTTAACTTAATTGTGGCGAGGCTGCCATAAATGTCCCAATGTCTTCCAATTTTCATAAATAAATTTTATTATTAAACATATACCGTGTGTCTTGTTTATAAATCAAATTACCCTATCCTACCTGATAATCCTTTGGAACTTCGAATTTAAGGGGAGAGATAAGGGTGAAATCTAAACAGTATAACAATGCATCAAGTACTGTTGGGTCTCATTCTCTACAAATGCAATAAAGTAGTAAATTAGTAAAAAATTTTCACTTTATATATTTCCTGTAGAGCCGGAAAAAAATAGTAAAATTCTTAAATAGTTTGAAATTCAAAAAAAAGCTCAAAATGGCATTACACCTGCAAGCCTTCAAAAATCGTTCTCATTTCATAACCGACCTACCTCGACAAAGGTATTGCACCGCTAAAAGGGTCTGTTCAGACCGTGAGACCGGGAAAAAAAAACCTTGGGCTCCTTTCAAATCCCGAGTTTTGGGGATCGGGAAAGATCCCTTAAGAATTCGAGGGCCGATGAGCGCTGGTAAATGTTTAGTCCAGAAATTGCACGCAGCTACGTTCAATCGTGGACAACACTTTTCCCTTCTCGTTTACTGAAATTCTATCCGTCGGACCTGTGGAATTCGGAAAAATTTTCTACCATCACCATTTCAGAGAAAGAAATTCATTTCCTAAGGAATTCGAGTCAAGAAGATACAGAAAAAGCTTAAAATAAAAAAAAAATAAAAAAATCATGACTTTTTCAATGTTTCCTTTAATCACGATTACAACGTTATACAAGATAGATGCATGATATTCTATTTGAAATAAAAATATTACATATCCTGCAAGTATCCGAAAATTTTGCAAAAGCAAAAAAATTAAATTTAGTTTAGCATTAGTTTGAATAAAATATTCTATATAAAAAAACTGTTGAAAAAATACCACGCCAAATCAGTAAGAAAAAAAGGCAATGTGGCCGGGTGAAGCTAACAAAAAGATAGTCGCATGCGAAAAATGCACGTAAGAATAGAGGAAAGTTGTGCACACGTGTTGTCCATATGCGACAAGCACATGTTGGCGTAAAGGGGGTGGCGACTAGACCGTGTGTGAATTCACATGATTTTCCATGGGGCTGTAGGGGTGAGCAGCCCCGCGGCTGGCAAAATAATAAAAGATTCGAGAGTAGCCGCACTGGCCGCATCCGTCCGCATCCGATAATAGAATAGAGTGGCCAGGGGTGAATATTTTAGGGGTTCTTTACAGATAGGGTTAACACAATATAACAGTGTATTTATTTACCGGGGCTTCATTCTCCCCAGGGAATTCCCGACGAACATGATCGTGTTAAAAAAGGTCCATATTTAACAAAACGATATTTGCAATAACTGTAACATATCTATAAATAATTAATCAATTGAATGTATAGATTAAAATTAATAATTTTTTAATTGTTAGTATTATTTTTCAAATTTGTATTTGCAGCAGACAGCTAAAAAACAATATTAGGTAACGCTAGGTATACTACATAAAGCATGTAAATATAGAAATTAACCAATTACATTTATAAAAAAAAATACGTATATGTCAATACAATTTTTACAATCAATAAAAAAAACATTTAATCCCTTCACGCAGTAGCATTTTTGTAAGTTATAACATTATTTAAAAAGTTGCTGTATCCAGCTGTAATAAGCGAATGCAACGAAGCCGATAATAAACGTTAATGAACATAATGTAAAGCAATATTTAAAAATCCAGACGGCACATAAAAACCTTTCGTAACTTTCGCTAATTGACATGCGAATTTGAAAATAAAAAATCGACGGAATTCCGCAATACAAACGCCAACGTTTCACGAACAATACCCGACCCGAAAAAGCTAGTGAATCTTTCGTATAGCACACAATTAAAATAATATGCGAAAGAGTGTTACGTCAACCATAGTAAAAAGAAATATGAATTATCACCCGAAGAAAACTGATTTCCCAAAAAAATATTAACGATACTGCGCAATGAAAGTAAAACAAAAAAAAGCCCGCGCAAACGGGTAACCAAAACACCGAATAGTTCAGCGTTTCGCCGCCAGATGCTCACCCAGTGGCCCACTGCCCTAAAGGCATGCAACCCTGCAGACCAGCGAGCATTAGGCCAGCATTTTGAGCTTAGCTGCTCGAAGGGAATGCCAGTGTAGTATACACGTGCAAAAGAAAATACGATAGATACTTTATTACACTGTATGACGATCGATTACTTACATATAAGCAAATCGGCTTTCGTTTTACCAACGTGTCGAATGGATTGCCCATTCATTATTTATTTTCACTTTACCGCAGGTACTCGTTTGCTACCAGTTTTACAGCTTTCGGTGAGCATAATGAATTATAAATATCGACAAGAACAGCAGTTCGTAAATCACAAATGATGATTTTGGCAATTACGATGATTACGGTTTCGCTCGGTGGATACACGTCTTGACTCCTGACAGAATTTATTTTAATCACCTATACGGCTTTTTTTCGTTCGACATAAATAATCGCGTCGGTTGCAGCGCGATTTTCGAATTTCGCTACTGCCACCGGATGCAGACACACAACGTCACGAGATGACCGACACGAATGTATCGTACGTACATTTCTTTTTTTTGACAGATGGATTTTTACGTTGAGTTAAAAAATAAATGGTATGCTGACAAATCCATAGAATTAAATTTGTCATTTCCGCAGTATTCCCAAACATACTACAAGGTACAGTCCATAAAATCGCGAATAGTTGCGAAACGACGCGCATTCCATACCATAAACAAATAGCTCATCCTCTCAAGGTATCGGGCAACAACGAAAAAAAAGGTCAGTACCTTCTTCACGTAGTATATGAAAATTAGAAATGTCAAATTGAACTACATATCAATTTATAATATCTGCGTCTGTTTCGAGAGTTGAGAAAACGAATAACAATAATAGTAAAAACCCAAGCAGGAAGGCACGTGGACACATTAAAAACCATTTCCAAGAGCCATTCCTCGTGCTCAGCAATCCAAGCAGTTACCAAGCTCTCAATTCCTTTTCCCTCTCACAACCACTCCCAGTCTCTCAACCTCTCATAGAAAATCGCACGAGCGAGTTTGCGCTCGCTCGTGCCGAGTAGCGCCGCGACGTCCGTTCCCACGGCCCCGATATCTCATATACGTACCACGCGCCATTGCCCAAGTATGAGTACGTATGTACAGCGCGGGCAAGTGCGTACACGCATCTCGTGCGTCGTTATACAGCAAGGAGCTATAATAAAGTTAAAAAGTAAATAAAGGAGGAGAGAGAGATGGAGAAAGAGCATGTTTAAAAGAAAAGAAAAAAATCAACAGTCACCCTCATGCTTGCGCTGACGTCCGCAGCTGACTGCCACCGCGAGACGCTCTTAGGATTTAAGTAGCGAACGATCACGAGGAGTGGCGGAAAAGGGCGAGGACACGCGAAGCGCGCCGAAGCGGGACAACAAGCGTTATTCGCTCGTTGCCAAGGGAGACGGAAACGGTTGAAGGACTGGTACGAACTAAGTCGAAGCCCGACGAGCGCGAACGGTCGGGAACGAAGATACACGAAAGTACATGTCTGAGATCGGCCTACCCGAACATGACCGAACTCGCCCGATCCTACTTCGTCGTCGCGCCTCATTGCCGACGCGCTCGCGTCGTACTCGTGCCTAACGCGCGCCTCTCTACAATGCACTTGTGTGCGATCACGCGCCTCTCAATGCTACGGACCCTTGTCCGACTCTACACTGACTATCTACAATGCTTAATACAGGACAGCGGGTACAGTGTTAGAAGAATTATTTAACGAGCTGCGTTATATCGTCGACATAACCACGTACGTGTAATAAGTCTACGATAAGATCGTATATGATGTATGCATATACGCGTGGTACATGGTAAAAGGCACGACTACGAGACACGGGGGTAACCTTTGAACTATAAGAGGCAACATTAGCAAGATTACTGCTGAAATTTTCATATAATTTCAATTAAACTCTTCTACTGGCATTTTCTTCGCGTAATAACAACGAAGGGTTTCATATTGAAAGTTTAAATTGATCTTCTTCTGTCCTTTCTATATGTATATTTCGCAATACTTTATAAGGCTGTCGTTAAAGTCTTTGGACGAGACTGTACTCTTTCTTGCTCGCTTCTAAGCCCTCGTCCCTTTAACTCGTTCGCTTTATTTTCATCGCGCCGACGAAACCGGAAATCGAACCACTTCGCTCGATCCCTACTGACGTTCCGTGCATTTTTTTCTACCTTCATTCTTTTGAACTGGACTTTCTTACTCCTATCTGTACGCGCTCGACATTACTCGGACATGTCACTTGCTTTATTTATCCATCGGGCGTGCAGCCTCGGCTAGAGAGAATTAATTCATGGTATTCCTGGTAGCTATAAGAGTTTCACGTGATTGAGGATGCCGCAAGAATCCCTCAAAGGAGCGGCCATTAATGACTTCGGCGTCAGATAAGATCCGGATATAAGGAAATTCGTCGTATTAATGTTCTTATGACATTCTTTATTTTTCTTTTCCTTCTTCCTTCTCACTAGCTCTCCCTCCAACTTTCTCAAAATTTCGAAAACTCAACCGAATTAATTCTTCTGTAAGAAATATTCTTTTACGTTTGATGCACGTGTACAGATTACAGAGACATTAAATATATATATATATATATATTTATTAATATATATATATAATTATTTTAATAACGAATAACGAGGACGCTTTATACCCGTCACAATCATCATTTGACAAAATGCTAGCATCACGGTAAAAATTTACATTGGAAAGTATCATCCAATTGAGATGTATGTATTGTTATTATAGAAAAAATATATAAGCTGTCATTTAATCAAGTCATTATATATTTACATATATCTTGGAATAATGATGCCGTTGATACTTACAATGACCTTAACGTTCTATTTACTTACATGTCATTTATATATTTATTCGCTCGACTACAGGACACGCAATCATTCCTGAATATCATTATTTGCGAGAACACGCGGAATGACGCTCGTGCGTGACACGCACAAGTCATTTCCTTGGCGATGCTAAGAAATGATAAAGTCAGAGGCAGCGCATGACTTCATTGGCTAACCTAACCTAACGTCGCCCAGTCATTCGGCTACCATCGAAATTACGCGAATAAACCAGAAACATAATATACAGATATACACGATCGATCAACCTCTAGCGAGGAATCATTAATAGTAACGAGACGCAGCACCTCGATTGCCGAGCCTATTGACGTCACGGAAGTGATGTCAATACGAAAGTATGAAAAGAAAAAAAGAATGAAAAATAAAAACACTCTTGTCAAATCGTAATGCAAGAGGCCCATTGTAATTTGACAATTAAATAAAATTATTCGTACGATCTGAAGATCACAGTGAAATGCATTGGCTAACGTGAAATAAATGATAATCGTTAACAATGATTGTTGGAGAAATTTCTGTGCGGGTGATTAAAGAAAGTTTCGAGACGAATTACTCGAAATTTCGTATAATTTTTTTTCCTTGTTTTTCTTTTTTTTACGTATCCTCAATTCAGTTCATTATTCCCGGATTTTCTTATTCCCGCAGACGCGATTGATATATATTGATACCTAATATCTATAGTCAGATTCAATGTGGCGTGACATACATGCATGCATACGTAACGTGTCAACGTTAAATGTACATTTCGAAAAAAAAAACTTGGAACGGTTTGCGAATTTGCGAATCGGCTGATAGCCGCCAGCACTGATGTCTACTTTTGATATCGGTCAGGCGACGACGTTCGGCGGGCACCGCGAATCTGGGTCATTGCGAATTTCCATTGCACGGCTTACAGATTGAATATGGGATGTTCGAGAGGAAATCGGCACGTTTTGATATTCGAGCGCCGATCGATGCGCAAAAAAATATTTACATGCGCCCTAAATGAAATTCGCGACTGTCGTTAATGGAGTTTGCGACCGACTCGCATGTAAAATTTAGTACGCGTATCGTTAACTTAATTCGTAGTGATTTTTTTCTGGAGGCTAAAAAATGTCACCCCCCACCACACCTGCAAATACAAATTATTTATTAAGTGAAGAATACATCTATAATAATAACAACAAAATAAATTTATCATACAAAGACATAATTACCGTAAGGTTAGGTACGTCCTACCAATCTCCACCGGGCTATCCATTACCTGTGATAAGTGCGTAACGCATGCGAAACTTCCGCGCGAAAGGCACCTGCTGCTCGTAGAGACTACTGTGTGATATTAAGAGAGTAGAACGAGCCGTGTACGCCCAAAGGAAAAGGCTGACGCACACCACTCGTAAATTCAAAATCAAAGATCCTGCTTGACAAAAATAAAAGTAAAAAGCTAATGGGTGATCCTTCAAATAAATTTCAAGAGTAAGCATTAACGACGAGGTCGATCGTTAATAAAAGAAAGAAAAAAGAAAAAAAAAGATAATCTGTCGCGCAATCGTAAAGTGTCGTAAGAGCTCCAATCTCAAGCAAAGTCCAAGGAATAAGTTCGCGAAAAGCGATCGAGCCAAAATAAATTTACGATAAATATTACGCCGTCGTAACTGACAGTAATTGTCCGCGTGCAGTTCCAGGAGGGCCGGCAAAAATTCGGCAAAACTTCTGCGGCACGATACTCCGGCAAAAGTATCGACCGTATCGACCCATGCGCGTGTACCGTAAACGAAAGACAGTACTTTTCCACTCACTAAGGACGAGCACGTACTGTCGCGCGGAGCGACTACACGAGCGCCACAACGACTCGGCGGCGATTGGACGAAACTTATTCCGGGTCTCTCGAAGCGAACCCGCGTGGGAACTTGAGACAGATGCGTCGCGCGTGAGAATCTCGGGCAGATGCGGACTTACGCACCTTCTCGAATACGTGTGCGTTGCACGCACTTCTCCCCCTCCCCCTCATCCTTATTCTCAATGCCATCCTTTTGCCTTCTCTTTGGCGTCTTCTTCTTTCTGATCTAAGCTGTGTCTCCCCTACGCCCCTACTTCTCTCTCTCTCTCTCTCGCTCTCGCTACTTTAGTCACTCATGTCAGTCACCGTAGTAAAATCCCTTCTTCCTTCCTCCTGGCTCCCATAGTCCATGTCTCTCGATGTCTATGGCTCGCTTCTTCACGTGGCCGTGATTGTAATGCGCGTGTGACGAGGCGTGTGCACGGATCGTGCACGGAACGTGGCCGGTTTCTTTTCCTCCTTATTACCTTCTTTTCATACGTTTTCTTTGAAAACGGTATCAACCTTACCTGACCTCTCTATATACGGCTATTAGCTCGACTGGTAAATTCAAACGTTTACACCAGTTAAGTTAGTACAATCACCGCCAGATGGCCAATTAGCATGACAGCCAATGAAATTGGAAATTGACTCTTCTTTTTTTCTTAAGTTTAAATAATTATATATCAACCGTCTGCAATTTTTCTTCGCGTGATGCGGCTTCCGTGCGTGGATTCCGCGGCTCTTTGAAATATCGCGTTGCTCCCTTTATGTAATTCGACACGTCAAATCGGGTGACGCGACACGTGACGTTATTGTTACATGAAAAGACTGCAGAGGGCTACGTAAGTGGCTTTGATTGGTATTGGTCTGAAGGTGTTGATCATTGTTTTTAATAAGACGGTGTTACGTTATGATATGTAAATATCTGTAATTACCAATCCGTGTCAATCGAAATTCTCGGATACATTCGTTTGGGACTGATCGGATAAACGAACGGTATCATCTCGTTGAACCATGGACAAACAGATATGAAAAAGAATTGAGGGAAAATTATATAAGTAGTATAACTGAATTGTAAAAAAAAATCAGAAAATCACTCAATCATTTTTTACCTATATATATGTATATACCAGTTGTCCGAAAACCGCCTTAACCATTAAGATCAGAAAACTTCAAGGTGCCATTGGGTCTATTAATGCCTCAAAAGATTAGAAATCTGCAAACTCTGTTCTTAAGTTAAATTTTCAAACTCAAACGCACCTAAAAAAAAATAGTCAATGATATCTTATCATTACTTTATGGCAAGCGCGAAATACGAGTTTCGTACAAGTGAATACACTTTTTTATCAGCAATCAAGATCATTGAAATTCATCGAACCCATAGATCATTATTTGTCTCGTAGCGTGTGAATTCGCATATCGAAAAACCATTGTTCGAATGACCCAATTAAATTTTGAGTGTTTGAGTTATCAATAAAAAAAATTCGTCAATCAAAACTTAATCATTCAACCACCCACACACATGTCTCTGACGCGTCGTTACCCCTATCGAAATCATTCGAATCGAGTCTCATTTTCTTTTCATCTCAATGATTAATAATTTCCTCAATTTTCAATTAAACTCGTTAAAATATCAAAAGAACACAAATCTCCCCACGAACCTTTTCCCATATCACACACGATACACTCCGGACAAGTATCTAATGAGTAGTTCGAAAGTTTCTGAAAAAAGTTGAAAACCCAAAAAAACCATAACGAGATACAGTTCGAACGTACATCGCCAAGCGGAACACCGATCTCCATATAAGCTATAGAATCTAATCCCTTCGTTTCAACAGCCACTGGCCATACATATAAGTCAAAGTAAAAAGGAAAAAAATCAACATACAGGATAAGCCTCCCCAAAAAGGGTGACCATCTCGGAGTAGGACACAGTGTATAAAAAAAATTAAGATTAAAAATAATAAAATTAATCGAGGCATCAATCCTCTTATTCATTTTCTCAATCTACGTCGCTCGATCCACTCGAGCATAGATAACGCTGTGAATGGACACCGGATCCATGCCGTTCACTGGTTCCCAAGTGGGCCCACTTGGGCCCTAATGGGAGCTAAAATAAGATCTACCAGTAAAAACTCATATCAAGTAAAAGGTAAGAGGGCCTCTGTCTAATGACCGTACATCCGTGAATTGCTCGTGTCCACGTTGCAGGTGGTCTGACAAAACGGGTCTATGGAGTCAGGTACTAAATATACATATATATATATATGTAAACGTGCATACGGTATAAAGCTACCAAACAATGCAATGCCGTTAACGCAGCATCCTGATCCTCATTCTCACAGTAGGTACCTACCAAAGTGTAAACCCAATTCCGAGGTGGTATATTCCTTCCAGGTCTTCACTCTTCTCATATCCCAACCATACACACACACCCGTCGTGTCCTTCCCGGTGAGAGAGCAGGATTGCCAACGAGGAAGGCGTAGGTGGGAAATGACCGATTTTTTCAGGCAGCAGGTGTCACCCAGATTAACCGAGGATCCCGTCGAGTATGCTAAGTGCACGGGTTACCATGGTAGAATCAGAAATGAGTACCCGAGGATGCGTGGGATGGGCAGATAGATAGATCGGATCATTTTGTATACGTATACAGGGTGATTAAGAAAAATTTTTACATCCATTACTGTATATAGCCATTTGTCAAAATTCACTTTATTTTTCACCTGATATAATATTAGAGATGACGAATCAGTCGGTAGTATCGACGTTCCACAAGACATGGTGGTGATGATCAGAAGAAATTAATTTCAGGTTGGAAACATTCGGCTGTGATATTCTCCCTTGCTTTGGTTTTTCAATGGCATAGACATGCCTGAAGTAATTCGCGGATGCCCACTAGATACTGCATCCAGGCAAAGCATCAGAAAATTGGATTCGAGTAAAATAAATAAAGTCCCGTCCAGTTAACGTCACTTGAGTTCCACGTGTTCAGCGCTGTCAGGTTGCACGAAGGTTATGTCAACGCATTCCGATATGTCAGTTGGGGGAGAACAGACGTCGGGGAGTCCTCGTGATCTTGCTATGGGACTCCATCGGGTCGAATGAATCCTCATGGAGATACGTCTAAAGGAGAGCATCGCTTATGAGACGTAATTATTATTCCAAAATTGAACAAAAGTCCAAGGGATATAAAATCAAGTATCACGTGACTCTTCAAGTTAAGAGTGTGGCTGAAGTCTGTCAGATATGTATATATAGGTATACCTGATACGGGGTAGACGTCCCATATCGACACAGTGTCAAGATTATACTAAGTTTTTAATTAGCTCGTCATTCGGGTCTCTCGAAAATAGTATATCTGTTGCGCAAGAGAGCTGAATCGGTCGTTCGATTATTATTATTCGTGTCGCAAGATTATCGATAGACATCGATTAAAAGAACTGTCTGTCCGAGACCCGTGGATCAACAGTCTGATTAAAACGTATTAATAATACGTATCCGTGCCAGCGAAAGATTCATGAAAGATTTCAATCGGTGGTTTATCAATAAAAATTAAAATAGATCAATTAGCGTTACCTCGTGATTGAACGAAGAGCACGTCATCGACAAATTTCTTATGACGATCCATTACCTTCTATTCGAATGATCCACGTCCAAGACGTGTAACAATGGGGATGAAAGATCGCATCAGGTCACGGAAACCCATAAGGAACCCCCTGAACTCGTGCAGCCCACGAGTCCTCTGCACATGCTCGATATTCCCATGGATTTCTTGCCTTATGGTGGCCGTAGGTCCGGTACCCTCCTTCCTTTATCTCTCTCTCTCTCTCTCTCTCTCTCTCTCTCTCTCTCAAAACGCCATAAGATTTCCCCTCGGCACGAGTTCAGCGTGCGTAGAGGCACGCACATGTCCCGGATTCCCACACTCGGGCGACCACCACCTTATGGGAGATGCTTGGGAGCACCGTGACACCCCATAAAAGCCCCTTTCGCTCCGTGCCAACCTAGAGGAGGAGGACCACGTGTGCTCGCGTGTGGCCAAGGAATGCCGGCTTCGTTCCGTCTTATTGTTACTCCATACATATGTAGACTTCAGCCTAACTCCAATTTTTACCCATAAGGGTCGGAGGCCACCCTTATAATTATAAATGTCTATGAATAGCCTATAACAACAATAATACTGTAACGGCAATGGTCACCTTTTAAACTCGATCGATCGATCACTAACGATCATTGATATAGATTTGACCATTTGGTCAATCAATGATAAGGTCTTACTTTGTAAATAAAAAAAAAACTTTTTACTCAAAAAATCTTGTTATCTATCTGCAATACTGTGTCTTTGTAGAGAAATCATTTTTTAGGAATTATTATTAATTTTTTACGAACTGTCAAAGTGACGTTTTCACATTTATTCAATGATTCTTCGTCACGTGTCATAGGGCTTTGGTATGATTTAAGATTTAATCGTTACTTAATGGAGATTCGCAAAAGACGAACTTTCGACTTACGTCGTCTGGCACGCTTCTGTCGCCTCGTGTATGTGTATGTATATATATATGCATATACATGTATATAACGTATCAATCCCCGGGCGATAGCCAAACACGTGAACAAATGTGATCGGGTTCGTATGTTAACACACTGTCTATGCTATAAACACTAGTATGTTATATCCACATTATACAAACTAAAGTGCAAGTTTTAAGTACATCGTTAGGCAGGATTAGTCACATCTATTTTCCTAATGCTTCTTTTATACTCGTTATAATTAAATGTAGTCACCTATGAGGTTTTGGATTTCGAACGTGAAACTCCGTAATACACAATACGCAATCTTTCGTTATTCAGCATAAAATTAATTTTACAAAAATCATCCAATTTACAAATTTTCTGAAACAATAAAATTGTCAGCTACAAAGATATCTTTCGGCGACGTGACGAAAACTTAACGTGAAACAGGTAAAACGCCGAGCTGTGCCTTCTACGAATTACGCGTACTTCACAATCAATAATGATAGTTTGATAATGAATCAATCAATGACGTAACGTCCATAGCCTTCCGATAGACGCATTGGTCGATAAGTTTTTGGATATTTAGATGCGGAACGGATCACTGATCGATCATTTTACATTGTCTATATCAGATCCTACACACGTGCGTATAGTAAGATTCTGGAGTACTTCAATTTTTTCCATATCTTTCACGGCAGATCACGATCATATCTTCAAGGGATAACTTCAGCTTACAAGATGAACCCAAAACTGATCTAATAATGATCTTTCGGGTATAATGAATATGGCTTGAATCTCTGATCTATGAATGATCCGAAAATGATCCATAAATGATCCATGCTCTGTTTCATTGATCTACGGAGAAGATCATACCCACATAAATTTCGCATTTAATTCGTATTTATCGCACGGGAAAGATCATTCTCATCTCAGTATTGGATCCATTTCATAAACTGAAGATATACTTCGGAATGAAAGTGAAGTACGGCACAATCTGACTAGACGCACCTGTGCGAGATCTTATATGGACCATGTGAAATAGATGAATCAGTGGTCCACTCCGTATATAAAATTTTGACCCCGGCATTTTCAAATTCAACGTACCTGCGTTATCGCGTACGCTACTGATAAGCATCGTCCACTCATTGATAAGCATATAGTTAAAGTGAAATATATCGTACTCGTATTACGTAGTGCATACTTCAAATTTCTCTACTACTCGTGACTTTTACACGTGCACGCGTATACCTATATATTGGCACAGATAAAACTTTAAAATGAATAACGCGACATGGGACAGAGACAGTCGTGTCCGACCTGTGGACTCGGCCGGACGGACAGATGAGCAGCCATCCGTGGGAAACCTCGGAGGCTCCTTGGGATTCGTGGTCGCGTACACAAACTTGCCCGACCATCTGCCCGAGTCTCTCACGACTATAGGACCAGCTGCCGATATCTTGGCACGTCTTTCTCCACCGTACGAGAAAGCCAACCCTTCGTGGACAGCATCAACCCCCAGCAATCAGCTTTTCTTATGCGTTTATGTATATGGGTGTATGTGTATGTCCGTATATACATATTATATATATGGTTCGTAAAAGCTACGACCCTCGTGCTGGCCTCGTGCACAGCACGAGTTTGCCGCTTGACACTTTTTTCTTTGGGCCCGATGCAAGACAGTGTAACATAACGGGCCCCTGGGCCTTGCTCCACATACTCTAGTCATGGATGTCTCAATGGATTCCAGATGAATGATAAGACTCTGGATTAAATTAGTCGTACTAGCGATATCTGCTGGGAACGATTTACTTATTGATAAGTATTCGAAGGATGTTTAAAAATTTTTTAATATTTTATTGGACCGTTTCTGTGTGTTAATGAGCTTTAATTGAATTTAACGGCAATTATTGCAAATTATAGTGAAAAAGATACGGCACTGGTAGGACAGCTACGTGACTTGCTTGCGGAATTTTTTGCTGTAAATACATGGTATCCTAGCTGTCACTGGAAGTGACCATCATGAGGTTGCTCGGGATCCAAGTTCAGGTGGGTCAAAGGTAATGGTGTCCATATGCATAATAGAGCGGCAGGTAGGTGTACGTTAAGGCGATTTTGAATGAACGACAGGAATTTCACTAGGTTTGCTATTTTACTATTGAGAAGGGTGAAAAGAGCTTGAAGTTGGTATAGGTATTTATGTATGTAAGTATGGGGAGAGACTTCCTTTTCTTTTTTGGAAATCAGGGTCAAGCAATGGCACCCAATACGGAAACGCGAGGACTCGTGCATTGCACGCTTCGTGAAAGGGGGACCTTCCTCTTTAATTCCATGGGGAATAGCATAGGGGTGAATTCTTATGGTGTTGCTTTCAATGGGCACAGAGTGTGGGAACGCGGCTCCCGCTGGCCCCGTTCGACACAGAACACCCATATGAGGTCCTGTTACGCTTATGGGGGCTCGTGCTAAGACCCTGCCACCGTAGGATTAATAAGAAAAATACAAGAGGAGTAACAGGACCTGCGTCATGCCCTACCGGATAAATAAACCCAACCAGTCACCAGGACCACAACTGGGACCTATACCACCCACTCGCTCACTCATCACCCATAAGGAAATGCCATCGGAATCCAAGAAGCCATCGAGAGTCCCAATTAACTAGTGACATTTCGTAACCGGTTGCGATCGGTATACACGTACTGGTGAGATCGTATCGATATTAAATAATCGCTTCTTTGAAACCGTGAGAATCAAAAATCGATATTTCTTTGATTTAAAAGAAAAAAAAAAAGATCAGCCCAGCATTACCAAGCACGTGAATAAAAGCACAACAGATTGTTGCCTATGAACTTTGGCGTGCGAGTATATATCGATTCTTCCGGTCAATCTTTATTTCACGTGCATCTCCCTTCAGACCGCGAACCTGATCACGTGCAATTCGCAATCTCATCGCCGACAGAACATCCTTTTCGCACGTAGAAAAGTTTCTAAGAAGAAGACGGTGAAAGGAAAAGGGAATTTTTTTTCAAATTTCCCGCCATTCAAATTTTTTTCTCCTTGTCAAATGTCACACCAAGATACCAATGAAACTATATCTATATAGTTTCCCAGTGTATGGAAACACTCGACTCGCTTCCACGAATGAGTTCCAAACGGCGTTCTAATTAGCTAATGAATGGCTGGCTTTGTGTCCTTGCGACCGAGTACGCCAATTCTCTTTAATGCTGTGACGGCGGCATCCACGTCCTTCCGAAAAAGCTCCTAAAACAAATAACGTCCCTGTGAAAAGGTGCCTTGTCCAGGCGACAACCCGCGACACGTCGCCACGGCCCAGTTTGTGAATGAAAGGACTTACTGTGACTACGGTGGTCTCATGCTTTATGCTAGGGCCGACGTTCTCAATAACCACCACGAGGATCGTTGCACGTGCGCTGCCACCACGTGGCTCTCAACTTTCGAGACTTACCAATCGGTGACTTTTTGACTAGGAGTCTACTTAAAGAAACATTCGCCGCGAACGTAGAATAATATACTGGGCCGTATTGCCAACACATGAGCCACGTGCAATCATCTACGTGGAACTGGACCGAGCGAAACCAGCATAAGAAAATCCAAGACGGCTACGTTCAACCACGTTGGCCAAACGTTCGTTTAGAGTTGAATCTGACTAAGAAAATAGTATTAACGTAAGTAAGCCGTCGAAAGCGTATTTAAATGCCGCACTAAGTACCTTGTGAAAAATTACCCCAGAAATGACGATAAAACGTGATTTCTTGCCGAAGCAAGGTTTAATAAATAGGCGATTATACGGTTACGGCTGAGCTGCCACAGGAAACGCGTTCTCGTTAATATTACAGGGAGAGCTTACTGCTAAGAAGAAACACACGAATTAAGTCCTAATTAGTTTCGCAGAAATACCCAAACCTTTTAACGTCGACCGAGCCTGGATTTCGTGGAACGTTCGAATAATCCTAACCAGGCCTAATCTGGAGCCTGATGACTGGTCAAATTCCATGGTGGCAAATACGAAGGACGAAGATTCGCGAATGACTTCCCGGAACGGGCAGGAGAAACGGGATGAAAATCATTGAGCAGCAGATTCAGCCGGTGTTACGTGTCAATTCGTTAAATTGCAAACGTGAAACGTCACTGCAAAAATTTCACATTTGTTAGGGCCACGAGGTCAACCGGATCCGAGTGGAGGAATTTTTCGTGATATTAAAAAAAAAGGTATTTAATTGTGCATACCTTCGATAAAGGACATAAGGGTCTACCAGGAAATGACGTAAGTGTAATTTAATTGTTTTCCACGAAAAGTCATTCTGCCAATGAAACGTGAATTTCTAAGCTCGTCCGATATGCCGAACGAAACTAATCCTTACAGTCTGGAGCGACCCAAACGATTTCTAATCCACGAAAATCCAGGAACCCACCTCCGTATAATTAACGATCGTAAAAATTTCGTCGGTCATTTACGAGGAACAGAGATTTCGTAAATTCGTCCAACTCCCCCGTAACTAGTCCGTTACGCTGTAATCAATGACCAGATGTAGGTTAAAGCTGTACTCGAGGAACCCGTCGATTTTCGTGAAAATTTTATCATTATAAACAAAATCGGCAGCAATGCTTACGATTTAAAAAAAAACCCAACGAGTCATTTCTCGCGAATAAATATAAAAAAAAAAAAGATAAAGAAAATCTTAATTATAAAATTATACCTAACCTCAATATGACAGAGCTGTTGACAGATAATACATGTGTCAAGTGTTGATTATTATTGTACGTGCATCCGTCTATATACAGACTGTGATAGGCAGGACGCGCGATAGGAAGCACAGTGAATAAATTAGTAATAAGTGTCCAGAGACGAGGACGAGGGTAAATAAATAAAAAGGATATAGGTATAAAAGGTGGCCAGTATAGAAGACCAGTAGAAGTCTTCGATGACGAAGTGGAATAAGAGTAAAATGAAGTGGTAGAATAAGAAAACACAACGATACACGTGAATGGCGTTGCCCGGGCTTCGCGTTCCGAAGCACCAAGATCTAACTACCACCTGCCTCATTTTCCCACGAGGCCTCGACGAGGCTCCTCGGCCTCTCTCGAATACCGATGAGCCGAACGAGGAGAAACCGACCGGTTTTGTAACGAGAGCGACAGAGCCGGCCTGAGGTTTCTTCGACAGGGACTCCCCGCTTCATGCAATTTAACACGACCCACTACCTACTACATACAATATATATGTATATACATATATACACAAACACACATATATATATATAACAGATCACAGTACAAATTCAGATCTACAAAGATAGCCAGGATTTGAAGGAATAACAGGATATAAAAAAATTCTATAAAATTATCCGCGTAGTATAATCGATATGCATTAAAAAATTTCACAGAAATTAAAAAAAAAAGAATGTTTTTTAATCAGGCATATGGAATTTCACAGGCAATAATTATTCACGTTTAAAATAACAAAGGCTACTGTACACAGGGTTGTGCGTACAGAGCGTACGGATGAAGGGAAGGCTAACAATGGGGAAATAGAGACAGGACGTAAAGTACGTATCACAAGAGGGAATGATTCGAAAGATTAAAAGATAGCGAATGGCGAGAGTAATGGCGTCGACGTGCGTAAAAAGAGTGAAAATAAAATAGAGATCGGTAAGAGTAGATGTGGCACCTAGTCTGTCCACGTTACTTGTATGCCTAATGGGAGAGCGAGATGGATGGAGATTATGGAGGTATGGCAAAATGGCAGTCAGGTATAAGCAGACGGTCGAGTAAATAGACGAAGGTAGAAACACGTGCTGGCACGAGTCGTGTACGAAGCGGGTGAGTCAGCGAGTGTAACTTGCGTGAACACAGAAATGCACGTTCACGATCTTGTTTATCCGATTCCCATGGAGCCAAACGTCGAACCAGTTTATCCGGTCGTTTGAACGATTTTTATTTCGTCGAATCGAGGTAAGTCTACAGGCTCGATGAGTAACGCTTTAATAAGACTACAAGATGGACTCATTATCATACGTATAAAATGTAACGACTGCCATGTGGATTGGTTGAAGTTTTTGTATTTCCAGTTTCCGTAGGTATATATATGGAAACTTTTTTAAAATTTATTTCTTAATTCCCCTCGTGCGCGCATACTCCATTTTCTTTTACTCACGTATCCCTACCTTCTCTCGATCTTTAAACTCATATTTGACACTTCCTATCAATTTATTCATATGTGTTCATGCGGGTCCAGGTGCAGCGGTAACACGAGAATTCTTAAAGTCTTATGAAGTTTCGACTGATTTTTATATCCACGCCCACGTTCCACTTCCACGTATAGTTCGTTACGTGTGGATGGGTAATGGACACAGTCGTCTACTGGTTGAGATTATCCAAATGGCCTCTAAATCCCTTTTTCATTTAAATACACCATATAACGAGGAATCCCGCTCGCTCGCAATTACGGTGTAGTACAATTTGTTAGCCGTATAATGATAATAGTAACGGGCCCAAGTAAAGGCGATCCGACGTGAATGGAGCTGCTAATCGTAGGATCGACGTAAGGTACGAGCCAGCGCGACGGGTGGTTAGAGCGATGAAAAAATATGGCCGAGAAACTAGTCCGATAAACGAATAAAACTAATTTCTAGTAATTTACGGAAACTGGTATTGTTAGTTCGAGTTTCCAGTAAGTTACGCATAAAATTATTGAAAAATGGTTGGGCTCGATCAGTGGCTCTGTTGCGGTGTATTGGAAAGATTCATCGTACAGTTACGAATATCCATTGCTCGGAGAAGGATAAGGGAGTAGTCGAAATATTTTATAGGGGCCCCTACAAAATACCAAGGATGATACGGATTTCGATACCAACCGTAAAGACACGTGTTCGCCTGTGTTATTACGATTGCTCGTTCGTTCCCTATTTTTTCGCTCCCCGTCATTTCTTAGGCTGCATTTTTATGCGCTTTGTCACGAACCGCTTCGAGGACTCGTTTGGTATCCAAGGTCGTAGAAGATCGCATTTCGACTGAATTCCCAAGAAGGAATTCGCGCGAGAAGTTTTCGTTATATGCGCGAAGACCATAAGGACCGTTCCACGACTTTATGGCGTATAATGACCGTCGGAGCGTTATAAGGCCCATTTACGATTATTAGGCGACTATTTTTATTTTTCTCGTCGCAGCGAAGAGGCTACAAGGTACTTTAATTGTAAGTGATGGATGCTTGTATATACATATAGATAGTCACGATTGTTGAATGGGTTAATTCGTGGTAGGTATTGGGGCCCAATGTTTCAGGGCCCGTGCTCGACACAATGGGCCGGGCGGGGCCCATCCTTTTCCAGTTTTCGAGGCCAACCGCAGCCGGCCGACCGGGGCCTTACGGCGCGTGGGAAAACCGAGCACGTGCGCAATCCCGAGACCTTTAGGACCCACCCGACTTCGTTGGCGGAGCGATTATCGGGGCCTTAGAACGATAGGACCCACCCGGCCTGCATGCTGCCACTTCTTATATATGGTGCCCACTAACTTTTTCTTCTTATGACCTTCGGCACGGGAGGAAACGCTGCTGAAAATTGGGCCTGATCCAGGGCCCCGTGCACATTAACTAGATTGTCTTATCGAATATTGGGTCCGATGATACAATCGCCTAGCGATGATCGCCCTTCAACATCAATAAGTCCCGACTGGTCATTCCCGGTAATGTTATTAACCTTAAATCAATCCCGATTAAGGCCCAATTCCTATTTTCACAATAGGAAAAATTTCAAGCCGCCTTAAATTACTTTTGTTTCTCGGTATTGTTGCCGCTGTTGCTTTGTCTCTCGTTACGGACCCGAATGGAATTCGAGGTTTTATCATATGTTTCTAACTCGAAGAAAAACATTCCTCGAAATTTCGAAGCCACACAGTGACTTCATTGGAAACGATATGATAATGACGTATCGTTCTATAATTATAACACTCGTGGTAGCCAAAGGCGAGATAATAATAGTATACAAATAACTCCTAACGACTAATTCCGAATTACCTGATCTATTCCTATAAAAATACAAAAGCTACGGCGGGACGTGCGTAAGAACGCAACAAAAAACGTACAATCGAAAGAAAAGTGTCGAATCGTCTCGGGTCACGCGTCAATCGGCCGATTAAGCTCTTTATCAATTAATACAATTAACCCCGAGATTCTCGAAGTCTCGAGTGATACCACAATGGCGACGCACTCATCGAAACCGATTGGCGGCACGTGCCCGTCAGTCCCGTTAACCTCGACGTTAAGGCCGTATATTCCATGAGAACACCATGACATGCGCTAAGAGAAACTTACATCGCCACTAATTCAGCGACCAATCCTCGATTGTCTTATCGCTCGATAAAGACTGCCAAAAATTCTCACGACCTTGCGAGAGTCCGCTGAAAAAAAATCATATCGCGTCATAAGAACTAGACACGATAACTCTCGATTAGCCTTAAGGCGAAATACCAAGAAAGAGAAATCGTCGTGTATTGACAGACCCGTGAAGTGATCCGAGCACGTGCTACAAACGCGTACGCGTAGGCGCCGTTGTGAATTTAGGGGGGAAAAAAAGAAAAAACCAGACAAGGAAGCGTGAGGGTTTTTAAAGGTTATGGAAGTTAGGTCGGGGCGCCATTTAAACAGGGGCCATGACCGGGTGCCGACTGGCATGTGCTCAGCAGTTAAAACAGGCGCCAGGTGAACTCACCTCCGTGAGAATGCAACTTCCCTGAACTGTATTCCATCCCGCATAGTGTTTGCACCCCATAAGGAACCCCATGGAATTAAATGACACCCTACGATGACGTATCCCGATACCCCCCCTCCGCTCCTTCGAATTATCAATTCTAACCTATTTGACGCGAGGTTAAGAATCGTCAATGTCCATATCGTACTCTCATGGGACAATGACATTTTTTATGGTGGCTGATCGCTAATTACCCTACCCCTATGATTATACTCGGTGCTGGTAACCATTAAATTAATCATCGACAATCCTGTCGGATTCGTTGATTCTCTCACGCTCTCACACACGGCTTCCTTTCAATTAGGACCCAAAGAGACCCGCGGGCCGTATCATTCGAACGGATGCTGGCGCGTCTGCGATCACCTTTAATGAGGACAGGCCTTCCAGTCTTGTGAGTGTCGAATCAAGCGCGACTCATTGGCGCGAACGAACATTTTACATTTCATGAGGCCGAACTGTGTTACGCGTATCACTGAATCTTGATAACGCGTAGCGACGCCTTCTCGATCGCTCGTACATACGTCAAGATTAATGCGCGTTTCGAATAATTTAATAATAGACAGACGTATTCGCAGACACTGTGCGATTGACACGGCCATATACGTAATGGGCTAATTATGCGTGTATCGTTAAATTTTATTGCGAATCCATACAACGTATATACTATCCGTCCGTGTAAGATAGGTCAAAGGTCAATTTTGTATTTAAAAACTGTACAGATAATTTTTCAATCCCTTTTTCTTATTTTTACCTCATATCGCCGTTTATATATCCTTGTGCTGTCTGCGAATTCTGTTTGGCGAATTAAAAAACGGAAAAAAAATTAATGGACAAAAAAAATTGGAATTTCGTAAAAGCATACCGTTCTCACGGAACACGTGCTAGGATTAATAACGGCGATGGGGGCTGTCTCCAAGGAGCGGGACGAGGCCTAACTAATCGCACACGGGACGCGTGCGAACGTTTCTCTATTTCCCAAAGGGGCTTTTGATGGTTGATATCAAATTCTGTCGGGGGTAACGCGGAGCCGCATTGGGGGATGACTGGGGGAAGGGAGGCCGGAACTCGATTCCGTGGCACGAGCCATTGGGACATATGTTCACGGACAGCTGATGTACTAATAAGACCGGCTCTCAGAAGCACGTGCGTCTATCGCGGGATCGTGTTTGTAACAGAATGAACCTGAGAACGTGGTGAGAAGGGGGCGGGAAAAAACATAGGGATGAAAAAAATGTATTTTCGTAAGTCCTCATTGACAAAATTTCTGGAGGTCTAACAAAAATTACCTCAAGTCATTGGCTGTGACAGAAATTTTTTTTTTTTAATTAAAAAATAATTTTTCAAAATTTAAATTGGGTCGTACAAATTTTTATAAAAATTATCTAAAAAGTGCATTCCAATATTATTTACGAATTTCGCATTGCATTTGCAAGATTACGCTTCGTGGGATAAATTTGAAAATATTTTTCGTAATTAACTGTATCACGATATGAAAATTTTATTTTTGCCAATTTCGTGACTCACTTCCGACGTTTCCACTTCCGTCGACCTTCCACCCATCGAAATAGCCAACCGGAGTCCCGATAATCTGCGACACGTGCAACCGCACCCCAGAGCCACGTGTCCATGTGACACGTAAGTGCATATATGCCATAGGTGCATAAACCCCCTGAGTATAAGGGTGCGGCGTCGTGTACACGTGGCGGTCCAGTCTTCATTAAGGGTAAAATAGATATCCGTAAGGGGGAGTATATTTAATCCCTTATGCAACCGAGGATCAGTTTGGATATACGCAGCTTGCAAAATGCACGCGCGATGCACTCGCTTATGCACTTTACGTATAGACAGAGAGTATACTCTCTGTCTACGGCTGCATATGGCTATAGCCATGTACAGCGATGACACGTGCACTCGTCTGACTTCTTCTCAATTGAATGGAGAATCGATCCTATGCGGATAAATCGGCAGTTGCAATACTCAGACATAAAGGGCCGCAGACAAAATGCCCCTTAATTTTTCAAGTACGAAATTAAACATTTCTACTTGCACCGATAGCGAGCATTATCAGAATGCAAATTAATACGTATGCTCGTAATAATTACTTGCACTTTGCATTATCGACGTTACCGTATAAAATTCACAGAGAAACGTGGTCTTATTAATTACAAAGTGAATTTCGTACATAATGATAAATTAACCCTCGATTAAAATACGCTTACAAATAATTTCAAAAAAAAGTTTGAAAATAGAAAAAAAATTTCCGATTTGTCTACTTCCTGCATGCGCTATTGCACGTTGCAAATAAAACGCAATACAGCTCTGGTTTATACGTATAGCCATTCGAGTGTATAAAACAGTGAAGTTCGTGCAGACTTCCTAACGGAGTAACGCAATAGCGCTGTTAATGGCACGTGCGAGTAAACTGACTTACCGCGAACACGTGCCCATTCATTACGCTAGACGTAGTGCAGAAAAGCACGTGGCTATTCATTACAGTGCACGAACTGTATCGTTTTAATGAACAACGACAATTGTTCGCGCGAACAATAACACGAGGGACGTACATATTTTTTCATATCCGACAAAATGCACAGTCAACTGCACATTATGCACCGCGACGTCAAGGACTTACGAAGACGGATAAAAAGATGAATGACGTAAAAGATTGGTAAAATTTGTAAGGATAACGTAAAAAAAAAACAAGAACGTAACAAATATAAATAAAATACAAAATCAACAATAATATACACACACAAGTGCAAGGTAAATTTGTATGCACGAGGTGGATACACGCGCTGAAATAATTGCATGAAGAAACCGGTAGCCCGGGATTCGCGGATTCCAAGTACGCAGTATAATCGGGTTAATTCGTATTCAGAAAGGAGTAAAAAAAAGGAATCCGAAGTCGGGGTGAACGCGGCGTGTAAAACCGAAGCGTGGAATTGAACCGTGGCGATGCCGATGCTTAGGGCTGTTTATAAGACGAAAAAAGAAAGAAAAAAGAAGGAAGAGAGTCTGGAGCCAAGCCGCAGAAGCGAAGAGTCCTTCGAGGCGACGTGCAATAAGGCTGGGGTAATTATTCGGTGCGAACGAGGCTTAAGTGCCGACCAGCTGGGAGGAAAATAAGCGAATCGCGCGAGCAATGTCGGGAGAAATGTCGACGGCCAATAAGTAATAAGAATAAAAGGAAGTTTAGCTGTTATAAGAGGAACGTGGAATTTAACCGGTCGGGGCTTAACTATTCGCCATGTTTCTTGGCACGAAGAGCCAAAGTCTGCATTACGCGATTTGGCACAGTGAAAAATTTAATAAACGATACAATCAATAATATCGTATCTAAAGTGATGCAACGAAAATACAATCAGAGCTGATACGATAAGGAATATCAAAGTTAATCGTGAAGCAATTGATTGTAGGTATTTTTTTCTGGCGCGATTAAGAGGTCGAGTGGACCCGCACAAGAGCATAGAAGATACATCGTAGAAAAAGAGACTTAGCCAATGTCAGATTAGGGGATTAATTGAATGGCTAAATATTAAAGTGCTGTTATCACGGCTGATCGCAGATACAAATGTACCAGGTCATTCGCGTTTGATATTATAATAGAGTCTGTTGCGTATCTTGCGTGTGGTGGAATATAAAATAATTTGAAAATAGTAATTAAATTTATAACGCATTAAAATTATATATTTTTCAAATATATATCCAGCCCGCAGGCATCACGAGATTCCATGATTAGAGCGAGGATATAGATATACACGTAGAGCGTTCAATCCGGATCGGAAGCGTTACGATAAATATCTTGGTTACGATCGACCCTGCGATCCTCAGCAATTACCTGAGTCGACTTACGCCTAGCACGCTCCTGCCAGTAAAATAAGATAGAAGATCGCCATTACACGGTGATCATCCAACATGGCCGAGTCAGAGGGAGACCGTGCAAGTGATTGATCTAAGAGAGCGAGAGAGAGAGAGAGAGAGAAAGATCTGACCCAAGTAACTGAAAAAACAAGGAAGCACGGACACTGGAGTAAAATTGAGCCGGTAGTGCAGAAGACAAGGACAGAATCCAAAAAGACTAAGGAGTGACGCCAGGGAGCTCTCTTGTTCCAGTGAGAGACGAGATAGAGCGTTCGGTAAGTGCGCAGGAGATACTAGACCAGGAGATCAAAGCATAGGTAGGTAGGCCAATCGCTAAGGTGGAGAAATGGCTAGAGAAAAAAAAAACTAGAAATAAGTGCCGAGCCTAAGGAGTCCACGATGAAGAGTAGGAAGAGTAGGAATAGTAGCAGCGATAGTAACATCGGTGGTGGTAGTGGTAGTAGTAGTAGTGCTGAAGAGGAGGAAGCGGGAGAGGTGGTAGGTATGGGTTATAAGGTGGATGAGGAGGTAATAGAAGAAGAAGTAGAGAACTCGGATAAGGAGGGACGAATTCTAGTCTCGAAAGAAGTCGACTAGTTCCAGGAGAAGCTGAAGAAGGACAGGCCTATCGGTTTCTATTGCCGAGGACGGCGACGACGGCTCAGTGTGGGCGCGTGTCTGGCAGCTGCCGCTTACAGGTGGTGTGCTTGCTTGGGAACCAAGCTCCACGGAGCGTTCCCACGGAAGGCCCATCCCCACTGCGTGCCCTCTGTCGGCAGGAACGGACGGGTATATAAGGACAGGCGGGAGTAGACCCACCAGCATTGCCGCTTTGATTTTCGTAGCGAGTTGGTCGCACTCTGCTTGCTTGCACGAAAATTGGCATTCGTTGAAGGGTAGATTTTTTTAAACCTGAAAGGGTGCCAAGACAGACAGTTCGAGAAGAGAATTTTTCGAGTTTTACGATAACACGGGGTTATAAACTTCACAGCTGAGATTTGTGTAGTTTTTTTTTTCTTACGATTTGTGCGAACATTTTGTGTGTGATCAAGTGATTGGGATTTACGAGATGCAGATGCACGAGCAAATCATGGTCGATGGGCAGGAGCAACCTATCTCAAGGACCTATCAGTATAGAAAGGTAGGCATCTTTTCCATATTGTTAATACGTTACGAATTGTAAATCTTGACTTTGTTTTATCGACCATATAACTGCGAAGTGAAACTTTTTGACACGGTTTATTCCAATGGTAGTATCCTTTAAAAGCTACTGTCAGTTACCGAAGAATTCGTTGGTTTGACATTTATTTTTTGTCTCTAGTGTACCTGTCAAGCGTTTACAAAACTTGTGAATTTCATTCTTGCCTTTGAGAATAATTGAACTTACTGAGAAACCCGTTAGAGGGACGTTACCCTGAATTCAATGGTTATCGCGATGTTGTTTGGTAGTGAAGATGAAAAAAAAAGTTAATTATAAAGTTTTTCTAAATAATAACAAAAATTTCAATAGTTATAACCGTAGTCTATTTTTTGTGCTCCAGGTGATGAAGCCAATGCTTGAGAGAAAAAGGCGAGCAAGGATCAACCGGTGTCTGGACGAGTTAAAGGACCTGATGGTAACGGCGCTCGCTGGTGACGGCGAGAACGTCGCGAAACTCGAAAAGGCCGACATCCTCGAGTTGACCGTCCGCCATCTTCACAAGCTTCAGCGACAGCAACGACTCTCGGCTAATCCAGTTATTGACTCCGACCGATTCCGTGCTGGATATACCCATTGCGCGAACGAAGTTAGCCGATGCCTCGCAGCGACGCCTGGCGTCGACGTCGCCCTGGGTACCAAGCTGATGACCCACCTTGGTCACAAGCTGAACTCCATGGACAAAACGGGACCACTGACCATTCATGTGGCAGCGCCGCAGACATCGCCGAACTCAACGACCTCTGACCTCAGTGACGAGTACTCCATGCCTCTGACGCCGGCGTCCAGTCAGCCATCTCCAGTCAGAACGGATCTGGAAGGGTCGTCCCAAGAACACCAGGGACTCCTGCAAGTGGCCAAGCCCGACGAAGCTGTGTGGCGACCTTGGTAAATCCTTGCCATCGCTAAGGTCAGATTACTGTGACCTTGAAATGTGCAAGAGGTTCCTATGGTACAGGAACACCAATTGCCAATTGGTATTTCCAAGGGATCTGATCAGATTGGAATCCTCCGATCCCCACGAGCACCAATCGTCGTGGATCCGTTGAAGAGCATTGGGGTACGAAATGATTTCCAAGATGGACGTGGATGATCATGATGGAGGATGATCAGAGGGCAGGAAGAAGCCAGTTGAACAAGATGAAGATATTTACACTGTGATCCGGGCGAGTTCCAAATATCTAGACTGAATAGACTCGTCAGCTGGATGATGCGTGGATGTCGAAATTGGAGAAGGAATTGCGCGTGAAATGCAGTAGCGGAGTTTGAAGAAAAAAAGAGAAACTCCAACTGTCAGGAGTGACAAGTGAGAATCAAAAAAGAAAAAGAAAGGCTCGCATTCGCAAAAATCATTTGAATCGACTGACAGGACAGTCGGTTGTTTTTTTGGCGGGGTCTGATCTCAAATTCGAAATTCCACAAGACTGTGCAAAAACCTTTTAGAAAAGAAAAATTTTAATATTGAGATAAAGGGTCTCTTCTTATCAGTTATGATAAAATGCAATAACGTTGAAAGATTCGACTTGCTCAATACAGCGACTGGCTCCGTCTGCGTTATTGACGTTACGAATGTTTGTTTTATTCCTATTACTATCACTATCACTACTACTACTACTACTACTACTATTATTACTATAACTACTACTAAATACTACTGATATATTATTATTATTATTACTACCATACGAACTGGGTTTTTATTTTCTTCGCAAATCTGGAAACGATGAATTCGCAGACTGTCTTTGGTCCATTGTAGTAAAAAAATCATGATTGATCGAAAAGTGATTTATGGAGTTTCCGGAATTGCGATAGAATTTGAGATAATTCCATAATTGGCCAAGTTGATGGATTCTTGGCGAAGCTTTAATTTACTTGACAGTTAGATGTTTTCTATTGTTTATTTCATACTTTTATCGATTTTTTTTTTATATTTCGGTTTCTCGAGCAAAGAACTCAAGTTCAGTTAAAATAATTAATTATCATTGCAACTTGAGTTCTCTGATTGGAAACGTTGTTATACCTCTTCCCGGCCAACGTACGTTTCTTTAATTAATTTTCGAGAAACTTTTGATAACGGTACAACTTGACCTTCCGACAACTGTCAATTAAGTAAATAACAATTTCGTAAAAAATTGTTTGAAAGAAAAAACTTAAAAAAAATTGTATCCCAAAATGTAAAATAATTATTAACGGCCGCGTGGAGGTTCTTGTGATAGAGAAACGTGTACCTGTGATATTTACTGTAGTAACTCTAGAAAATGATACTAGATTTTTAATAAACTTGAATTGACCAATTTATTTATACTTCTATCACTCCACCCATGTAATCTAATCTCCATTAACAAATCCATGCACTCAGAGCTTGAAAATATTGGAAAAAATACAATTGAAAAAAAAAAGGAAAAAAATTCATCTTACAATAATCCACACGAAAAATTGTACGCACCCGAAAAAAATATTGGTACTCACTTCAAAATGCATCACTCGTGTATTCAAAATAATTGGAAACTAAGAAATCAGACTTACTCAAAACCTAAAAACAAAAAAAAAGACACTATGTATATAAACAGTAAAAGTCCTCATTTCCATGCCACATAGCCAATTAAATCGCGTCAGTAAACCGACCTGCCTAATTTCAATGAATCGTCGCGATATATTCTTTAAATATAAAAAAAACCAGACGACATTTCTTGCCGAAAAATGTATGATTATACGAAGGCAAAACATAAAGAAATGAAATTTACACAGATTCGAACATCACGCCGAGTGTCTGGTTAACTGACAACCAGGAAACGGAATGTCTCTCGAGCCGAGATACGCGGCTAACAAATGTTTCTGGCGCCGATTCAACCAGGCAAGAATCTATTGATAGAACTGCGATAAATTTTCCAGAAATTTACGAAATCCTTCCTCAGACTGATTACGGGATTTGAACTAATCGTGAAATTTCTATTCGACCTAATTTGTAGTATCTGACGCTCCCTCAAGACTGTAAAGTTTCTATACGGATTGATTGGCAGTGTCGACGGATTAATGCACTCTCACGGAATGCACCGACGGCAATTATACGAGACTTCACTTGGCACCGTACCACTTCTGGTATTCGGTTACAAATTAAAAATAACGAGGGTGAAAATGACCGAAATTTATTTAATGATGTCATTCAGAAGATACAGAAAAAAAGTTCCCATACATATGGAGCGAATGAATTTATAGGAAAATTTTTTGATATTCAAATCTCAATAAAATTCTCCAATCAAATTATATTTAGAAATATTCAACTGTCAAATGATTTATTATTGTCATTGATCAGTCGATTGATTCACAATAATTGTGAAAAGCGTTACATTCGGTACGCCACAGATTAGCATAGATTTTGATATATGGCATTCTATTAGAAATGGTGCAGTTATTAAAAAATCATTTTAATTATATCTAAATTGTTTTAAGGGACTTCACACGTAAAAGAATATATATATATATATTTATAGCGATGACCTTTTAGAGATAATCGTACTCAAATGCTATAACATCGAACAGTACCATAGAGCAAACATTTGCTTAGACGTTAAAAACTAAAATAAGATATTTTTCAAAATTCGACTCAACAGTGCTCAACAATCTGTGTAATGAGTTCCTCGTGCGTTGTGCAATAAAGGAAAGGGTTTATGAGAATTTCCAATTTGTCTCGGCCGGCACTAGAAATACGATTGTTTCTCTGCTCGAACTAGCGCACGTGCATCGTGGTGTCTTGTAGCGTGTAAAACGCGGCAAAGTATTTCACATTCTAAGAAGCTATTAGATGGCTTACCATGCATCAAGTCAATTTCATGACTTGAGGAATACACTGTGCACTATTAAATGACACAAGCTGAACTGGGAACGTCTTTAAAACACAGTAATACTCACTTTTGCGAGAATAGCTAGCCGTAACACACCACCCAGCTGTAGCACGTGCTGTCACTACAGGTGACCGATCACGCTCCGCGGTCATCTTGCGGCGTTTTCATGAAACATTTCTACATGCTATTCCAATGATAAAATAGATTTATTACGATTACAGGTCTGTTTTACCGACTGGCCTATTCATGGCAACTCTCGACTGTTGCGTTGGAAATACTGAAATTCAATAATGGGAATGTTGCTATGACGATTATAAACACTGTGATGATACTCATGTGACAATTTAAACTGCTTAGCTGTCATTACGGCAGCTAGTATACCACGGAATTTCACATCTCGTTGAGCATAAAGCTTGCAAGTGATATATAACTAATAAATTTTGAAAATTTGAACATGGGACGGAATCAGCAAGTGTATTCTACGATGCATTCTACCTATTTTCTCAAGCCTGGACAAACATTACAAAATACAAAGGTGCCAAGTATTATTTGTTAATTGGAGATAAATATAATTCATACTTTACGTAATATATACAATATATAGATATCCGAGCGGCCACTTGTATTGGTGACTTCAAAAAGCGCTTACAATCGCATGGTGGATTATACAAATGAAAACGAAAAAAAGACTATGATGGCCGACAAAGCAGCAATTAAAATGGCAAAACTTAGACAGGCAACTTATGAAATGTCAAAAAATTGGGACAATACAGTCGAGGTACTACGTAAATAATATTAAAAAATGTTATCAGAAAGGATTAATCTAAATAATTGACTATACTGTAAAATTTCGGGCATGCACTATAGAATATAAAGAAAAGACGCACCGAAGAACTTCTAGCAAAGAGAAAGGAGGAGCAAGCCGCAAGAGCGGATTTTATCAAAGAGATGGCAGCGAAAAACGCAGCAGATCGAATGGAAGTCGTGAAGGAGGCGAGAAAATTGCTCCTTTACAAGAAACCACAATGCAGACTTATTCTCAGTGCTCTTATGACTTCTGAGGTATCTAATTTGACTATTAAACAGTAACAATAATAGCAAAAACCGGCGAACGGCTTAATGTGGAATTATATAAACATTTTTTGAACAATTAATGCACAGTGTTTCAGAGAGAGGGACGCGCAAGTGGCTTTTCAAAAAACACTCGAAAGCGTTGATAAAGAAAGAGACATGGAATATGCTAGCCTTATTCAAAAAGATGTTATTAATTACCGAGAAGAGGAACGACAAAAAGCTGAGGAACAGGCCAAAAAGAATAAGCAGCATGGAATTCAATTAAAGAAACAGTACGATTTTAATTGTGGTTATAAAAAATATGCATATTATATTTTACTAATTATTTTTTAGAATAGATCAGATGGAAAGAGACTTTAAGAGAATGCAAATGAAGGAGCTGGAATATGGGAAGCAGAACTTGGAAAATATAGCTAGAGAATTAGAACACATTAAAAAGTGTGAAACGGAACAGGTATGTTACATGATTTCATCAATTGATATAATAATTAACTAAATGCAAAATATTGTACGAAACATAGTAGAAGATACAAACTTAAATCTGCTCAACTGTGACTGTTCAAAGATACAAAGCAGAAAAAAGAAACTAACGCAACTCTTCAGGGAAGCAATAGAAGAGAAGAAACGTTACGAGCTTCAAATGAAGCAAGAAGAAGAATTCGAAAATTGCGCCCTTGAGGTTCTCGCCAAAGCAAAGAAGCGTATTGATCAAATTCACAAACAAAAGCGTCAAGAAGAACTTAATGAAAGAGCAAAGCATGCTGCTGATATTGGTAACTAATAACTTCAACAACCGTATAATCAGACTTGAAATATACGTATATTAATTTCAGCAAAGAAATGTGCAGCAGTTCGAAAATCGCGCGAGGCGCAGGAAGAGGAGAGTATACGAAAAGCATTGGAAGAAAGGGAAGCAATCGAATTGGAGAAGATAGAATCGCGCAAAAAATATGAAGAAGAATTACGTATTGAAATGGAAAAATACCGAGCAGAAGTGGAAGAGATGAGGAAGAAGCGGGAAATTGAAAAACATAATTTGAAGGACTGGGAGAGGTTTCAGAGATTCAAAAGAAATGAGTATGATGAGAAGAAAAAGCAAGAATGTTTGGAAAGAGAACGAAAAGTTAAAATTGAAAATGGGGCAGCACTTCGTAAACAAATGGTAATGAAAATCCATTTTTGTATGAAATAGAAATTAATTTTTTTCTTTTAAGGCTGAAAAAGAAGCTGAACGTAAACGGGAACTTATGCTAGAAGCTAATTCGGTTCATTTCAAAGAAATGATTCAAAGAACGAATGAAAAAATTCTGGCTTATGGAGAAGAAGTTTTGAAGGAATCTGAGGGTGTGAGACCTCTGTTTCCAATTCTTAAAGCTATTCAGGTAATTGTTTGTCGTTGCAGTTGGTAAAATTGATTTTAATGAAGTTTATATTCCATTACAGCAATTTAAAAAAGATAATAATCTGTTACCACCTAAAAGATATGAAGAAGCACCGACTCTGGTGGAGAGACGTCGAAAAATTCGTCCACAATGTACAAACTCTATCCCAGAGGAGAAAATACATTATTTATAAAATTATTCAATGTAATAATCATAAAATATGTTATTTGTAATTCAAAAATATGCTAACGCCTTACAAGTGTATTGAAATGTTTAACGGATAGAGTAGTTCATCTTTAAAGTTATAGAGGCGCCAGCATCACTGTCATATGTTTATACGAGAAATCGATCTTTCAATTGACTTTATTACCTAATACTTTTCATAGAAGTTTTGTATACTTGATATCGATAGTATATGTTTTATAAATAACTTTAAATTATCGGTATACATTATAAAAATTTATTATATTAATAACTGTCAATTATTTTCTTAAAAAATATTTTATTTAAAAGGTTAAGCATGTCTGACAAGAAGAGTGATTCAGGAGATAAATCATCAAAAGGAAAACCACGAAATTTGCCACCTGGCATTAACTTCTTAAACGCGGGTCTTTCAGGGTATCGTACAGTTCTTCATAGTTTAACTACAACTACCAGCTATATTTTTGATTTAATGATACTTTGTCACCTAATAAAAAAAAATATTACATGATTCATATCTACCTTGGCCAGAATGTTCGCCACATGTTTCGTTCATCCAATGGATGTAATGAAAAATCGTATGCAAATGAGCAAAGATCCGGTTGGAGTATTCACGGTGATTAAACGAATTTTAAAAAACGAAGGAATTACAAAATTCTACGCAGGATTATCAGCAGGTTTAGTTCGTCAAGCTACCTATACTACAACCCGTCTTGGGATATACAATCAACTTTTAGATATTTGGAGGTAATTACTTGAATGATTTTATTCAAAATTGGATACAATAATCTTTGATTAACTATTTATAATGATAATTTTCCAAATTATGTAGAAGTAAAAATACTGAAAGTCCAAATTTTGGAGTTTTGGCTGCTATGGGAATAGTTGCTGGAGCCTGTGGTGCTTTCGTTGGCACTCCTGCTGATGTAGCACTTGTTAGAATGACGTCAGATGGACGATTACCAGCAGGTCAATTATTTTCTTTCATTTATTCATCTAATCTTAATTGACGGACGAATCTAACAAGGAAAATCGGTGCGTTATTGATACTTTTGAAATTAGATCAAAGAAGAAATTACAAAAATGTACTGGACGCTTTTATTCGAATTTGTAAAGAAGAGGGCGTTACAAATCTATGGCGTGGCAGTGTCGCAACTATGGGAAGAGCCGCCATAGTTAATATGTCACAATTAGCAACTTACAGTCAAGCTAAAAATATTCTCGCATCAAAATGTAAATTTACAAGTAATTCCAATAATTTATACAGTACGATTATTTTTATGATTTATGTTCACAGACAATGTCAAAGATGGAATACCTTTACACTTTTATGCCTCCATGCTGTCAGGATTCGTCACTTCTTTTAATTCAATGCCCTTTGACATTGCCAAAACGAGGTATTAAATATCTGTTACAATACATATCACTCCTTCGATTATTTAATCAAATTATCTTGTTCTTTTGACAGAATACAAAATATGAAGAGCTCTGGAAAAACTCCTGGTATGATATCAATAATCTACTCTATTGCCAAAACCGAAGGTGTTATCGCCCTTTGGAAGGGTTTTTGGCCAACGTATTGCAGAATAGGACCCCACACTGTACTTACCTTCATTTTCAATGAACAATTCGCAAAATTTTACAGACAAACTTTTATGTAAGCTATACTGTAACTCGTTGTTATATTTAAAACAATTATACGAATTTTATATTGTAAAACGACAAACAATTACGAATGCCAAGTTTCCATGTACAGTTGACTTAATTGCTCCATACAAACTAGAGTGATTATAGTGTTTGGGCATATTCTTGCATAATATGGTAAAAATCCTCGCCACAGTGTCAACAAACCTTCCATCTTAACAATATCACTGATAATAGTGATAGCACTGGGGGGCTTAGAAGGATAATTCCAATTTTGTATCCTAAATAAATAATTTTATGTAACTTAATCGTTCCATAAAAAATATGTCATTTCAATTAATCATTAACCTCGTCTTTGCGACATCCACAGGAAGTGAAGAGATTGCTGTCACTAATCCAGATATAGTTGATGCTCCAATTTGTAAGAGTACACCCTCATCAACAACACCTTGAATAATAAAGTGCGATTATAATAAAATTGGTATACTTATAGAATCTTTTCGATAGCAGATATAATAAAAAAATATTACTGACTAATACCTTTTAACAAAATTTTTGATTGAGAATAAGTACCCAATTGTACTCCATTCACTATGGCTGCTCTTCCCATAGTAGGAACCGCACCACGCCACATGCAGGCAGTGCCCTCAAATTTCAAAATTTTATCCAAACCCGCAATAGCGTTTTTATAATTTCTTCGTTTCTCTTAACCAATGCAATTATTAAATTGGTACTGGCCCTTCTTCCGATAAAATATAAATTTATAACCTTTTTAAAATTTACCTGCAGGTAATCTTATATCTCCTATCATACGTATCATAACTACGTCAGATGGCGTTCCTATAAATGCTCCAATTACTCCAGCAATCATTCCTAATGATATCATAGTGCTATAACTAAGATGGCCAAATTTTTCTCTATATTTAAAACCATTTGTACTATTTAGTATAATTATATTTAAAATTTGTTTGTTAATAAAATCGACTTCTATAACTAACTCGCCAAAATCTATCAAAGCGTTGTACGTTCCCAATCTAGCTGCCGTATAGGTTATTTGCCTGAACAAACTGGCTGACAATCCTGTATAAAATCCAGGCAATCCATCAGCTGCAAAAGTATGCCGCATTGTTTGGCAAAGAGAGACCCTTGAGATTTGCATACGAATTTTTATTACATCCATTGGGTGCGTTACCATTTGAGCTACTATTCTGTTCACAGTGAAGAAATTATGATATATTATCGTGAGTATTTGTTAATGACAGTAATAACACATTTGAATAATATTTTAGCACATTTTTTGATTGCGTGTAATTACCCGGCTGCACCGCCAATTACAAATTTTGCAAAATTCGGTACCTTCACAGCAGCATTATGTTCATCTGACATTTTCTAAAATGCCTGCGATATTTTTTTTATACTTTACATCGTTAGCCATAATTTACCTCCTTTCGATCTATTAATATTTTTTCTATAGCAAAGAATACATTTTTTCCAATATATAAAATCGACTGTACTAAGCTTATATACGAAATTATCATGTATCGTGTATCGAATTGATTCGCTCGTAATTATTACTTTGAAGTTTGCGGTGATTGAGAACAAATTATTCTTTTTCTTCTCCGTAACAGCTAGTATACATTTTGAAATAAAAATTCTCTTAATTATCGATAGTACGTTCATAATTCTTTATTCTATTTTACGTTTCGAAACGCCGAACACTTGTCCATGGTTACGCTTTGGTACTCCAAGGACAATTTTTGGAAAAATTTCGCAGCCTCCATTATATTTGTATCAGGTTTTCCTTCTCTTGGTTTCCGTCCAAGAAACTTGGCTAATTTTTTCAAATTCGTCCCTGTCGCGGACAATATCGTGTGCATATTTGAACCGATGACAACAACCATAGCATCATTTTTTTGTTCGCCATCATGAAGTATGAAGTGAGAACCCTCCTTGGTATAAGTATTATATTGAATCTGCATATATAAATTTATAGAATAAGTTACTTATATATAAAATTGTATATTAATATAAAATTACAAAATTATGTCAATTGCTTACACCACAATTTTCAGCAATATTTCTAAGCTGTTTCCAACTATACCGTGGAAATCGGCTATGATACAAATGGCTTATAGCAATTCCATATCTTTCCGTAGTCTCATTCCAGTTAAAAATTCTTGTAGTCGATGGAATCATTGATATCTTTCGCTTTCGAGCTTCCGGAAGAATATCGATATCTCCATCCAATGTATTAGTTGACGGCATGTATGTTCCGTTAATAGTGAACTGCATCCAATCGATAAAATGTTGAGCTGGACCATAAAACGGATCTACATCTACCACAAGAACAACAGTTCTATCCTCGTTGACATGAGGATGACAAAATAGATCTATTGATAAATAACCAAAATATCCTTGACTCTGTAAAGCCGCAGCTAGTCGATTGACAGTTGGTTGTAAGTGACTAGTGTCTACCGATGTTTGTGGAATCATGTAGCCAAATATAGTAGAGGCAGTAGGATCTAATAAAAAAAAATAATTAGATAGATCCAGATATATTTTCTGCTTATTGCGAGTAGGTATATATTTTTTAATAATTCAACGGGAATACCCAAATATATTCGATCTGCAGTTCCTATAATTTCCGGTGGTTGTGCAGTGCTATGCGCAGGCACAAAAAACATCACTGTTACCAACCGAGCCATTTTTTCATTAGGGACAGCTTGTAATAAACAGCCATATTTATTAATATGACCACAAAATTGTCTCCAGCTTTTGTAATTTGATGACAGTCTTGTCACGACTGAAACCACCTGAGGTAAATGATGCATCATACTATTTAAAAAGTCTGTTCTAAGTTCTGGGTTGTTTTTCCAATCGTTGCCAAAAGAATCTCGCTCCTTTCTCAGTATTGGCATAAATGGAATACTGATATGATTGATAAGAAAAACTCCAGTTTGTTTTCCAGCATCGCCCAGATTAATTTTAATTAACCAAAGACAGACTTCAGTATGGAGACAAATTAATTCTGCCATTTTCGTACACAGTGTTCCATAGTCTCTAATATTGGTAACGTATACAGGTTGTTCCAACTCTAATTCCGTTATTAAACTAGCCATATAAGACTTGTTCAATAATTTATTTTGAAGTTCCATTTCAGGAGCAAGCAGTGGGATGTTCATCAGTCCTGCCAACCTTATTTCACATTCATCCAATATCCATGGTAAAAAATAAGCTGGCATGTTATCAATCTTCATTGTTATCGCTTCCATTGTGTCGCGAGAACAGTAAAGACTTCTGGATACATTGAACGAACAGGATTCAAAAGTTTTGGCTTCTGACAATGTTAAATAAGTTACTCGCTTCTGGAAACTTTTTTCTGGATAGACAGATTCGATGAGATCATGATACATAGTTAAGAGATCTTCGTTTGGAGACACCGGAAGTACGTACAATACTTGACAAGATGGATTTCGTAAAAATGATATTTTCAGTGCCATTACGTTTTGATACACAGAAAATTCGGCCGATGACATTAAATTTCGAAAATCCTTCAAAAAAAAGTTTCATTAGCAGCAACTTTTTCTAAAGACTTTTTTAATTCTCTAGATTTTTCTTTATTAAAGTGATAAATACCTGTGGCAGTCCCATTGAAGGTAAATGAATTACAAAATGTGGTTGCTGAATAAAACTCTTGTAATCACGGCTAAAAGTTTTAACCAAACCTTTAGTGACGTTTGCATACTTCAACGTGCTTTGTAAATAATTTATATGCATCTGCCTTTTCTTCTTCACCACTATCCAGCCTGTCCACAATACACTCGCAGCTATATACTTACAATCGGATTCGAAAATTTTTTTACGAAGCTATAAAGGTATTATAGCATGATACTAAATTTTTCTATGTAATATTACATTCATATATATAAATTACAATTGTGCTAATTAAAACAAGAATCATTAATTGAAATAACCTTATAGCCACGCCAATATTTCTGTATAATTCCAGCAGCAACATTTTTTCCATGTATAGTCGCGAATTGTGGTTTCCAGGTGGTTAACCAAGCAGCCTCTTCAGTTTGATTATCCAATAAAGAAACAAGATCGTCTTCATACAGCGTAAAATTGATTCCATTTTCTTTGATCATTGAGAGAAATTCATAGGTCGTCGCTGGTACCAAGTGCAGTACTGGTATAAGACGTTTTCTTGTTATACTTTCTATTTGTGGCTGCATGACAAATTGCCATTTTGATCTAAGTTGCTGACCACGACTATCTAGAAGTTTTAACCAAACTTCGCAGGTTTTGAACTCGCCGTCAACAAACTTCAAAATGCCGACACGTTTTAATTCAGTTTTCAATACAGGTGGAGCAAATGAATCGGTTAGTGTAACGATTTCGTTGAAATTTTTTCTCATTCCTGAACGGCATTCTGTTTTTCGTCTACCCACTATACTTGCTCTAATGAATCCATCTTCCAATCTAAAACATTACATATCGGCAAATAAGTGTTCGTTGAGCGTTAAGAAAAAAGATTAAAAATACTCCCATTGTTTTAGATTTATTGAAATATTATGTACCTGAACCTTTTGAAATTTCTGGACATAGAAAACAACTTAGTTCTCAATTTTGCCATATCCTGTTTGAATTTCAAATCAGATTCATCGAATTCGGAAGATGGCGGACATTTTGGCCGATCAATAATGTCTTGTGTATATTCTAGCTTGTATTCAGAAATGTTTGCCCAGAAACAATTACATAGGTCAATTCTTGCTTCGACATCATTAGATGTTTCTAAATGATTCTTGCAGTAGGTAAACGCCTTTTTGAGTTTTGATTGGGAAATGTGAAATGGTGGCTTTGTGCGCAGTTCGCATTCAATAGAAGAATTTATTTCGTTGGAGATTGAATGTTCTTGAAATAACTGTTGGATTGCAGATAATTGACGGAAAGCATTTTCATAAAAATTCTTTATCGATTCCAATACAGATATTTTCTTTGAATTTGTACAGGTTCTAATATAAAAAACGATATAAATTTAAGTAGTCAATATATTAATATAACACATAAACAATCAGTCCCTACTGTTTTTAAACGTTTAATCGGTTTTGCACATTCACCGAGTTCTAAAGACCGCCGAGGAGATACCATACTTTGTATCTTACGACTAGTCGGCATATTGGGCACAGGAGATATGCTGAACCAGTAAAAAAGTTCTAGAGAGAGTTGAAATATCATACATTTCCTTTCAGACACAGAATACATGGAGGCTAATCATTTTTACCAATATCTCCTCAGCGTTGAAACTCAACAGTAAGAAACGAGGATTAATACAAACTAATTAAATCAGTTAAAATTATTAGAAAAAATAAACCTCAGAGATCTGCTGGCGTCCTTAATTTGTTCTCTTGCATATTCCTTTACATCTTGCATTTGAGTATCTAACATCAGGAATCCTTCTTTTAACCTATGACAGACCTCGGTTTGGGCATCTTCGTAATTCCACATTTCGTATTCGTTATCCATTTGGCTTTCTTTTCGGTTTGCAATTATAAAAACAGGAAATTAAAATAAGGGTTCAAACTTATTTCAAAGTTAAAAACCTGTTTAGCATGGACTTTAATATCGGCTCAGAAATACAAGTTTAAAATATTACAGTTTACCACAAAGTGGTAAAAATACTAAGCCAAACAAATAAAATGAGAAATTTCAGCTAACATAAGTTCAATATAGCCTTGTAAGATGGCAGCACGATAAAGAATCCACAACCGCAAGATGTCACTAGTTATAACGAAGAATTCCATATTTCCAGATCAGCTGACACACATGCTAATCACAATAATCGAGTGGTTCAGTGGCACAGGCCAAAGCCTGCTGCCGGTGATAGTTTATTTCGCGTTTGAGAACCAACTCACTGCAACTTGAGACGTGGCGGAAAACGCTGTGGAGCAGAATTTGAATAAAATTTTCTAATCACTTTAACGTCTTGGGAAATTTTCCACCATGTCCGACCAAAAGACAGTGCCCAACAGCATTAAGTTCGTCATTGGTGGAACTTCAGGGTAGGTGTAACCATTTTCTTTTTTTTATTTTTTTATATTTATTCTTTAGAACTTTAACTTCAGTTATTGAGATCTTTTATTTTGAATTAGATGCTATGTTTTTAATATTTATTTGGAAATTAATATTATTTTCTGGCGATTTCTTGTTTGGAGGTCAAAAGGTCATAAATTCAGAATTAAACCATTCCAACACTCTTGAAGTTTTTCTATCTATGATCAAATAGATAGCCTTTAAAATTTAGAATTTTTGAACGGTATCTACTGGTGCTATACTCAATTTCCCGAACTTTCACTTTTACGATGTTAAACTATATTGATTGCAGCATAATGAATTTCTATTTTATATAGTTCTTTGTAATATAGAATCAGAAAAACAGTTATGTTCGATGAATACTACAAGATGTACGATAATCGTATATTGTATATTTCAAAACTCGATTTCTCAAGATCGACAAATTAATTCGATTATTTGGACATACAGTTACAGATTTATTTTTTGTTCAGTTTTTAAATTATTGTCCAGTCAAATTATTAATCAGTATACATCAGTGAAATTGTGTATAATTAAAGATACCTAAATTGATAAGATTCGTTTATGATAATGATTTATGTAATACACAATAGTAGTTTCGTAATAAAGTGAACTCAGACGCACGTCACTGTATGTGCATATATTTTCAGTAATCACTCGTATTGTTATCTCGACTTTTTAATGCTACAAATTTCGAAAAATTCTTACTATTATACACTGCAAATAATCTATATTCCCCTGAGTCATAACTCACGATATGTATGAGATAACAAATGGAGGGAAAAAGCCTCAAACATTTTTTTGTATAATTACAGAATGGCAGCTACCTGTTTTGTACAGCCATTAGATTTAATAAAAAATCGTATGCAACTCAGTGGCACGAAGACATCCACAGTGTCTGTGATTTCGTCGATTATAAAAAATGAAGGCTTTTTGGGAATGTATTCGGGCCTCTCCGCGGGTCTTATGAGACAGGCCACGTACACGACCACTAGGCTGGGAATCTACACTTGGCTCTTCGAATTAGCCTCGTGAGTATCATGAGGCAAACTTGTGTTCACTAACCACGTGTGTCCTTGCCTCTGAATTTGAGCTAATTTTATCCATCAACAATGCAACGTGCGACTAATGAGTCTTACAAAACTGTCATTGGTTTACCCACGATATTGGCCTTACCTAAATCTAAACTGTATTCTTGACAATGTTTCATCCACCTAATTAAGAACGATTTAGGGTAAAAAACTGCAGAACACGACTCTCTCGAAGGACTACATATCCTACTAAACAAACCACAGGTAACTTCAAGAACGAGTCGTATTCTGCAGTTTAGCCGAATTTTAATTTCAATTATTTTTTTCTAATATTTTTATAGTTACTGTTTTAATATTTGTATTGTTTTTTTTATTTGTATAGGAAAGATGGGCAACCTAACTTCCTTACAAAGGCTGCATTAGGTATGGCAGCTGGGTGCGTCGGAGCATTCGTCGGGACGCCTGCTGAAGTTGCACTTATTAGAATGACTGCTGATGGAAGATTACCACTAGGTAAGTTCATAATTAATTTTAATTTTGTTTTCATTCCCTTACCATATGCAGGTTTCATAGTAATGTAACATTTAATTAATTTCCAACCAGCATCCTCTTTTCTTCTGCGGTGCAATGTATATTTTTGCATATAATGTGTTGAGTCAATTTAAGAAGAACATTTGTCTTTTAATTTTTGATATGCTAAAGTAATTTACAAATACCCAGCATATACTAAATTATTTGGCAGTCGTATAACAGTATATGATATCTGCCATTCAAACCTGTACACCGTGACACAATCAGCTTATTTTAGATGGTAAAGAGAATGGCAAATATTTACAGATTGACAATATTAATAGTAGAACCATCGATGTTGGTCAGTGTCCTTAAGGAGGCATCAGCATCAACGTAATAATAATATTCTTATTTCTGTCAATACCCTGTATATTATTCGTTACAAACCTATTTACTATGTACAATATTCTTTGCAAAAGTGGAAGCGCAAAGATTCAACAATTTTTAATATATAGTGCAATTTCTACTATCTTCATTCTGTATGATGATCAATGATACTGAAATTTTGCTCAAAAATGTGCTACATCATACTGAACGGCATATTTTCATGGCAAATGTTAATCTTTTACTTTTAATTAATGCAGTAGCTACCTTAATTGATAGATTTTTGTGGAATCATATAATCTACTCTATTATTTCTAGACAAGGAAATATCTTAGAATAATTAATTGCATATTATCACGGCATATGTCAAGGATGACACATCTTTGTGGAATTATATTAGGAAAGTCAATAGATTAGTAATGATAATTTTTTGTTTTTCAGCTGACAGGCGTAATTATAAAAATGTTTTCGATGCGTTGTTCCGTATTACCAGAGAAGAGGGAATACTTACTTTGTGGCGTGGTGCCATTCCAACCATGGGACGAGCTATGGTAGTAAATGCAGTTCAACTTGCATCATATTCGCAGGCTAAGCAGGCCTTGTTAGATACAGGTAATTTGAAAAAAAAGTTCTATTACGTCGACATTTGTTTAATAGTTGTAATAAGAAAATGCATCCTTTACAAGTTAAATTTTGTAATATGTATTTGAATATCGAACGTGAAAACCATGCAATTCTTAATTCAACGAATATCGTAAGAGCGTTATGCAATACATATTTGATCTAAAAAAAAAATCCAATTTTATATACCTCGATAGACTATCTAATTATATCATGAAGTTCTGAGCTACTCGAGTCTCTTTATTTATAATCCATACCCGTTATTTTTGTGCCAGTATACAGCGGCCGACTTTATATAATATTTGAAAAGTTAATTTATACACGTGGGACAATACTTATTAATATATTACTCTTTATTTAAAATGTTTTGCGCCAATAAAAATAATATGTAGCTCAACAATCAATGTCAAAGTTAATTTCCAAAAGAAATAGGTTTTAATATTATTTTTATTACAAATGATTTTAATAATACATGGCTCCATTTTTCATAGGATACTTCGAGGAAAACATCGTTCTTCACTTTGCCAGCTCAATGATATCCGGTTTAGCCACCACTGCCGCTTCAATGCCCGTGGATATTGCCAAGACTAGGTAGGAGCTTTTAAAAATGTTGCCAAACTTTTCAAAATCTTAACAAAACATTGCATCGTAACACATACAATTTGAAGAATAACACTTTATTTCTTAATCACTGAACAAAGTTCAAGTTAATTATATTTTTCTCTTACCTGTTTCTAATTTCTGATCTTTTTACTTCCGTTTTATAATTATAGATATGATAAGCAAATATGTAAACTCACAGGTAATACTAATCTAATTAATGGCCCTGCTTTATGATTGCGACCTATAACCTTTGTTACTAAAAGTACTTGGAAATTCTTTCCTGTTCGATACTATCTAACTAATTATTCCACTTTGATTTATTTTTTGATCTTGTATTGCAAGTACTTCTATCCGTGGTTTGGTATTTTTAACAGTGTTTACAAAGTTTGATTCTTTTCAGAATCCAAAACATGAAGACAATAGATGGCAAACCCGAATTCAAGGGGACTATAGACGTGCTGACAAAGGTTGTACGAAACGAAGGAGTTTTCGCACTTTGGAAGGGCTTCCTCCCATACTACGCACGTATAGGACCTCACACAGTACTGACCTTCATCTTCCTGGAGCAAATGACTTCAGCCTATAAGAAATATCTAGCTTAGACAAATCTTTGCTAGATGTTAATTATTTCCGTTTTCGTGTAGATAAAAAATTCTCTAAGATATAATAATTGGCACTGATTCGAGCGACGCTCAGTGCCTGGAAAAATTCAGTATGTTTTTAAACAAAGAATTAATTTTCATGACACGGTTCGGGAGTTATATTGAATTTCTAATTGAGTAAACTCAGCCATTCATTCAGTTTGCAAATACTTGCAGTACCAAAACATTATCGTTCCAACACAATTAGTTGACGTCACTTGTTTCTGTTTTCTACGCTCCTCATTATGTAAACATAGGGCCTGTTGCGATTTTTCACAATGCACCAGAACAACACATTCTAATAACATTCTTTACAGATGGAGTACGGCTGGCTCGGCTCCGAATTTTATACACGTTATTCTTTTAGAACGTCTATTTGTTGTTACAACGTAAAAAAGTTGGCATAAATAGGGTGGCGCTAAAAGCACTATTAAGAAATTGAATTTTAAAAGGTACAAGACGAATAAGTACTTACCTATAGAGTTTTGTAATATACATTTTTAGACTGGCATATCTCCTTATTGGAGGAGACGGGCATAAGGAAAGGAAGAAAGGATATATTTTTAGAATTGATTATCTTTCGAATTTGTCGAATTTTCAATCCCACTCTGTTTTTCATTTAATTGTACGTATCATTATTTTGCGCCACCCTATAATATTTGTAAAGTCCCTTTTATCTAACGATGTATTATAACGGTGTATAATATATATTTTTATTTTATCAAATTGATAAATTAAGCTGTCGCAAGGCAGTCGAATGCCTGATGCGTGATAAAAATAACTAACAGTATATTCATTATAAATTCGTTATAAACATCATTGTTATACAGTGCTTAATTTTTAACGCCACAGCGTATTTAATAAAAATCTATCATTACAAATGGTACATATTGTTCAGCGGATTTATATCGTTACATTTTTTTACGTATCTGCGAAAAATAAAGAATCAACTTTTATACAAATTCAACATTATTAAATGAAAAATTAATCGTCCTCTACATATGAATAATTATTATAGTTGCGTATTGTGTAATTCTATTGCTGCATTGTCAGTATTACCAGAGATGAATATTACGAGGTAAGTAGAAATCTACTTCATCGATGGCGAAACTCTATGCAATCCTAACCTATTTTAATGTGAGATCACGGGAAATAATGGGTTTCGGAAAATCCTGTGATAATTCTAGTAATCATAATTTTTATGCGCGCACGAAAAGTCTGTGAATAGTGTCGGATTTAAGAATTTAAGAAATAATGGAATTACGTTTTACCTATGAGAGGAATATTTCATAAAAAAAAACTTGATTTCAACCAACCTAAATGATGGAAACGTCAATCGTACGAACGATCGAATAAAAAGTATTAAAATGTCCAAGAGAAAGAAGAATGCAAACTGGGGCGAAAATGGCTTTGAGGATTGGGTAAATAATAAATAATTTATAGTATTTTTTACATTGCACTATACTTATGTTCCTGTCTATACAATGGAATTTATCATGTACCCGCGTACTGAAATTGGCGGGATATGTTTAATTCTGTTTTATCCATTGATACGAATATTTTTCTTTTGAATATTACACGGTGCTACTAATCATGCCAATTTTGATTTATTGAAATTAATTTAATTTGAAATAATTAATTTACATATGTGTAAGCAAAACTGTGTTATATAAAATGTATAACAATTTTTAACGTACAGGGTGGGTATATGGCAGCGAAAAAGGCCAAGTTACAAGAACAGTTCCAGATAATCGCTTCTACGGAATTTCAAAATGCTTCAACTCTCTTTCAAGGAATAGCAATATTTGTCAATGGCTATACTAAACCTTCGGCGGATGAGCTGAAACGATTGATGATGGCTCATGGTGGCATTTATCATCACTATATGCGACCACGCATTACAACGCACATAATAGCATCAAATTTACCATATTCAAAAATCGTCATGTACAGGAAGAGTCAACATCCGATCCCCATTTGTAAACCAGAATGGATTTCCGATAGTTTGAAAGCCGGTTGCGTTTTGGATTATCAGCGATATCTATTATACACTAATTGTACTGAGACACAGCCAAGACTAATGTTCAAGGCTGGTGGGGCAAATGAAAAGTTGACAATTAGTTCAAATAATGGTACGAAAGATGAAAACTGTCCAAAATCTTTATCAGAGACTGCTAAACAATCCAATAAAGATATTGCCACAACTTTAAGTGTTATTAAAAATAATAAACCTTTAAACTCAGAAGAAATTTTGAGTGAGGATGATCCATCTATGTTGGATAATTGTAACAATGAAGAATTTACAAAACCGAATTCTGTTGCATTTAAGAGTACCAATGCTGCAAGAGTAGTTTCAGCGTCCGTCGCAAATTCTTCAATTGCACAGGAGCCTAGAAAGGAAAGTGCAGTGAATCAGAGACAAGTTCAAAATGCACAACAAAAAACTAACCATAATAATTCAACGCAGAATACCGGTTTCCTTACTGAGTTCTATAACAATTCTCGACTTCATCATATCGCAACGATGGGCGCCACTTTCAAAGACTATATAAACGAATTGCGAGATAAAAGCGATGGAACTTTTCCAGGATTAGACCGACTCAAGTCCACAGTCCGTAAAACTCAAACAACTGTTTCTCCAAATGGAAATGACTCCGATTCGGATACGGAAATTTTTGATGTTCCAGTTAATGATAACGGGAAGAAATCAATTGGAAATATTGTAATGCATATAGATATGGATTGTTTCTTTGTATCTGTAGGTTTGCGAAATAAGCCAGAATTGATTGGTCAACCAGTTGCCGTTGCTCATGCTAAAGGAAATCGTAAAACACGAATACCAACAAAAGCTATGGAAGAGGAAGCCAATGACGATTCTGAAGCTGAAAGAGATAATATAGAGGACGATGATTTCGGTTCTATGTCCGAAGTGGCGTCTTGTTCTTATGAAGCCCGCAAGGCGGGAGTCAAAAATGGAATGTTTCTCGGACAGGCGTTAAAATTATGTCCAAATTTAAAAACCATAAGATACGACTTTGAGGGCTACAAAGAAGTTTCCTACGCATTGTACGACACGGTTGCATCATACACATTAAAAATTGAAGCCGTCAGCTGCGACGAAATGTATGCTGATTGTACTTCAATCCTAGCCGAGACCGGTTTAAATCCTATGCAATTTGCAAAGATAATCCGGAAGGAAATTAGAGACAAAACTGGATGTCCAGTTTCCACTGGTTTTGGAGGAAATAAATTGCAAGCTCGGTTGGCTACCAAGAAGGCTAAACCTGATGGTCAATTCTATTTAGAAAAAGAAATGGTTCGATCCTATATCGCAACATTGAATGTTCGAGATTTACCAGGCAAGCATTAATTTTATTAATTAAATTATTGTTTAATTTGGAGATATTGAGTATAAATTTTTGCAGGTGTGGGTATGTCTACTACGCACAAATTAAAGGGTATGTTGGTACAGACTTGTGCCGAATTGCAAAACATATCTTTGGCTTCTTTGCAAAAAGAATTTGGCAAGAAAACTGGAGAGATGCTCCACAATATGAGTCGAGGTGTGGACAATTCGAAATTGAATTTGGAACACGTGAGGAAGTCTGTATCAGCGGAAGTGAATTATGGTATTCGATTCAGGAACTCGATAGATGCTGAAGATTTCTTAAAAAAGTTATCAGTGGAAGTCTGTGCACGAATGATGAAAGCTAATGTGAGGGGTCGATCTGTTACCTTAAAAGTTATGGTGAGGGCTAAAGAAGCACCTATAGAAACACCAAAGTTTATGGGTCATGGTCTCTGTGATTATTATACCAAATCCAAAAACTTCATTGCAGCCGTTGATGATGACGTCATCGTTACGAGGTGAATGCATTTTTATGTAGGACGAAATATATATAATTAGCCCATAATGCAATTTAGAGTAATTTTGAATATTTTTAAAGGGAAGTATTGGCATTGTGGAATCAATTGCAACAAAAACCAGAGGAAATTCGAGGAATTGGAATTCAGATTTCTAGACTAGAATCATTGAAATCAAAGGCTGGTACCACGAACATTTTAAATTTTATCAATAAAATTAAACCATGTGATTCCGAAAAAAAACAACGTAGATTTGATGAAAATGAATTACTTTTGCACAATATTGAAGTAAATTCAATATCCAAAAAATCAGATGGCGATAATGGAAAATTTGAAAAATCAAAAAATTTAGCAACGTTTTTTAGCAACAGTGTGAAAAAGGATAATCTTGATAGGCAGCGTACTCGGGAATATCCAGGGTTAAACAATTGTAAAATAGACAATAGTATACTTTCTGCGTTACCAGAGGATATTAGGAATGAAATTTTGCATGCAAAACACAATACTGTCAATTTTGAACATAACAAAGAGGATCAACAACCTGGACCTTCAAAAATGGTTACTACAAATAAATTAAATATACTTGGAAAAACCATACAAAATGAAGAATCTTTAGCATCAAAGACTAAAAATAATTTATGTCTTTCATCCGATAATAATGTTTCTAATATAAACACTTTGGAAGAAAGACTGGCATCCAATTTACAAAATCCTTTTATGACATCAGACCACAACAATTCTTTGTTTAATGTTTTAATGGAATCTGAGACTAATCAAGAAACAAATATTTTGCAATTAACTCAAGATTTGGATGAAGCCGTATTGGCAGAATTACCAGAGGATATAAGAAATGAGATTTTGGCTGCAAAAATAATTAAAAAAAACAAAAATGATAAAAAAGACGATGAAATTTCAAAACCATCTGAAGCACTTGCAGTGGATGAGATATCAAGTAAATCATCCGAACCGGCAAAAATGTGCATTTCAGAAAAAGAATCATCATGTAAAAAAATTCAAACTAGTCAAGAATCGTATTTTCGTCATACAAAACCCAGTTCATCAAATTCGACAAAAGCAAAACTGCCACCAATAGAACAAATAAATATGGCGGTTCTTGTGGAACTGCCTGAGGAAATACGAAATGAAATTCTCAATGAATATCGCATAAAACAGCAAGAAGAAACTTCTTCTTTGAGAACAAAAGCTGAAGTGGCTCTTCAAACAGAACATAATATCGCAGTCGGTATTTCCCACGTTCAAACTAATTCTAATATGAACTCTGATTCGACGAAAACTGATTTAAATGTATCATTTTCGCAAGTAGATCCAGAATATTTGGCAGCTTTGCCTATAGAAATAAGAAACGATGTCAAGCAATATTGCACAACAAAGAAAATAGAAAAAGAAATGAAAATGAAGAAAAATCAACCACAAGCTACAGTGTCAAAGAGTCTTATCAATTTTTGGAATAAATCAAATGCAAATAAGAATTCGAGTAAACCTAAAACAGTATTGCCAAAAGGTACCAGGAAAACAAAGAACACAAACAATACAAAAACTTTTAAAACAACGAAAAACTCAAAATTGGTAATTGAAAACAGAGAAACGTCAATAAGTCCAACTTATGAAATTGCAACAAATGCAGTTACCAATAAGACTGCACCTAAAGAGAAAATAGTACCATCAGAAGCAGAATCAGCTCTTTTCGTGGAAAAACCAGAAATGAATGAAGAAGAGAAAATATTACATACACTTGTGAATCGATTCCTGAATTTACCGCTTAAACAGGTAATAAAAAGTCTTCTACAAGGTTAAACAATATTACAAATATACAACATTAATAGGTAAACAGATAAACTAGTAATAAATAATTTTATTTCTGGTGTACATTCGTCTACATCATTATGAATCCTTCATTAGGAATCAGTAAAGCAGGAAATATTAATATTATTCCTATCGAGCCACATTAAATATCAATTGTCTTAAAAAATAAAAAAACCCAACCCAATGAATTTTCTTAGAATCTCACGTTTCACAGGTAAAGAGCCAAATACAAATGTGGATATCCTCAAACAACGACATAATTGAAATCGATGTTTTGTCGCTCATTACGTTTCTCAGTTCTCTCCCGGAAAGGAGACGCTTAACGGATCTTCATATTCTCTTAAAAATGATGCACAGGTGCGTATAAAAATCTGGTAAAGTTATACTTCTGTCTAAAGACAGCGGCACTACGAGTTTTTAAGGATAAGAGACAAGGTCGTACAACATAATGCAGATAGTAAATGAGAGTAAAGTTATATTTTTAGCATGAGACATCATCGATAAAAAATGACAAAAAATTAGGAACGAACTAGCGCAACTAATCCTAGCGCGTTTACGCATTTTCAGATGCATCACCAGAAGCGGAAATTGCGTCTGGCACCGGACGTACAACAGAATCGTCGAGCATGTCCAGAATTCAATGCGAGTAGAGTACAACAGCGACTTAATTCTACCGCTAATGAGGTGCGAACTTGCTAAGTGCGAAGTCGCCCCATTTCATGTATAAATTGTCATTGTTATCATGGTCGTTTATCGAATAAATAATAATCGCCTTTATACAATTTTCCTAGTAAATTAATTGGTATAGAAAATAAAAGGAGGGACAGTATATATATTTACAAGGTGATTATACTTACCTTCCGGATCCATCGCATACGCACCGGCTTCGTGTCTTAAGCTCTTCGGTGTCGGTCGGTAATAAGTCACAAGGCTTTTACGTGTTTTTGGATGTTTTTGTAATATATATATTTTTTTAAATATAGTTTTTACTTTTTTTTGTTTGTTGTTCTCGTTACGCGCAGGGGTGGTGAAAAAATAGAAAGGGGTGAATCGGGCATGAGCATTCACTACTCCCACTCGGTGGTGCCCGGTGGTTTGGACGTAAGATCATATAGAACACGCGAAATACCGGGCACCGTCAATATCTCAGCCACCATTTTCTTTACCACCTGCAACAGATTTTATATTAATATTTTATAGGAGTAATAAATTTTACTATATTAAATATGCAATGTAATAATTAGTAATAATATAATAGTTCAATTGTTACCAATGTGACTCTATGCAATATATATTTATAAAATGATAAATATAAAATTTATATGTAAAATATAACTGCGATATCATTGAACATACAAAATAAAAATTAACCAATGAAATAATACTATGAACATTTATTTTACTGTAAAATATATAATTTCATGGCTATTTACTTGTATATTGTAAAATATGATTAAAAATAAAAATATGAAACTTACATGCACGGGCAGTTCTATACCAGGAATAGCCGGAGTTCCGGTCATGAAGTCCCGGGAACAGAATGGCCTAAGAACAACTGAGCGCTGGCAAGATGGCGCTCTGGATACGGTATCTCGGTCAAAGTGCACCGGAATAAGGATAACAGGCATTTGGCTGATGGCGCCCATGCAACCGTTTGAGGCTAATACTTGATTAGCCAGGTGATCAGCCTGGCGTAATGTGGCGATGACGTTTGATGTGAGATGTGTTGGCGTGATATCAGTCACAGGATGTTGCACCAGCTGACCGAAGATATAGCAAACACGATTTACATTGTGACAGACACGGGGAATCAGTCGCGCCAGGAAAAGTATGTCTTCCCAGTTGACGCTATCCAAAGAAGCTTCGTCGCATGAGAGACCCACCACGTAGCTATAACTCCGCCGGTCACCCTGGACAAAGATTAAAAATTTATTAGATCTCATATGATTTGTTATGCTATACGAGATAACCATCTTACCTGGACACCGACACTGCGAACGGGCAGGAGAGTTGCGGCAACATGACGGTGGCTTGATACTCGTCGTAGATGCTGCCGTTCAGATTCACTAGTAGCACCCTCCACGCGGTTCAGAAGGGCATGCTTCTTTTGAAGCATTTGCTCATACTCCGCCATTATCTTAACTATTACCTAAAGATTCATATAGATTTTGGCAAAATTGTTCTTTACTGTACGGCGTAGATAAAAGTTTTATATAAAATTACCTGTGTTTCTGAGAAATCCTTGTCCATGTAAGGCTCATCAGCGCAAAGAATGCGAATAGCGAGTCCTGGACCAGGAAATGGATGGCGGGCTACTAGTGGAAAAGGCAGACCGAGGTCGCAACCAAGCTGCCTAACCTCGTCTTTATGAAAGTCCGTTAATGGCTCTACTACTCGACCTTTCTCTCTAAGTGCTCTCACCAATTCGCTGTCATTGTGATGTGTCTTTATCGCATCTGCTTTACCTGAGGATTGCAGAAATGTACGTCAATGAATAAACGATAAAAAATAGAACTGAAAATGATAATCATTTAATACAAAGACATTAATTACCGCTAACTAAAGAGCTGGCACTTTCAATGAGATCTGGCCTGAGTGTACCCTGACCGAGAAACACCTCTTCCGGTTTCAGTCCCATCTCAGTCATTGCTTCGTTAGCTACTCTGACGAAGACATCTCCGATGATCTTACGCTTCTCTTCTGGATTTGTAGTGGCACAGAGCATCTTCGTCAGCCTTGTCCTCGGCCCAACCACACTGATTCCACTGAATGTTTTATTATTTGTTCCACCAGAATTTGGTGGTACACCGATCGTCTCCATTGGCACAGTAGTCTGGCCTTCCATGAAGCTATGTGCTGCTTTTACAACACGAAGTTTCACACCTAGTTGAGCTAAACTCTGCTCTACGAATGGTGTTTCACCCTTGCGCATGAACCCGTTATCAATGTGAAGTGCAATTACTTGTTCCTTACTAAGCGCCTTGTGTAGCAGTGCTGCACATACAGTGGAATCTACACCGCCGCTAACCAGCAACTGGAATCAACAATAACAAATTCATTCTATAATCAACCACGTACGAATCGTAAATAACTTATTCTTAATTATTAAATTAACAACTAATACTCACCAAAACTTTATTGTTGCCTACAGTTTCACGAATATATTGAATGCATTGAGACTCTCTACCACGCAGAGTATAATTACCAGTAAGACCAGCGACACCAAACAAAAAATTGTGTAGCATTGTTTTACCGTTGGGTGTCAGATCGACCTCAGGATGAAACTGCACGCCGTAGAGGTTCATCTTATCGCTGGCTATACCGACTACGAAATTGGAGGACTTGGCAGTGGTGCGGAAGGTATCGGCGACCCTATCTATACTGTCTCCATGGGTCAATAGGACCATTTGATCTTTTCCCAAGCCCCTGAATCAAATGGAAGATGTGAAAATTTTAACATATTAAATTATTGTATCATGCAATTCATCAGCGTTCAGACTAATAATACTCCATACCTATATTCTAAGACTTATCAATTACTTACTTGAATAAAAGGCACTTGGTATCAACTTCTACAGGAAACTGTCCATCTTCGCGTGCTTCCTTTCTCATGACAGTACCGCCGAATTCTTTATTCATCATCTGCATTCCATAGCAGATACCTAATACGGGTATGCCTATTCGAAAAATATCAGCATCGTACCGTGGTGCGTCTTCTGCGTATACAGAGCTAGGTCCACCGGATATAATAATAGCTCTAGAAACAAAATATAAAAATTGAATAATATTTACGTCACCCTGTACAATTAATTAACGGCACAATACATACTTGTAACCCTTTTCCTTAAGGGTGAATGCAGGCGTGTCAAGTGGTAGAATTTCACTATGTACACATAATTCCCGAACCTTACGGTCAATCACTTTACCGTACTGAGCACCTGCATCCAGTATGGCTACTCTTTCATTTGCTCCTACGATGCTCATCACACTATCGTCTGCACCGTTGTTCCTTTCCGTGCGAAACAATAAACCATCCGCGCTCTTCTCCATGCCGTCTTCGTCGCCTCTATTGCTGTGGCTATTTCTATCACCCCAGCAGCACTGTAAACAAATTTTATTTACTCGACAAATTACATTTATACGTTCTGAATGAACTCTCCTTGAAAGAGTGATTACGATACACGGATCTAGAATGATATTCATGAAGTATTACACAAGAAACGTTATGTGAGCATCATTGAGAAAAATAGTCTCGTTCCTGATACATATCATTAGAGGCTATTTAAATTATTATTAAACTATTGCATTAATATTCATTTGCATTTTTTCTCAGTTTATATACATAGTATATATATACACATTTTTAGCATGTACCATATTTCCACACTTGTGTATTGTTCGCAGCAACATTTTATAGATGCATTCTATTGTCGGATCCGGCCGAAATATATTTTTTGAGGAATGTCAAAACTTTTAGTCTTAAGACATGTTCACAGAATGTCACGCCCGTTTATTCGCACAGATAACGCACGTTTATCTCAGTTGTTAAGCTAAATGTTTTCAAATCTCAGATTAGATTCATTGATTAGGTAAGGTTACAACGAGTCACACAGTTATGATTCTTAATCGGCGGAAAATAATTTTATTTCGCGTCGCGCTTCAATTGGCCTGTTGTTACTTAGAGATACAATTATTGCAACGAGCATTCGCAAAAACTTTAGTAAAATTAGAAAGTTTAATACTGTGCACTTAAGTGTCGAAACGACCATTGACTTAGAATGCTTAATGAGGTAGTTATTTATCACTTGATATGTTATTAAAGTTAAGCAGCTACGTTTAGCGTGACGTTTAAAAAACTTTTTCCTTGTTTCCAAAATTTTAAGGCTTCCTCTTTACTCGTACTATTTGCTAAATTCACAAGTATACTCGCTTCAAGATCAGCGTCAAGTGATTTTACGTCGGCAAATGCGAATCTCAAATGATCCGTCAAATTTTACGGATTGGCTAAACGTCATAGCGAGCTAAAAATATCGCGAACTGAAAATACATTCCACGGAAAGGTTGCGGATAGTATCTATTATTAAGCTCTTCTCCAATGCGATATGGCGCGCTTGCAATTTTCCATCGCGTATGCACAATTTTACGAAAGATTGTCCACGCTGTTTTGAAAGCGCATGAATATAAGGCTATATATATATATATATATATATATATATATATAAATTCTATACTTTTCGATATCAGCAATAGTTAACTGTACGTTATGAAAGTTTGACCCTTGACGTACCAGAATGGATTTGGAAATTATCAGTTTAATCTATACGCAATTTAACCTTCGTTAACCCCTGACGCGGATAATTATCAATTTAGTATAAATTGCAAAATTATTTTGAGCTATATTACAAAAGTTGTCTTGTAACTCTACGTCAATTAATTGCTAGAGTTTTCATAATGAATCGATATATACTACATATGTTAGACATGTTTGTCGAAATAGCTGAAAGCGTGTAAAAACAGAAATTATATTATCACGTTACGTTAATTACTAAATACTATCTAGAGATGCGCTGATAAATACTATATATATCGATTTAACAACCTTATATGATGCTTACGCGTTATGTAAATCCGAACATTCACTAAGGAGGTCATTTAACCGGTACTATCGTAAAAATCTATCAGGCGTTAGATAATATTATGGGTAAAAGACTGTAATTATTAACTATCAAGGAGAATCTATAAAGTAGCTTGATTTTCTATTTCAATCCTTTATCCATACATATTATAAATATATGATTACAAATTATTTTTCATTACGGAAATATAACACTAAGTTCAATATCACTTGGTACATTTCCCTACGTTTGTGTATTTGGTCAATTAGATGCACTTTCTTAAATCAATTTATTTATACAAAATTGTAAGAGTGATACTTTATATCGTATTTAGGTTTAGTGTAATGGTTAAACAAATAACAACAGCAAATGCATGAATTGACGCATTTGATAAATTTACTATCATTGCCCTATATTTATTATAACAGAAAATGAAAGATTTATATATGAAAAATTCTATTACATGAGAATTTGTATTAACGAATAAGTCAAGCATGATATTCTAATGGGTTTATATATAATTGTGTATATAGATTTTAATGTAAAACAGAATGGTTATCTTGCTAAATATGCATTAGAATAATATGAAAACAAATTATATTAATATAAAATGCTACGCTTTGAATTCATCAATTTGATTTTTTAGAATTTGACATAATTCTAAGAAGTTGCTTACTTAATAAAAATTTGAATGTAATCAACTTATATAGAGTGTTTCCTCTCTCTCTCTCTCTCTCTCTATATATATATATATATACAATTTAAAATTTTCCAATGGTAATATCACAATGCTCCAAAAACTCTTTGTCATCTCACACTGGTACTACTGCAATGCAAAATATGAAATTACAAGGTAACCGAAACAAATACCAAGTCATAGCAAGTAACCACATCTATATAAAGGAATACTATCTGCTCCAATATATCAATATAATAATTCTCACAATAAAAACTTTAAGTCCACTTCCATATTTGTATAAATAATACCACACAACACTATCTTTTTACTAGCGTTCCATGCTACAACTACCTACTACTACCTTTGCATGTTCATCAAGAGCAATAAAGTAGAAAAGTGCAAAGGAGGGCAATGACAGCGACCCCCGTAGAAATTTCACAAGATCAAGTAAAAGCTTCTTTCAAAGCTGGAATTTCGTCCACAGAAAAATCCAAAATGAATCTAGAAATGATAGGTAAGAAAAGCGACCGGATTTGATGATTGCAGATTGCAGATAAAAACAAATCACCGGCCAAGTTTCGGAACACGTTCCTCGAAAGGGTACTTGATGAGCGCAGTGGATCCTTTGGAGTTAAAAGGTCATGAAATTCACTTTGAACCTGGTGAAGATGGACTTACCGAACGAAATGGTCCGGGGAGCGTTTCGCCGCGAAATCGCCGGAGAATGTAAAATTAATTGCAGGAAAACAGAGTATGCACACACTGGACGAGGCGGCCATTCATTCGCCACGATGCAATGATTAGTCGGGTGACAACCGTGATGGTTGACTTGAAACTTGAAGTTGGATGTCTGAAGCTGTTGGATGATGCTAATGGCGCTGTGTTCTTGTTACCGATCCAACATAAGATGACAATCCAGAGGGCCTTGCATGTCAATTTACACTCAATTACGATTAAATTAATCACGATCTAAAATAGTCCTTATTTATAGTAACTAACAATTATCCTTGATCCACGCAATACGGAATAATCTACTCTATTAATTATATGCTGCGGGTCTACTATTACCGAGCGAAAACAATGCTTCCTTATCGGCATAGTATATATTTCTATGAAACACCATAAACCTAAAAAGGCGAAGCTTACTTATAATATTTTGAAAAATAAAGTTCTTCAAACGTAAATGACTTTTTTCACTAAACACATAGATAAATAGGGAGATGCTCAACGTTACGGTTTTAGGCGATATCAAAATCATGGCGCTAAATGGTAGCGGCGAGTCCGAAAGTAGGATTTTGTGATTATCGCCTCCGTCGATAATGCGTATCTCTTCGTAGCCGAGCTGAACGTGATCATGAAAGTGTAGCTTGGTAAGCAAAGGTTCTCCGTTACTTATCGCTAGTTCCCAAAGCAACCCTTAGAACGAGACCGTGAACTATAGAGAACTTTTGAAGAAGCCTATTAATGAAACGTTTTCCGAATATCGAGGTGAAAACTTCATACCCGTATAGCACCGCAATTTTTTAAAAATACATATTTTAACGATGTTACGTAGCAGAACTATTGTTAAACTGGCACATCTCCTCATTGTAGGAGTCAGCCATAAGGAAAGGAAGGAACGAACTATTGTTAAAACCTATCAGGAACTATAGAACTTCTCGAGAACTATTGAAAAAGCCTATTGTACAATTTTTAAGAAATTGCGGTGCCAACTTCAGGCCTGGGTAGCACGTAATTTTTTTTAAATGTTTCCTCAATAGGTTTTTTCAATAATTCTCGAAGTGCTGTATGCTTTCTGGTAGGTTAAAAAATAGTTCTGCTACGCAAAATTGGTAAAGTATCTGTTAAAGATACTGATGGCATCATACGCTTCAGTGCAGGCAGACATGAGATGCTGGCTTTCAGTGTTGTTTTCCCATGTGTTCCAAACTGTTCCAAGATAGTTCTCTCTAGTACTCAATGTTGGGACCATAACTTCGCTGTAAACTATTATTTAAACAATGCTGGAAGCTGGCAACGCACTGCTGCAGTCCTCAGTGCAGGCAGGCATGAAGTGCTGGTTTTCGTCATAGTAAATCTTATCGAGCATACACTGTCCGCTCAAACTTAAGATTGTAAGGAAAAAAATATTTATGCAATATCTGATGAGCGGTTTCGTTCGAAGTGTTGCTTTGGGAACCAGCGGTAAGTAGCGGAGAACCTCTGCTCGCCAAGCTATAATAAACGTTCGTGATCACGTTCAGCTCGGCTACGACGGGATACGCATTATCAATGGAGGCGATGATCACAATATCCTACTTCGGGACTCGCCGCTACGATTTGACGCTATGATTTTAGTATCGCCTAAAACCATAGCATCGTGCATCTCCCTACTTATCTCTGCTGATCAATTGTCTAACCGTGTTTATACACATACATACTCTGGCACATTTCCTCATTGGAAAAGTCTATCATAAGGAAAGGAAAGATGCACGTACATAATTCATGACTGATTTATAGGTTTTCCTATAGTAGACGATATACATTAATATCTCCAGCGGCATTCACCAATGGGTTTTTCATGTGAAAACTTAAGTGAGTATTTATACGGATTTCGCCCAACACTGTTCGGATTCGGTGTATAAACTTTGTAGGTCCTCACGCTGAGTTGAATAAGGCCCGTCTCGCAAGGTACATCGCCATCTAGTGTCGAATTTCCAATCCTTGATTATTAGGACCAGTTACTGGCACATGTCCCCCATTGGGGATACAGCCATAAGGAAAGGAAGGAAGGAGGACATTAATATCTCAACATTTTCAATATAAGGACCCCTTAAAAATGGCGAACGAAATCACAATTTATTCAGAAAGTAATAACGAGTTTGTAGACTTTAATGCGTTAACTAGTCGAAAATTTACAATGCAAATGTCAAGGCTCCCAAGCAAAAGATCGCGGAAACATCGCATTTGACGCGTTTACGAATGCCTAAGGACGTGACTTTCGAAGCGCTCAGGGAAATACGACGATAACTTAAGGATCATCCAGAAGAATATAATATCATTAAATTACCCAACAATGACTTCATTGAAAAACTTAAAAAAAGGTGTCTCCGCAATGTACGCATCCGCAGGAAAGATCAACGGAAAGAAATATAAGGTTATGTTATCACGTGAGTATATCCTGATTCACTGGGGGATTGGTGACAATTATGACGGTTGGGTGTAGGAAGTCGTCGACATTTCTCACTGTTCCAAGCATCATGTCAGCATTCCATCCAAGCCGATGTTCATAAATCAGTGGTGTTCATGCCATTTCAAGTAGAAGGGAGTGTTAGCAGAAGTTCACTTTCTGCTGTATAGTACAACAATGCATTGCAATGAATTGACCACCCGATTACGTTAAAAATTTGAAAATCAAATTCCAAATACAAAATTACTTTGTATATTCTCAAAATCATACAAGGAATCAGTTCATTGATTTCAAGAATATATTTACATAACAAAATTCGATGCCGGAAATGTCTGCTTATATATCTAACATAATGACAAAGTGGAAATGAAATCTTTCAAAATTTCAAATGGAGCATTGAGTGCAATTTTTAATTAATCCAAGAATGAAGCGAGGTTGAACTTTTGAAATGAATGCTGTAACACGTCATATTCATATGATATGACACACATGGCATCTAACAAATCCGCCTTTTCCTTTGTCAATGCAAGTCCGGCTGACACTTAGCATAAAATGATTTACACACCCATAACAAGCCGTTATTTATCAATAAATCTTTCTCACGACATTACTCTACTGCGTAAAAGAGTATACGAAAATTTTTAATGTCACTTCAATGTCATTTTTGTCGTTCGATTGGATGACAATGTCAGATTTCATATACCTCAATAATATTTACAGCAACAATAAGACGTTTCACTAAAACAGACTTTTTAATAAGGTAGTACAGCTTACTCAGCCGAATAGTGCAAGATAACAGAGATAAGCATACGAATTAGTGAATTTATTAAAAATACTTTATTCCTAGCATTTTTCGACTTTCAAATCACTTTCTTTTAGCATTTCAAGTTGTGAAATGTGGGAACCTCGCCTTATAATATGAAATGTCCGTAGTTTCTTCTTCATTGATATTTATGGCTTAGACGTTTTTTCCTGTTGCGCTCGTGAGAATCTGCTATCATCTCGAAGGCTTTATCGTTCTTTTTTACACATTTTTTTTAAACAGGTTCCTTTAATATCTTTGCGAGTGACTTGATTGATGTTTCAAGATGTACTTAGGAGAGCCACTCACTTTCGGGCGATTAAAAGTGCCATGGTCGCCAGGTTATTATATTCGTTTTATTCTTTTTTTCCTACTTGTTCCTTTCATACTTGTTTTTTTAATTTTTTTCTATTCTCCGTATCGAAATTCCCAAATGTGATAACCAAGCGCCTGCATAACTCACGTATTCGTGAGACTCCCGCATAAATAATTTACAATTATTTTCATTTCAGCAATCATAAATATTGTTATTTATAATATAACAATGTTCCATCATTAAGTAAATAACTAATGTGTCAATTTTTATAATGTTAATTAACAATTCTACACATAAGAAATAGTCAAGTTTGAAATTAATATTTCAGATTTTTTACATGCAATTAATAATTCATGTATTTTTTAATAAAAAATTAGTATTCTTATCCCGATTAGATTACAAAAATAAAAGAAGGCTAGTATACTGCATACTTTTTACAATTACTATAACACGTACTCTGTATGTATATACTTTTTTAACCCTATTCCTACCACGCTGTGACTTTTGATCGCATTTGAGGTTTAAATAACTATAATTTCCGTAATCACATTTACTTAATAATGACATTTCGTATATTTTATTAGTTGATATTTCCAATATAGAAATTAATTTTTATGATATAAAATGTCAAAGTCACATAATGGCAGTCAACGCCGAAGCACGGTAAAAATAAGATGAAGTATATTTACGCTTTTTAATAATTACCAAAAAAAATCAATATTTTAAAAAATACTACAAATTCACAAGTATACGAAAGGCTTGTAACATTGTACGAATATACTTGCATACTTAATCTGTCCGGTCGAATGTCAATGTGGCAATCGCATAAATTTTCAAGTCATTCAAATAGCTAAGCGGCTACATCTTTCATGACCCTAAACCGGTAAAATACCATCTTTCAATTACATAAAAAAATCTTTATTCCAAACCAGTCAGATCCATCCAACATCTTACAGTCAAAGCCATAGATACAACTGATTTAAAAAAAATATTTTTAACCTCTTCATTTTCTCGTCTCTTTTTCGAATACAATTTGATCGACAATCGTTTCAGAATTAAAGAATTCAAATTCTGCCTCGTTTAGTAACTTTCTGTATAGTCTAAACGGGACTGTTAGAATCCAGTACAGAATCCAGTAAAAAGTGTTGTCTAACACCACGCATAAAGTAGCATAGCACACATAAAAAATATACCTATAGGTAAAAAACTAGTATATAATTAACAGTATATAAATGCATACTTGTTAATGCCACATTGTATTTTGAATATGGTATAAATTATCTTACAAGCTCTAAATCATTGTTTAACTTCACACACGAATCCTTAATAATTTTTCAACCATGTATACTTTTACTTTTATTTTACTGTGAGTGACATTTACACGAAACACGCCTCTTATCGCGCAAGGATATTAGTATTGATGATTCTGATCATTTTTCCATCAAAAATTTCGAATGGTTTTTAATCATCAGCGGCTACGTGTGGGAAGTGTGATGTGCATTGATATTTAATAATACTTATCTAAGATATATTTATTTAGCGTACGCCGATATTTTTTTGTGCCGTCCACTGCAGTTTGCGTCGTGGCGTTAAGCGACGAAAAATGAAAATTTCGATTTTTGAGAGAGTTGATAAAGCTCAAACTATAATTAAAGTTTTCTACTTAAAATTTTCTTTTATTTATTTTTTCGAATGTATTTGATAATATCAATAAACTCCAATCTAATTTTTTATTTCCAAATTTTTTTCAAATTTCGTTAACCTTAACGACATGGAAAATAGGTATAAGATCCTTGTACGAAATTATTAACTCATTATATTTGACTATTCCTGTATTGCCATTTTGATATTATGTTATTTTAAATAAAATAAAGGTAACATCTTACGGAAAATATGCTCTTTATTCATATACAAAAACAGCGAATAAGGTACACAATCATTATTTCAGAATGATAAGATCAAATTCATTCATCCTTATCATAGTAAAAACTGTCTGCGAATGATATTCCTAAGATTTAGAAATTTCTGGCGGTGTTCCGGCTAACGGACGTGGCTACTGGTGGGATATGATCACCCGTGGGCTGGAATCCGTCTTCGTTGGCAACGTAGTCAACTTTGTATGTTTTACCGTCCGTGCTGTCGACGTAACTATAAGAACCCTGAACTACCACAGCGGGTTCACCTTTGGGTCCAACAGGTTTGGGAACTCCGTTTTCCACAACGGAAATTCCATTCTCGGTTTCAAAGTTGTAGCTGTAAGATCCTTCCGGTGAAATGTCCTGTGCCTGACGGACAATGGCAATAGGTCTTCCAGGTACCTGCTGGCTCACTGAACCATATTGTGCCGAAACAGCAGCCACCAGGGCAAAGAACAAAATCTGAAATTGAAAAAATGACACCCATTCCATCAGGTAAATGACTTTAAGACACGTTATAATGTATCTGTTAGCCAGATACATTTCGCAAAATGAATTTATTACTTTATTATAATTGTCAAAAAAAAGTCTATCAGCGTATTTCTACATTAGCAAAACTTCAAAATGGTTTTATTTGCATCCTTAAGAAGGACAAACACCCGCGTAAGACCCCTAACCTCGTATAAGTTCATTTTTTTTCCCCAGAGCCTGTTAATAACGTAGTTCCATTGACGCAAGACAAGTATAAGAGCATTTTCACGTGGAAGATGTCACTGTAACTGTACTGATAAAAAGGATGTTACAATAGTAAAAATTAATGCTTAAAATCACAAATTCACAAAGACTCTATGTTTCACACTTTTAATGCCACGTGTGCGACTTCCATTCGATATCCAGTTTAAGATAATTTTTTAAAAGAAATTTGAAAAGGACAAAATGCTATGTCCAGAACTCACAAGGAATTTCATTATGTTCGAAGAGAAGATTCTCAAACTGTACTGACAACTCTGAGATGTCCGGTGCTATTTATACAGTCATTTCTCTAGCCCTGCCAAATATAATGTCAACAACTTTGATTTCTATAGATTCTGAAAAAATTCAAGATATATTTACGTATGTCTTTACAAAAACAGTTGAAGGATATTAAAATGACGTTTTCTTCCCGCCCATCAAGGGTGTGTCGTATTCTGACTGTGGCGTTTACATAATCGATCGATTTAGTCGGCGTAAAAGGTCAAGACGACAAATAAATTTTAGCAGGAGAATCTTCCTATCAGATTGTCCGATTTTCGGTACCCCCACAAGCGAAAGCGGGGACTGTTCGGAGAGCTGTTGGTATAAAGGACAGCCAGACCCACACTGAAGTCAATCTTATTCCAAAACGCATCTCCATCCTGGTTACCGTCAGGCTCTCTCCTCCATCTACAGAATGAAATTCCTCGTGAGTTTAAAAATCATCTATTAACATGTGAACAGGAGAAAAAAATATATTTAATCATTAGAAACCGATCTAGAAATTTTCTATCTTCCCAATAACTGGTTTTGTGACTGTTGTGATATATATATATATATATATATATATATTCAAGTGTTATATCGTACTATATATGGCTATTATTGAATTAAGACCATTTTTTCATAAATTAATTAATCATACTGATTTTTATTAAGGCTCTATACTAATTACTTAATGAATGTGCAAATCATATTATTATCCCGGAGAGATCGATGGATCTACCTTAAGTATTTGAATTTCCATAATCATACGTACTACACAACTGATTCGCATAAGCCTCAGGCATTAAGAACCACATGAACACGATCACCTAATGATGGTTATAGAAAGATGTCCCTTACAAAAATACATTTAACGCGTTCCTCGATTATACTTAGATCGAATAACATTTAAAAACTGGTATTTCGAAAACATCTCTCACGTGAAAAATCAAAAAAAAATTTTAAAAATCAAAAGAGTCAAAAATATAATTACGACGCAATTACTCGGAGTAACAATCAAAATAGACAAAAAATTATAACTAATACTGATATATTATTTCAGATTGTATCTCTCGCCCTGGTGGCTACAGCTTGCGCTCAGTACCAGCAGCCATCAAAGCCAATTGCCATTCTTCAACAGGCCCAAGACATTTCCCCCGAGGGTGCTTACTCCTTTAGCTATAACACTGAGAATGGAATCTCTGTTGCGGAAAATGGGGCCCCCAAGGCCGTATCACCCGATGGAACACCTGCGGTTGTTGCCAGTGGTCAATTCCAGTATCCCGCCCCCGACGGCACCGTAATTCAGGTCGCCTACACCGCTGACGAAAACGGATTCCAACCTCAGGGTGCTCATTTTCCAGTCCCCCCACCAGTCCCTGAGGCCATCCAACGCTCCATTGCTTACAACGCTGCTCACCCGGAAGAAGATGAATACAATGTCGCGACTAAAACCGTACAGAGGCGATTCTAAGATGGACAACGTGAACCCTGCTACACTTTAAGGATCTTTCTGTATCTGTATAATATATAGAATTTCATATAAAATTGTTTAAGCAGTTTTTATTCTATTTTCCCCTTTGACGACCGTTTCTTCCTATCTCTTGTATATGAAAAAACTGTATTGTACAGTTTTGTTCTGAATGTGTTATAATTATTTAAATCATCAGGACAACCTTAACTAACTCTGTCTCAGTTCCTTTGTTCAAGATTTGCCAGATGCTAAATTATACCAAAATCACTATAGACTTTCGTAACGGTCACTTTGATTGCATGAGCCTTTACAGGCACGTGTCAATAATGACCTGACGTAGCATCAATTATTTCTCTTCACGTTGATACGCAATATTTTTCTAGGAAATAAATCACTTTAACATAATTTCATAAGAAAATATTATTTCATAAGTAATGTTAATTTCACTGAGAGAAATAGATTGTAAGAATTATAATATCTATTATAATAAATACATTGATGGTAACAGTTACTACATAGATATCACTGGGTACTACTTGCAATCACATATTTACATTATAAGGTTGTTACTGCGCTAGCATGGGGATACCAAATAAGATTTACTAATGCTTATTATATGAATATTAACCATGAGAATCACAAATAGCTATGGATGAACTGAGCGCATTGTAAAATGTTTTCAGGATTTTTTAGTAACCCAGTGTTTTGACTGCAATCCATTGATATCGGGCGAAACAATCCACGTAATGGTTAAGTAGTAAATAGAATTTAAAATTTAAAAATGATAATGACGGAAGTCTACAATGTTATAGATAGTCACAAAACATTGCACTCTAAAAACGATTTCAGATTCCAATAATTCTTAGACCGCGGATATTAAAAATAACGAATCGTATGTATTATGCAGAGACTGTTATTTGTATGTGCAATGTGATATTGTTAGCAGCAATAGTATCGCTAGATTGCATCGAATAATATATTTTTAATGGTATAAATAGATATTTACACTTAATATAATTAGTCCTATCCCTATACTAAATATTAAATATGCTACATTTTTTTACTATTCGGTAATATCTATTTCTCTCAGTGTTCATAGTCGATAGTTTTATAATTACATAATTAATAAATATCAGTAACAATTCATTAGGGAGTATAGTCTAGTATTCAGTATTGCTCGTGATATACTATAGTACGTATATAGTTGGGACGCGATATCAATTCTATTTTGAAGGGACTAATTTACGTTTTGTTTCCTAAAAAGATGGCCCTTCAAAATCGCGGCTCGACTATGCCTTTGTTATCATTGTTAAGCAGATCCGTTTTATTATTCAATAAATATTTTTAGATACTCCGATGGATCATGGTTATCTTGTAACATATTTTGACCATTTCTATCTCCATAGTTAATTCATAATTTAATCTCAGGGTGGAGTTCTTGAGGTCACTATAGTGGTACTCGTTTTGCAATGCCAAGTCGAAGTTCACAGAACGGGTGTCGGGTATCGTGCTATGTATCCCTAGTACATTACGCAACGATGAGTATTGTTTGATATAACATAACATAACTAACTTGAATACCGTAACGATACTTCAATTCGATAATAGCGAATGATAAGTATCGTGCTACGTGTGTATACGACAAACTAATGCAGCGAGTCTAGCGAAACGATAGTAAGATATACACGGATGCAATAATTCCAGAAGGACATGATTTAGGTGTTGCCACCTGTTGGACGAACTGTGCAACTATTTTTTTTATCATTGCGATCAAGTTAGATTAGGTTAGGTTGGCTATTATGTAAGAATTATAAGAATATTTGAATGCACGATGATTTGAGGGGTCTTATTTATGTCTTAGTTCGTAAGGACATGGCCCCTCTCAATATGAAACTGATATCGCGTACAGACTATAGAATGAATATTCTTACTTGTACGCGTGTTATGTATTTGCGAGCATTTAAACGAAAGTATGTATGCTTCTACGTATCTAGCTGTCGGCAGCTAAATAAACGGTGAGCGCCATTTTCGAAACTATCATTAGGCAGGGCGATGATCATTGACATAAAGGTTGCGAATGACTGGTCAAAAATGTTTGCCATACTTGGAAAGGTAATTCGATGAAGTATCTATGGCCAATGACAAACGGAATGGATTAGACGATAGTGAATTGGCTATTTAAATGTCATCAACGATCAATGGCGAATGACCCATCTGCGGTTTACATTTTATAATTAACAAAAAATGTAAATCTGAATCGATAGTGAAGCTCGCGTGATCAATAGTAATTTCCGAATTCAAGATTTTTGGAATGTCATTTATGTAATTTGTAAATTTAACATAAATTTTTTAAAGTGTTTTTTCAATCATTGAGTTTATTAATTATTTTTTGTAATGTTTTGATAATAATATCGTAGCTTTAACTATTTGCGAAGAAATAGATACGATTGTGAGATAAAAATAAAAAATTGGTATGAACCGGTTTTTCAAATTTATATACCGAATTGTGTCCGCATATTTCGACGAAATTTCGATAACTACAACGATAACGAAACAAATAAGACAGAGGGTTCTTTCTTGGGTAATAAGTTGGCATAACTGGGAGGTTACCTTGCCTTACCTTACTTTTACATTAGTTTTACGTACCTACTCCACCCTGTTTCCCACCTCTTATTTCTGCTCATCGTCAGCATCATCATTGTTACCAACAACTGAATACAGAAAGAATAGTTTTTAATGTCAAGGCGTCTTTTGTTAGAGCACTCCCATAATACCATATTGCCATTCTGGCTATAGTATAACTCTTGCAGCAATAACCTAAAAAAATTGGGTCGCCAATTTATTTACTCTGAACCGGCCTTTAGAAAATTTTCACGGTTTTTCGAGTAGATAAGAATTTACTAATATTTTATAATGAACGTATTCCGGTACTTGAGGTAGTTTAGGATCAGTTATTAGTAATGAGTATCATTATGTGTACGAGTACCTGTAAAATGGTGTAATTCGCACAGGATAATATAAATCGAAGAGAAACGCAACATTTTTGCCAAACCAGTCAGATCGAACGTCTGATATTTAGTAATCGGTATCATTCGCAATTAATTTCCTTGAGAACAGACCTTGCCTGCCGTTTCTCAGGAAATACAATGGAATCTCTTATCGGTGACAGGAATCTGCTTCGTTAGCGTCACGCCGTTATTCTTTCGCGTTCCTGGCTTCTCAAGTCTTGTATTTCAAGGGAAAGAAATTTATTGCCGAAATTCTATGTTCTACGCAAATTTATCGTTGAATATCACACGATATTCAACCACGAATTCTAACCTGTGAAGGTAAGATGCATGGACGTTAGAAAATGTTTCGCAACATTTCAAATCATGCCGTATTACCTGATACAAAACCCCTAGTTAATTATGAAATACTTAAAACCAATTAAAACAAAATAATTCCTATATAAAAGCATAACGAATCGATAAATCAAATAAGAAATATCATGATCGTATAGATAAAATTTTTTTTTTTCTATTCAAATCCATTGCGCCCACCATTTACCACCTACGTACATTTAATCGTGTTGAAAGATGCGCAGGATTTTTTTTCATAATCTTGTAAGCGGAATATGAATTATCCTTCATGTGCATAATTCCCACGCATTAAAATCGCTGCTTCGTCAGTCTTGGGGAATCTTGAAAATCCTCTTGTACTATTTTCTCAATAGTGCCATCGGTACACGTCCAAATACGAAAGTGAAGTAATTGTAAGAAAAAAAGTCAAATTTTCAAAACTCACCCTTTTTCGATCACCGATACGCAAATCTAATTGACCTCTTCTGCAGGACCCTCGGATAGTTAATAATAAAGATTCTGGATCCATTGAGTGAAAGGAATACGCCCTGTGGACGATCCATAACGGATCCAACAGTCTGAATCCTGAGGTCGCTTGTAACCCGCAGTCCCAGATAGGCCTTTATAGACGGTCTGGCCATTTACTGCACGTTACTACTGCCGATCCTCATAATACAGACAACGAATCACGAATGTAAAGGTGCACGAGTACCGATTGTAAGACGAACTGCAACCTACAATTTAAGCTGAGTAGGTAAAACAGACAAGCAATCGTGTACGTCTTTAATAAGTGCACACTTGATATATGAACATGCACCTTGCAAAGGCGCAACATTATAACAATGAATTACAATGATGTTTAACTAACGAGGAATTATTAAAAACATTATATATAAGATGAAAAAATTGTATGAATAATAAAATGAAATTAAACGCTCTTCACCTAACTATTGGTAAATCAACCCAAAACGCATATTGTTATTATGTATTATATACGTATCGAGTGGAAAATACTATAGTAATACAACCCACTCTATATTTATACATGCACTTATATCTACATGAATGTTGAAAGATAATACCGTATCATTTCGTAATATGTTATTTGTAGGTAACAATATATTACATCTTTAAGGTTAAACACGAAAAGTGATGTCTTACTATCAAATCCTTAAAATCAAATAATAAAAGCGTGTTATGTAAATAAAACCATGTTAATATATATCATTTTTACATAATTATGGGATATGAACGTTCCGTGGACTCAAACGACTATAAACAGTAATTCTGACTTCTGGTTAATTAATTGCTGACGTTATATGTGCTCCTTATAGCTAATGTCATCAGATGACTTTCACTCGTGTTCCACCCTCCAATTTGTTTCGTGTTAGTCCATTAGCCACTATCCGTGCAATTATTTGATATTAATGTGCCTATAATATGTAGTATTTACCTTGTAAAGGAATCTTCGTATGTAATCCAAAGTGGCAACTGTCGGATAGGTCATATCGTCAGGTCACTGAAGCACCATCGCAAGTGCCAACTCGATGGAAGAAGTTGGGAATCGAGAATCAAGAATGTAGGGAATGACGTTAGAACACTGGTGGTGGGTTCACTGAAGTGTACAAGGATTCCATAGTCTATCGTAAGATGAGAAGCCATGTTACCCCACTTTAGGCGAGGAGGAGTCCTTCCAATTGGTCGCTTCTTGGAAATAAGAAGGAAGAACCAGAGCTCCATCGAGTATAAATTCTCCCCAGATCTATCTCAATGTTCATCCACGCGGTTACCAAGATCGAGCTTAGACAGCATACGAAAAGGTCCTGTACCATCAAAAAGGAATTTTTTTAAAATTCGTACCTACGTCCGTACGTGATTTGCAAGAATACATCATGAAGATACTCGTGAGTGTGCCATAAGTTATCGTTTCTAAAAGTAAAAGCGAGAAATATAGTTGCATTAGCTTGATTTTGATAAAATTTTAAAAACCTAAAATTTTCTTCCTCTTTGCATTGTATAACCAGAATATTTTTTTTGAATTTTTCATCATTTGAAACGGGGTGGTAGCTTTTATAAATTATACTATGACTCGTACATTAGTGTATAGCATGTGTAGTGGTAGTTGATAAAAAATTACATGTTTAATATATGTCGTATACAGTACTCATTAAAATCCATTAGAATTCTGAGTTTACGAATTACCATGTCCGCTTTCTGAATTCCAAGGGTAGCATGCGGCGTGGCCATTCACTTCTGGCGTATTTAGAATACAGACAACTATCAAGGGAACAATGACTGAGAAATAACTGTCAAGGATGACGATGACAATGTAACCATGATTAATGTTTCAGGTAGCAATATTGGGTCTACTAACGATAGCTCAGGCACAATTCAACAGATACCCTGATTATTACGGCAGACATATCGGCATTCTTCGACAATCGCAGGACGCCTCGGTTGATGGTTCTTACTCCTACAGGTAACGATTATTCGTCTAATTCGCACACGTTATTCGCATTTTGATTTATTACCCTAACTTCCCACTGCCAGCCATTCATAACGTTCCTCTTGGTTTAGCTCGAATTTTTCAATGGAAGCGCCAACACCAGAAGACAATGGCAAAGAGACCATTGTTGTCTTAATAATCAGATTGGTGAACGCGCGAACTTTTTGATTTTGATCGCTTAACGTGAATATTTTCTATGCATCATATTCCTAACGATACAAGAGTTTGGTTGGCAGCGATGTTTAATGATAAGCTATATTGCTATCGTACATAGATATCTATATGTATATATGGATTCTGATGGGAAAACTGTTCATTTCATAATTCGTGAATCAGCCATTTTTTACTCCACAGATATTAACAAATACTTCTATTTGCATAATACATGTGCAGCCATGACGAGAGCATGACAAAACGGATATCCGCAAGATCTAATCGCTTCTTGGTACTTAGTTTAAAGTTAGATATCAAAGCTGCTACATAATGCGATACCCCGGGTAAAATAGATTCACGGAAATTATTTGGCATACGAAAAGAGTACTAAGCACCTCGTTACACGAAGTCTTGGAAATACAATTGAAAAAATGTCTTCGTATCTTTGATACATAGCTATTATTGGAGTATCAAATATGAGGAATATATTTAACAAAAAACTGAATATTAATTAAAGAAAATTAATCAACCGATTCTACCATTCCTTCATACCTTCGATTCATATGGTATTTTGATAAAAATATGTATTTTGGTTCAGTTAAAAAATATCGCTTGTTTAAAAAATTTCGTGCTTGCAATCAAAGAATTATGAAGATCATGCTCTCGTATATTTATGAATCAAAAAAATCGCGAGGCGATTGTTAGCCCCGACGGCGACTCTCACAATGTCGAAGGATTGCGAGACGTTGAAAAAAGTAGCGACCGAGGGAAGATAATTGGCGTAGATGTTAATCGTGCGCATTACACGCTGCGCAGCTCGATGCAATGCCGTTGCATAATTTCTCAATTACAATTAACCTAGCTGCCTACAGTCTGCAGCCAGCTCTTCGGCATCGACACCTTCTTCCGTTTCCTCCATCCATGTCCGGTGATTTCTTCAGGGAACGATCGCAGCGCCTTCTGGCGGCGAAATCTCGAAACACGTCCATCTACAAATAGCCAAACTGAACTATGTATGACTGGCAGGTAACATAAATTTTTTTTATCTTGTATTTCAGTTACGATACCGAAAATGGAATCTCTGTGGCTGAGGAAGGCCGTCCAAAGAATATTGGTATTGCCGGACAAGCGGAAGTTGTTCAAGGACACTTCAGCTACACGGCACCAGGTGGCATACCAATTTCGGTAAGCTACATTGCCGATGAAAATGGCTACCGAGCGAGTGGTGCTCACCTACCAACACCACCACCAATCCCAATCGCCATACAGCGGGCCTTGGCCTACAATGCTGCTCATCCTGAGGAAGATGAATCTCAAAGGAGATACTAATTCTCTGAAATGATTTACTTTTCAACATTTTCGACCATATTTGATAAAACTGTTCTTTTGTAACCTTGATATGCAATCCTTATGCAATCCCATTATCTTAAAACTCTGCTGTACTCCTCTATTGTATTGTAAATGCCTTACGATAATAAATTAATAACGACCGATAACAATACTGGTTTTCCTTTTTCTTATTATTTAAAAGTTCAATTGTAAATGCTAACTTTCAATATATTTACCTCATTCACGTACAAATAGTACTATGTACAGATTTTCTGTTTGCATACGTTTTTGGTCTTCTATTATCCTTTGGACAACCACGGTGCTATCCGTGGCACGCTTACTTTTCTAAATTTTAAAAATTTAGTGGTATACAGCGACTGCATTTTCTAAAGTATTATTGTTTTGAACTAGACGGAAGCTACAAGTTACCATAATTAGTGAAAAAAGTCATGTGTTTTCCTTCTTGAAATTACATCATAGCGACAATGGCTGTGTTCAGCAGAAACATCGCTGAGAGAGCAAATACGATTAATTGGTCATTTGATCGTTACAGACAGTCATGAAACTTGACCAATCAAATGTATTTACTCCCTCAGCGGTGTTTCTGCTGAACGTGCCTAATGTTTCCGACAACATGCTAACTTGTTACGCCATTTCGATGCGTGATAGTGAAGATTCTTTTCCTAAGAGATCACAATACTCCTGATTCATGATAACGAAATTCCTGATTTTCGGAACCCAAAAATATTTGTGTTTACAGAAATATTAAAATCATTACCGTAAGGTGTGTTATATTTTTATTTATAACAGAAAAAAAACGAGAATTATTTTGCGAGCCATTGCCGACTAATCTACAAATCACAAAGTCTTGTATAATAATTTGAAATAAGAATCATAATTCAATGTTTCTCTACGTACCAAAACATAAACCATCGACTTTGCGCGTGACCCAAGCGTAATTGAACGTTCATCGAATAAAAATATGATAGCAATTAAGGTTGTGTGCAAGCTGTTTCGTTGCGGCACTCTTTTGACGCTATACGGTTAAAGAGTCAGTCAAAGCATTAATAATAATGCAATAAAATTTATGAACCGATAGAGACCATTTAGCACAAAGAAAAGCACAAAATTTCAGAGAATCCGGTTATACTATCGTTCTGTTACATGTAAATTAATAGTAACCGTAATATCACGGTAAAGGTGAACCAGTGAAAGCAAATCATCGCTTGCCGGCTTCGTTGCTTGCCATCCGTTAGTTGCGCAACACTTCGTGAATCCTCGGACTCCGCCACCCGTCGATTACTAATTGCTGGCTAATTGTCCAATGCACTTATACAGGTCGTTCCAATCGATGCCACCAATACGAGTTACAAATTAAATGCAAACTAATTACCATAAATGCAATTATAGGTTACCATACGTACGTAGTTTCAGACTTTTGAAAATAGCATATAAAGTAAAATTCACTGCGACGCACATATTCCTAACGCTAATATCAACAGGTTCACTGTATCAATTGAGGTTAGGAGTGCGCCAAGTAATTTCCGGTGATCTCCCTTAAGATCTAATGTCGAAATTAAGAAAGGAGGAATGCAACGAACAAGATTAGAAGGGTCCGGACACTACCGACACGAGTTTCATTCATAGTAAAATGAATGGCGATGCACGAAATAATGAGTTTGCATACAATCGCGAAACAGCCTAATAGTCACGCTTGAAAAATACTGGTCAAGGCGTCTCATATGGACAGACGTCGATCTCAATAACGATTTCGTAAATTGATCATGATTGTTAAAACATGGAAATCATTATTCGGAATTTTAACCTAATTCTTGCGCAGGAATCCAAATCATAAGGCTTCCGACTGATGAAACGGCCGATATCGAACTGCTTCGCTGTTACTTCATCCGAGATCATCGCCTCTCGACCACGCCAACAGAGAACTTACACTTTTCTTTTAACACAACACCTGCACAGATTATATTTATGCATCGCGATCCGCCTGTCGTTACACGTGGTGAAATATAGAAGATAAAAATGGATGTTCTCATCTCTGGTATGACGCGCTCTTAAGATACCCTGTAATTGGCCGTTGCGCTACATACATTGGTTCTTCGGATATGTCAGGTTTATTGCTGGGTCGATCGGTACGCACCTAGCGGACGATGTACGAAAATACTTGTGAATGCATCGCCTGTGGGTTAAGGAATTATCCTCTTTTTTTTAACGTGTTTACCATATAGTTGATGAAATATTACAGTTGCTAGTACTGTGTTACAGAAGGATGCAATTGGGTGGGATAAATTTCAATTGCATATCGGGAGAATGGCGTTTAGAGTTAAATGGAGGGAACAGGATAAAGTGGCATCTGGGATAAAGATGGAGTCACCGTTAATACTAGGCTTATCGATGTGATCTATAACAGAGTATATGGAGGATTATGAAAGGGTAGAAAAAATGTAGGAACTTCACTGGCACTTAATATATTCTACAAATTCTTATTAAGACGCGTGTAATTCGTCGGTTAAGGGTTGGTACGATGGGCGTGCTGTTGCGACGTTATTTGTAACTACAATATAGTGATTTTTCAAGTCCTAAGAATCGAGAGTGGTTAAGATGATAAAGGTGAGGGTGAAAATAAAGGTCAGGCAAGACAAAGGAAGAGGAATCCTCGTAGTGAAACTTCCCACGTAAAAGCTCACTGGAAATATTACAGGAATGTGAAAATGTAAATTGTATATTTTTTATTTATATAATGCTTTATACTTAGTACGATTTTTTTTCTCTTCATACTTATTAGAGTATTATTTTTAATGCACTTTACATACTGATGGTCGTTTATAGGGATTTGCTATCAGAAGTCCCAGGGTCGGCAAATGGGAAGTTGTAGATTTGAATATCTTGGAGGTGCAACGTTTTTTTTTTTTTTTTCATGTAGATAACAAGATGGAGGATCACGAAGACTTGTGTTGGTGCAAGGATAGCTAAAGATACACACTCAAAGGCATTCCAGGACTTCTAGATCGCGCTATAACCGAGACTTAAGAGTTACTTGAACCCGGTCTGACCTTTCCGGCTTTATTAGCCGCGGCGTCGGCTTGGGTATGCCTCATCATCTTCGCAGGCTTACCAACACGAGGTCTCGCATACCTCCGGGGTCCTCCTGAGAATCGTTATGGGAACTTTGCGTTCCTGCTTTTTCGCTAGGTCGAGATGCAGACTGCTATTTTAAACGCAATCGTAAAATGTTTTTTTTTTACTGAATCACATTATAAAATAATATAACAAATTGAATTATTTTTTGTATACGTGCACAGGTGTAAGTAGATATATTAGAGTGCCACCAAAAAACAATTAGAATTATATATATTGTAGAAATTCAAAGACTCACAGAGCTGTATGAACACTTGTAATTAGTCATAATGCAATTGAAATATAATAATAATAGAGTAACAAAGATGTCACTGTTAGAATCCCTGGAATAGAAGAATAAAAAAAATTACAGAAGACAAATGAAAGATAACCCTAGGGCATGCTACGTGGATTTTGTGCTGTACCGAGGACTCATATCATCCCAGTAAACTAAAATTATGGAAACATAAATTAAAACGTATGAAAATGTATAATTTTATTTTCCTTAATTAAACAAATATTTCTATTATTGAAATTCCTAGTAGCACATGTAATAATCAGACGGTAATTTATGTTCGAATTACTCAACACTTTACAAGTAAACTTTCATTTCTCATTTGATACATGTCCAAAATACCATAGTTAATTACCTATCATTAGATTAATTTTTGAGAGCCTCGTTCCTACAAGGACCAATGAGAAGTCAATGAATTTGGCAATACGGTGCCATGGAAGAAGGCGAAATCTATTATGGAATAATAATTTAAATTACTTATATCAACTTTCATTAAAGGAGCAGATGACAGACGCAATATTATACTGCGTCTTATGCTAAAACGGTTACTCAAGGACCGGTTCTTGAATATCATTTCTCGAACGACCAACAATAGTATCGTTGTTCGTACGTAGCCAATGGGGAAAAAAAAATTAGGAAAAAGGTGGCAATCTCAAGAAAACAAACAGGCCAAAACAGTACGGGTCTATTCAAAAAATCAATGAGAAAGCTATGAACATCGCTGGTTACAAAATTGTAATTTACTTGTAAGACTCGTATGGAATTATTGTAGGGTTATTCTACAGGTCTTCTCAAAACTGAGAAGTTCACGTTAGAAAGATACAATTTTCAATAAAAACTGCGTAAATTATTTTACGTTTTCCTTTAATTTACTAAAGTCATAGATTCATCGTATAGTTATTCATTTATTTTCAGGGAAAATAATTTCATGTAAATTGTACAGAATTCACTTTTGAAACGAAACCCTTCTACCTTGAAATTTTATATTGCATATGCTTTCCCATGAACTCACATTAGACAGTTTTTATACATGGTAAGACTAAAAATGACGGCAATAAAGTGTGTACGACGTGACAGGAATTTGTATAGGTCACTCTGTCGTTTATTCCCATATATGCTCTTGTATATTACGACTTTATTCAAAGTAGCGTCTTTAGTAAATGTGGTCAAGAGACTTTGAAGTAAAAATTAATAAATAATTACCTTTTTTACCATAACAACTGACAGACTGATATAACGTGTACACATATTGTAAATTCATGTTGTCTTATGCTCGTCCATGTTTAGCGCTAGAAATCAGTGTATACTTTTATCTATAATACTAATACTACTGTAAATTATTGATGGTCCTTCTGTAAGTATAACCTACTTTAACCCTAGTTATCACTTAATTATAAATTATGCCAAATACCGATAACTACCATCACTGCTATTTTAAAAAAATAATTAACTAAAGTTACTCCCACTCTATAATCAATGTACATTAAATGCCTAAAATTGTAATACACTTATAAATTATTTGTCTAAATCTTTGCAATCAATATTTAAAAACCTCCCCACTAACCATAATCAATTATTAGTTCATAGGTCACCCACAGAAATGATAAGCTCACTACTAAACCCTATCGTTACGTCACGGATAATATAAAAAATAAGTCAAACTGTATATGATCATTATAGTATAATGATTATACACGTGATCATGAATCAAACTGAAACTCAAACTGAGATGGCATTTCCATATTGTAAATGACAAGAAGATGACCTCTTCGTCAACTAATACTTATATCCATTTCGAAAGTATTATACATTTTTGACTTTACTCTAAAGCCAGTTCCACAGCTTTATCGGACCAGTCGTACTTAAAATATCGAACTTCTGATTGGTCAAAACTTTTAAAAGGATCAATATTGGCCAATAAGAAATCAATTTTTTTGACTAATACAGTTAGGTCCGGTAAAGTTATAAAAATTCCTTAATGTATTGATAATTAAAAATCTTTTTTGTCAGGACAATTCAATTTTTCTATTACTTAAGCTCACCACTTCGGATGGCATCGTTTGGCATTTCGCAAAAAGCTACCTCCACCCACCTACCTACCAGCTAATCTGAAATCCTGATTTAACATGACCGGTAAAATGTCATTCATATATCTAGCATATATAATATATACACACATATATGTATATATGTATATTACGTGTGTGTAAATATATCTAAGTGATGTCACACCATGGACAAAGAAAAGCCATATATCAACTGTGTAAAAGTAAAGTACGAGTGGCTGGGTAGCAAGGAGTTACACTTTGTGGAAGGGATCATCTGCCAGGTTTTGTATAAATGGCGAGACGATCCATGCAGGATCGCACATTGAGTTCAAGTCGCTCCAAGAGCCCCTTACCAAGTGATCAGTCTTCCACCGGGATGCAGTTTTTAGTGAGTTTCACGTGATCGATGGGAATAATATTTTTTTTTGTTTTAACAAGCTAATTTCTTTCAGGAATAAAATTGACATTCATTATTCTTTCATTATTCATTGAAAAGAGTAACGAAATTTATTTGCATTGTATTATGGGGAAAAGTTGAGCAAATTTTATTGGATATGGTTGGGGCGGTAACGGGGTTGGAGGGGGGATTGGGTATTTACAGATATACCTGATTATAGATATATCATATTTTTTTTTAGATTTTGTGTTTCGCCCTTGTGGGCTGTGCTGTCGGGCAATTTGGTACTTACCGTGGATACCAAAGTCAAAATGTATTTCCACAACCTGCCAGGCCGCAATATCAACCTTCTGTTCAGCCCCAATATAAGTATGGCTATAACGGTTTATAATTAGTAATAAATATTTGACTTATACAAAAATCACTTGGACTAATCAGATTAGTATGGAGGTATACTAATCTTCATAATCTCATAGTCATGATAACATTTTATTTGACTAATATAATTTTAATAATACGGACAACATTCTTAAAACAAACATTTCATTAATGAAATTGATCGTGATTTTATAAAAAATTTCAACCCAGTACAGTTATCGTTTAGTAGAGAAACTATTACGTGATAGTAGTACAGTAGTACATGAGTCAACCCTGCATCATTCAATATCTAACAAGTCTTCAAAGACCCGTTCACATTGCACTGTACATACCCGGTTACTCAGTCCAAGCGCACCAACTGAATATGGCTTTGCCATAAAAATCGAAGGATTAACGCTAACTTTAGGCGATACGTTTGGACTGGATAACTCGGTATATTACCACCTCCTGCTTTCTAGTTTACAAGTATACTTGTCACATCAGACAATTTGTTACGTCGTAATGTTAATTTTACACTTTGTATAGTAGTAACTGATTAATTTACTACCTAGTCAATTAGCAGAAGCAGCGTGAAGCATTGAATGAAGTATAAATGTCTACGTAGCGTGTCTGACTATACATATAGTGATAATTAATGTTAACAACTCTGATATAAATTTTGAAAATTTATTACTCTAAATACAGAGCTTTACTATTTAAAATATATTAATATTAAAGTATCGAAATTATATTCGACGTATGAGAACTCGTGATATAATTGTCATTAAAACTTACAGTCCTGGTCAACCGCAAATACAAATCCGAAGCCAATCGAACGATATTTCTCCGGACGGTTCTTACAAGTGGAGCTACGAGACTGAAAATGGAATCTCAGCCTCTGAGACTGGTTCGCCTAAGGCTGTACCTGAGGGACAGGCAGAGGTTAATGAAATTAGTGCATTGTTATATAATTATTTGACAAATGAATATATGTGCATGTTGATGAAGTATACATCACGGCCATTTTTTATTCTTCAGGTCGTCCAAGGCCAATTTTCCTATACGGCACCCGATGGGACCCCCATAACCGTGACGTACATCGCTGACGAAAATGGCTTCCACGCTGAGGGAGCTCATCTACCAACTCCACCACCAATTCCAGAGGCGATTCAGAAGTCACTTGCTATTCTTCCTAAAACTGCCGAATATCAACCAAATCCTGTTTTTCAACAACCGCAGCAGCAGTACCAACCGAGCTTCAATCAAAATCCCTATCGCAGATTTTAAATCGAACTTCGCCATGAAGATATTGTCCTTATAGACCGTGTTGGTGCTACCGGATGTCTCGGCTGACTTCCGGTTGCGCTTATGGTCGTGCCGTGCTACCGTTAACCTGTGATTACTTTGTTTAATACGATAAAGAGTTTACGGAAATAAATAACAATGATTTTTTGAAAAGTCTGTATCTTTTTTTCGTTGTCTATACACGTTTATCTTCTAAGTAAATCATTCTTATTTACGTACAAGAGATTATTGGATTTTGTTTAGCTTAATCTTCAAGAGGCACTAGGAAGGCACTTTTTTCAGGTAATAAAAATGTTATCACTTTTTTTTTCATCTGTTAATGTGGTACGAAATGGTTATGCTGGTTGGGTATTTACAAAGTTATTATAAATGTAGGATGGATCGAATTTTTTTACTATAATTTCATATGTTTTATATGCTACATCTTGATTGATTTTTTTTACCTTGTTATTTATGGTATATGAAATTCGACCTTTTTTTTTAGTAGAATGTTACTAGGCAATTGAATTATATTGTACAGTGAAAAAAATTGAAAAGAAGGAACAATGAAAAGAAAAGGAAAAAATATAGAATTTAGATTCCATTAATTTAATTTTTTTATGAATACGGATCCAACACGTATATTGGGAATTCCCATATAAAATTCTACCTGATGATACATCTGCTCATCCAAATTTGTACATTACGTCATGCGAGCAAATGCGATTCGAATAATATACGAATTCGACAATAAAAATATAGACTCAAAGAATAATCCATTACTGACAACGTGCCAATCAATTTTCAAAAGAGAAAATCATTTCCTCACAATGATATATGACGATCACTGGTTATGACGTAATATCTAAAAGTTTAGCCAGCACTATAAATATATTTAGAAACTATAAATAACTAAAAAAAGTCAATTATATAATGAATGAAAATTCCAATATAATTTTACGAGGCAAATCTATAAAGGTCGATATAAAAAGTCGATTAATAATAAATCCGTACGTTACATAAACATAAATACAAAAAATACTTAATAAATGTTCAATAAAGTGAAATAATTTCTACTTTAGAAGTTTCATAAAACATTTCAAAACTAATAGCCATCTATGAACTTTACTTATTAGATACCTATACGAATTACAAAGTGGATTCTGCCATTTTTCTGACAGGCAAATTCATGCTTGACTGCACTTCGTGATATTAAACATAATATTAATATATTAAACGTAACGTTTAACATTTAACGCGAAGGATTTCGCGTGCCCATCGTCGTATCTGATAAAAAAATTAATCTCGCATCTCTACCGATACGTAATCGTGAATGCTGGTCAAACCTTGAACTATAGAAAACAGTGTTTAACGCTCACCGACTTGTAGATCGTTACTGTCCAACTTTTGACATCTTTATTAGACATTCTGTCAATTCGATTAACGACTACGACGAGACACAAGTGGTGGATCATAATTCGTAGGAAAAATCCTTCTAGGAAAAGTAAGTACCTTGTATAGGTATATAGAATATACAAGCCCGTATTCAGAATTCGCTTTTAGTGCTAATAGCGCGCTTTTACATTTTTTCTTAGTGACTTTTAACTGCAACCAGCTCTGTTGGTGACTTTAAAAGCGAGTTATGAATACGGGCCATAATGTATATCCTTGTGTCTATAATAAATTTGTTTAGTAGAAAAAAAATATATAACACACTAGGCAACTCAAATTATTAAAAATATTCTACCCTGGTCTAAATTTGTTATACGGTTATTAATCTGTTCAAGGTATAATCATATTCACTGATGATTCAAATTTCCCACTGATCTGTCTCGCCCTACCAGATTTTTTTACTAGTTACTTATATCTAATACATTAAAAGCATCAACTGATAATTTAAAGTGCTTAAACTTGACTATCCTTAATGATTTATCATTAAATTCTTTGAAGAATTTTGGAGTTTTCTATCATTAAATTTATATATTTATATATATATATATAATCATTTTTTATTAATTATATTTCATAACACCAAAATGCATACAGAGAAAAATTATTATCTCATCCAATGATTTATATTTTTACAAATAATTTTGCCTACTACAATGACCAGTCAATTATCAATTTCATTTCATTCGGTAATTCAATTATTGTTTGCCTCTATTTTACAAGCATGATCCAGATACGAATGGGTATTGTGGGAATACAAAAAATGTATATAATTTTATCGAATCATCGAACAAATGCCAATTCACCACTAAACCTTATCCCTACTTAAATATTTAAGTATAAGGCACTGTCATTGATGATAGCATCTATACTGTCTGCATGCTTACTGCTACGAACGAGAGACTTTATTGGATGACTGGTGCAGATATCTCAAAGCAGTAGCAGATTTCGATGCAGCTTCCGTTACGTCAGACACTAGAGAATTTACCATCAGTCATGATCTGTCTTTAGGATCGATGAAAGTCATGACCGGTAGACGTAAAACGATTTTAATAAGATAAGTTTACTCCTCGCTATATGATTTTACGTGACGCAATGTTTCGCAATAACGGCAACGATGATTTAAGGTAGTTTTAATAACACGTGTAATAAATAAATGTGCATTAATATCGATAAGCAAAGTCTGGCAGGCATATGCAGTTTTGAACATTAAAAATGTCCTGCTTCGTCTTCATCCTACGGTGATTCTTAAGATCAAGAGTTCATATCTGAAACGTGATGTGGCATTTGATCGCTGTGCTATCCAACCGGAGGATCGAGGCAGAAAGTTCTACGAATCTTTCGGTGGATTTGATCAATCAATACAATTCAATGAAATCAATAAATTAGTACAGCGGAATTTAAACTCAGACGGACACACTCAGTTTTTTTTTATATTTCAAAAAGTATACTTATCTGCAACTATGAAGATAAGGAATTTTTTTATATGCCATGTTTGTAAATATTATAGAATTATTATTAGAGCAAATCGAAGTCAGTTTGTAAGAATTATTTTATTAATTGTATAAATATTTATTCGTTGTTAACGTTAATAATTTTAGACACAGAAAAAGTAAAAAATACTCGTTCCAAAAGTTCCAAAAAAAATGACACACATATCAGTTACTCGAATGATAATTTCGTGATCTTAAAATTTTTTTCTCTTAGCTCTTAATTTTTTTTTATTATTTTGGACTTCTAGAAGTATAATTAGAGAAATAAATTTGACTTAGCTGAGATTTGATCGACAAAAAAGACACCCTGGGGCTTTAATGGCATCGAGTAAATTGAAAATTTTTAATTTTAACAATTAACCACGAACTGGGACTCTTTCGTCGATTATAATATCGGTGGCATCTTTGATTGAAGATGCAATTTTCCATTCCTATCGATCCAATCGATTATAATGATTAATTAACATTAAAGTATCATGAATAGCCGATGAGTACATCCAATCATAGGCAACGCTAATTCGATATGATGGATGATGATTGGTAGTGCATTTGTATAAGTCAGTTGATAATGATGATGTACAAAATAAAATCAACTACTGTGGATATAGTACTGGGATAATAGATTGGAATGAAGAATAAGATGAAGACTAGTGGAGGGGAGTTGAGACTGGAGTAGTGTAAAGTGCAGGGCATGGCATGGGCGGGTCGTGTAGGTGAAAGTGCTCTACGCATCTTAGCATCCTCCGTTATTTCAAATTTTTATTCAAGATGCCGGTCAAGGACTAATCAATATCTATAGCTTATAACGTAGGCGGACGCGTGTTACCAAAGGTTGGCCAATGTAGGATCTTCTTTTTATTCTTATGTTCCACCAATACATAATCATAGAACGCTATTAAAAAAGATGTCTCGCATAAAAAAGAGTGATCGTTTAGAAATAGAGAGACTCATTTTATGCCTTCAAAATATTGAATTATATCAGACTGACTGGTATTAGATTTCTCTTCTGCTTCTTTGCATGAAAATTAACTGATTATACCGTCTATTAGCTTATTAGCAATATTATTAACGTTCATTAGTCATTCGAGTGTCTGTCTGCTCGTTAAGGAATATATTGTCCGCTCAAAATTGACAGTGATGTGTCAAGCGGAATCTAAATCTATAACGGCCGATCATACACGAGTTTACCATGTGGGATTATTCAGTGTAGAGTTTACTCGGGGAGAGTTGGCCGTCACTCGCCTGTGTCTGGCTCCACAGAGGCTTAATTTCCTCCGATACAGAGCCGAGTTCAAATAGAGCTGAAATAGAATCCAGTTTTTCTACTTTCAGCCGTTTCCTTCGTATTCCTATTAGGCGGAGTTCAAGCGTTGATCCACAGCCAACGGTTCAAGTAGAGTTGATGGGGAGTTGAGTTGAAATATCAGTTATACCAACAACGCTTCTTTTTGTCATTTCTTTTGGATGATTCAGCTCAAGATCATTAAGGCTGACATATGTCATCATGCTCTTTGTACATTTTTTCAACTAACTGCTTACGTTTTTCAAGTCTATACTGGTATTTACGTTATAAATACACAAGATCCACATGTAACATCTTTTAAAACATTTTAAACTATCAGTACTACATAGTTGGCAGCACTGCTTGCAACTCCAGTTCGACCCCAGATGCGCGTTTGCACCAAACCTGTGAATTCATTCAACCCAGCACCTATCGTAGGGTTAGCTCTAAATACAAGTTTGGCGTTTCCACCGCACTGCCGTTCGATTCAACTCTGTTTCAACCTTATTTCAACTCAACGCTTACTGCGGTGGAAACTAACTCATAGTTAGGCCCTATGTCTTATAATTTAGTTTTGTTTTTGTGTATCGATTATGTAGTGTTTTGTCGTTATTATTATTGACTGAGCGTGCTGCCTGTTTTACCGGCAGTGTAGACCTAACTTGTGCTATGTACCAAATGAGTAATGGTTCTTTGACGAACTTAATGGATATATTTGTAATGTATTTTATTGTAATGAAAAAATTCAAAAAGGACTCATTTTTTTAATTATTAAAGATAAATTCATAATGAGCTGATATAACTTTGAATATTTTTATTGATCATTGTTTTGTCATGGCAATGTTCTGTCTATTGACATCACTTACGACGAGTACTTCAGTATTTAACCAACCACGTCGCTGACATCTTGTCTTTGAAAATATGTCAGATTTTTAATCTAGATTGACTTTAATTTATGACTCGAAATTCGCTTGTAATTGAAAGGTATCATAACCAAAGGAAAGCATTGGTGTGACTTATAGTTATTGACGATTTAGTTGTCAAATCTGAGGTGAAAATGCCGGATCACTTAGGAGACGATATGCGCAAAGTGAAAGCAGAAGAGGAAAAGGAAGAGAAAGAAATAAAATGTAAGAATTAGGAAAAAACCATCCTGTACAACGTCTAACCTTTTTTTTGATTCATTAATTTTATACTATTATTTTTTCAGCTCTGGATGAAGGAGACATTGCACTGTTGAAAACCTATGTAAGGATATTTTCCTTGTATTTAATTAAGTTAAATATTTAATATCGTAGTTTAAAGCTGCTACATTTCAGTAGTCAGATATTTCAATATGAATATCGAATGCTAGTCGCTATTAAGATTTGTGATCGTTGCTTTGTTTCAAGAATACTATATTAAATTCACTTTTATCAATATCTATCAATTTTCAAAATGATTATTCCTGGCTTATTCATATTTCAGGGTCAGGGACAGTACACAAAAAGTATCAAGGCTGTAGAAGAGGATATACAGACAATCATAAAACGTGTGAATGAACTTACTGGCATCAAAGAATCAGACACTGGTCTTGCACCTCCAGCACTTTGGGATCTTGCAGCTGATAAACAAACACTGCAAAATGAACAGCCTCTACAAGTAGCACGTTGTACTAAGATCATCAATGCTGACTCCGATGATCCCAAGTACATCATCAATGTCAAACAATTTGCAAAATTTGTGGTTGACCTGGCAGATTCAGTTGCACCAACTGACATTGAAGAGGGCATGCGCGTTGGTGTTGATCGGAATAAATATCAGATTCACATTCCTTTGCCACCTAAGATTGATCCCACCGTGACAATGATGCAGGTTGAGGAAAAACCTGATGTGACCTACAGTGATGTTGGAGGTTGCAAGGAACAAATTGAAAAATTGCGAGAAGTTGTGGAGACTCCTCTGTTGCACGTAAGTTAAATAGTATGGTTCATTGTTTGCCTTTAGAATTAAATCCTAATAAATAAGATGTAGCGTCCATCTTATTTCATTACAAAGATATACTATAATTATGAAACATTTATTGGTAGCCGGAGAAATTCGTAAAATTGGGGATCGAGCCACCAAAGGGTGTTCTATTGTTTGGCCCACCAGGAACTGGAAAGACCTTGTGTGCACGAGCCGTAGCAAATAGAACAGACGCTTGTTTTATCCGTGTTATCGGTTCGGAATTGGTTCAAAAATACGTAGGCGAGGTATGAAGCAATATTTTGCCTTGTATAAAGTGTAACAAATTATCTCCAAAACCATAATTAATATTCTTAATCCACAACTAGGGAGCGCGTATGGTAAGAGAATTATTCGAAATGGCGCGCAGTAAGAAAGCCTGTTTAATCTTCTTTGACGAAATTGATGCTATTGGCGGTGCCCGTTTTGACGATGGCGCCGGTGGGGACAATGAAGTTCAAAGAACTATGTTAGAACTAATTAACCAACTAGACGGGTGCGTTATCAATCACGTAATTAATCATTTCACATAATCAATCAGTTGGCTGTGACAAAAATATGTCTATTTTCTTAACAGATTTGATCCCAGGGGTAATATCAAGGTTCTTATGGCGACAAATAGGCCGGACACTTTGGATCCGGCATTGATGCGACCTGGTAGATTAGATCGAAAAGTCGAATTTGGTTTACCCGATCTAGAAGGTCGTACGCACATTTTCAAAATTCACGCCAGATCAATGAGCGTCGAGAGAGACATCCGATTTGAGTTGCTGGCACGACTTTGCCCGAACAGCACAGGCGCAGAAATCCGTTCAGTTTGCACCGAGGCTGGAATGTTTGCCATTCGTGCTCGACGCAAAGTGGCTACTGAGAAAGATTTCCTTGAAGCCGTTAATAAGGTCATCAAGTCTTACGCTAAGTTCTCCGCTACACCTAAGTATATGACTTACAATTAAATATTTAGCATGACTCGAGTTGTTTTCAAAACATAGATTTCGCGTCTGTCTTCTTTGATAAAAATAAAGAAAAAAAGAATTGAAATCTTAAAGCCTTTCTTGTATCAACACTTACTCTATTGTATTTTATAAAATGTTCGATAACTACAAAAGCATTTGATAAGCATGCTTTAAAAGATAGGTATATTTCTTATTTTTATAATTGGCTTCTTCAGTCCCTTCGAAGGAAATTAAGTTTAACAGCTGAATCTGGTTTATTGATTAGTAACGATTTGGAATCTAATTTTTTTCCTTCCCACGTGAACTTCAGCTCTCGGCATATCTGAAAAATGTTCGTTTTTCGTTAGCGTTAAATAAATGTTGATAAATTATTTTTAAAATTATACGTACGCGTAACAAAGTGACTTGTATATTCTGTTCGGCTAGGCGTCTGGCAATACATGACCTTGGTCCATGGCCAAACGGTAGCAGTAAATAGGGATGTACAGTTTTACTATTACTTGAAGATTTTTCTTGATCCTCCTTACGGCTCTCTTCGCGAATCCATCGTTCTGGTATAAATGATTGGGAATTTTCGAAATACTCTTCCAAGCGACAAATCACTTGATTCTGCGTAACTACGACGGTCTAAAAATATTCCAGGACTTAAATAAATTATACTTTGTTTATTATTCCTAGATTCTTTCTCAAAAGATTAAATGAGCCACGTGCACGTACTCCTTTGGGAACGTGATAGCCATTCAGAATTACGTTGTTCTGTAAAATTCGACCGACACCAACGGAAATTGGATTCAATCTCAAAGTTTCTTTTATGATCGCCTTAGTGTAACTCGCTTTTCCCAAAATAGTGGTGTTCACCGGATCCTCAGGATTCTCCAATAATTTTTTGGATTCTTTATAAAGAACTTCCTGTGTTCTTGGATTATTCGCTAAGTGATACAATGCAAATGCTGTAGTATAAGTAGTCTGGAAGTAAATCATCATAAATTAATTTCTTTCCGAATTAGCTCTCTAATTTTAAATTTAGATTCATTTTCTTACCGTATCTATACCAGCGAGTAACATGTCGCAAGCCATTCCAACGACATCTTTTTCATCCAATGCAGGATTTTTTAAATATATTTCCAAAAGAGACTCTGTGTCCCCCGAAGGAATTTTATTCATTCCTTTTATTTTTCGCGATACCATTTCGATAGCTACCCTTAAAAATAAAATACTTTACATATAGATATACGAATTGATAAGTATTAGCAAAGTAGTTAGGTAAGCAAGATCGTAAGCAAAACGACTTACTCTTCCATACAGTTTTGTGCTTTGCATAATTTTCTATAGAGAGGTGTATTAAAAAATCTCCACAGTCTCAGACCGTTATCCAACGCAAGAATTGCTTTATTAGTCGACAAAGCAGCTTCTATTAATTTTGAACTTCGAGAACCTTCCAGCATCTCTACTTCTGAGAAACTATTTAGTTTTACATCAAAAGCTACCAGACACGTCACTGCGTAACACACAACACATTTTAGGCATATGCAAACTTAAATTGTATCAATTTTTTTATGAATGTAATTAGACATTCTTAACCGAATGCATATAGAATTTTAAGTCGTTAAGAAAATCCTACATTCCAGATAGAGACGCGACAGCAGTGGTAAAAAGTTATCGAATTTCTCTCGGGTGCAAATTTTCAAAAACTGCTTGACAACCATATCAGTGTCCTCCAAGTAATTCTTTACATTTTGCGGTCGACTTATGGCCTTTTGCAGTTCTTTACGTAATCTCCACCATTCTGGTCCATTTCTGTGAAGCATAATACAAAGTATTTGAATTCGTTAACAATGCGATTAATAAAAAAATCATTTAACAGTGCAAATATTTTAATTAATTAATTACGTAGGTAACAGTCCTCCACTGTTGTAAATATGAGGACGATCCTTTCTATATTTTGCAAGAGCAAGATGGCTTCGTCTCTCTGGATGCAAATTCATTTCCGCCCGAAATATTTCAGCAATATCTTCAGGCCTGAAGATCCAAACCAAATGAACACTCGGTACAATTTCCTCTCGAACCAGTGGACCGTACCGAGCCAATTTTTTAGCTCCATTCTCATGTAACCTTTCAAAATTATATTCACCTATAATTAATTTAAAAAAACGATATACTTATTTAAAATTATCCAATTGTCAATTCTATATTACACTTTTTTGTAAATTCCCTCTCTTACCAGAATAGTCAGGACGGAACTCATCCTTACCAACAGCGCAAGAACAAAGTAAAAATAAAAAACGCTACTTACCAACCCAAGGAAGATACTTGTACAGAGTACCAATAAATGGCAGAGACTTCGGACCTGGAATATCCTCGAATGGTCGAGGACTGAGTTTATTCACCCGTTTCTGATTTGTGACTGAATGCAGCAGACTTTTTAGACATTTTTGTAATACCGACAGCATCCTGTTTTTCGACGAGGATTCACTAATCGAATATTTTTTTCCAGGAATTATAAAAACTTACACAGCAAGGTTTGATACTTTGAAATAATTTGGTTTAACGGTTTACCTATTTTTCACTACCTTTGGACCAATCTCGTGAGATGGTTCTTCGTTTACATTTACAGATCAAAACCGTGAAGTCTCCTCATCCTTCCTTTATGAAACACCGATGCTGACTGAAGTCAAGGACTATCTGAGTCCCATCTTCGACCTGGGTCTTTTCTCATCCCCACTTTACATTAGGGAATTATTCTGTTGTCGCTAGGTATTCTGTACCGACTATTGAATTTCAAATGAGTTGCATTTATTTGATACTTTAGATAAGACAACCGATCATTCCTACACTGTTTCCTGGTTTGATGACGGATACAGTACCTTGAATTGAAATTTGATCCGTTAGATTTTCATTTAATATGAAACGTATGCAATTGTATTTCTAATTTCTGTTTTTATTCGCATTTACACATTTTTAATCAATTTTGATCAGGCATGTGGAATTTTTCATGAGGAACGGTATCCCACCCGTTTAATCAGATTCGCTTCAATAGATTTCACAAGAGATTCCAAGACCATAGTCTCATATTAAATTCTTTGTTTCTTGTGTCCTTGAAATGTTTAATTTAATTCTTAGAAGGCTTACGTATTTTTTGACAAGATCTTGCAGATTTCATACCAGAAAGTTACAGATATGATTAATAAATAACTTACGTGAAAATATTTAGCCGATTTGGAGATAATTTATTGTCTTACGGCCCTTTGGGGATTTATAAATTATGAAAATTCTATTAATAGAAAGGACATAACGCAGTATTTACCGTTATCCGTTTACTTGGTTCTATTTATAAAAAACTGTCTCTCTTATCTGCAAAGTGTCTGATGCCACAAACTTTTCCCACAACTTTTCATTCTGACATTAAAATATAAAACAGAATTCAATAAGTTAAACACTGCTGTTCTGCCAAAGAAATAAACGCTGATTTTGATATTCTTGAGAATCATTAATTCTCTCATCTTATTCAATCAACAATGCCAGCATCACTTACATTTATTTAAACTAACAAATGACAATTGCAGATAAAATTTTTGGTACCAAGAAAATAATAATTATACTAGACTCTGTCGGTTGATTCAGGTCTAGTTTAAGTCTGGACATGACAAGAATTTGATAATCAATGATCAATCAGTATCAACATATTTATCTAAAATTTTCTGGAGATTCGTGTTAGGTATGAAAAGAAATATTACATACTTATACTATACTCCTTCAAATGTTTTCATATCATTTGATAAAAATCAAAGATATTAGTCGCAATATGTCTGCCTGATAAATATGGTATAGTGTGTCCCTTTAGTCAACATGTACGAAGCTCAGAAAGAGTCAAGAATCTGTGACTATACACTTGAGTATCCTCATCCATCCTTTCTGGATCCCTTCTCTTGGCGAGACTTACAGTGCTATAATTGCGTAAGCACTCTGTATTTTCAAACGCAGTTGCCACAGGGTTATCGTGCTGGCAACAGCAACGCCCAATGTACAGTTTTCCTACAGCGTCGTCCATTTTATTAATCTGATTGACAGAACCAACTTTCTTTATATCAGGTGCATGACTGATTTATGATAATCGTTTATGAATTCAGAAGCGATTGTAATCTTTTGAGTGAAATTTTAGAATTATATTGAAAATATTGTGAGAAATGTGGCCGTTCAGTACACAGTGTCAGAGCAAGGTGCGCCTCGTTGGCAAGACCGTTATTATCACCGGAGGGAATACCGGTATCGGCAAGGAAACCGCTAAGGATTTATACAGAAGAGGTAAATTTGAATGACTTTAAAAAATATTTTATACTATTTATTTTTATTAGATTCTTTAGATATATAAGATATAACAGACATCAATATCAGAAATAAACCCGTGAATTTAGAGCGTATAATCTTGAAATAAAATTTTTATCATAAGATTTAAACTTCATTTCTTTTTAATAGTTTATTAACTCTTCTTTTTTTTGTCAATCTAAATTATACTTTTGAGTACGTATGATTGATAAATGTAATATATAATATATGGCCTTCAAGTATTATAACTCGTATGCGTTTAAGTATATGGTATCGCGTGCATATTTTGCCTTGAATATATATAATACGAAGAGTAAAAACAGTGTACTTATTTTTTTAAAGTTTTTATACATCTGATTTTTTTGTTCAAAGGTGCTCGAGTCATTCTTGCCTGTCGGGATATTCAGAAAGGAAATGAAGCCGCTGAAGAAGTGAAGAATAAACTGCCGTCGAAGTAAACAAATGTGTATAATACACTAAATCCTTGGAGAAAATATCTGCGTGGCATACGTCAGCAAATTCATATGCGAAATAATTAAATATGCTTAACATGGAGTATCAAGTAGCATGTTCGTGCAATACATTCTAACATCTAGAACTTCTAGTTTTCCGCGCCGCGAATCATTCGTATATCGCCAATGGAAAATTCGGATGACTTAGCAATAGATTGAAATAATGAAAAATAACCTATACAGTACAAAGTCTTTAGATACGTTTTAGAAATATTGTTAAAACGTATCTGAATGTTTCCTGCTGTAGGGAAATGTTTGTGACGAAGCTTGGTAAAGATTTAATGCCAATAATAATATAATGATTTATATCCACAGACCACAAAGGGAACAATTCCAGGGCGAACCAGGAGAAGTTCAAGTATGTCGTCTGGACTTGACTAGTTTGGCTAGTGTCAGAGAATGCGCACAAAATCTTCACACAACGGAAACAGCTGTCCACATTCTTATCAACAATGCTGGCATAATGATGTGTCCTTTTGCAAAGACCGAAGACGGTTTCGAAACTCAACTGCAGACCAATCACCTTGGACATTTTTTGTTCACGCTTCTACTTCTACCGAAGATTCGTACTTCCGGTCCTGGCTGTCGGATTGTTAATGTATCATCGTTGGCTCATACGAGTGAGTCAAAATACTTTTTTTTTTAAGTTCGTGTGGGTATCGTATATGATAAAAATTTTATTTTTACATTCTATGGTGACATGTTAAGTTAGTAATAGGTAATTTAGATTATAATTAAAGTGGGCGTACAATATTGAAAATGTTGATACTAAAATATGAAAATAAATTATACTAGCTTATAAGTTAGGTATTTCATACGTATTAATTATTGTATTATCAACATTATCGTTTGAACAGATGGAGACATTCATTTTGATGATCTGAATTTGGAAAAGTCTTACTCGCCGATTAAAGCTTACGCTCAAAGCAAGCTAGCTAATGTTTTGTTCACTAAAGAATTGGATAAACGTTTGAAAGGTATTTATGAACGTAGTATTTTTAATATAGGATAAACGACCCAGTGACGGACCGCGCTCTGGATTTTGACCGTGACGGCATAATTTTGACTGCCATAAATACAGTTTTTGTCGAATAGTAATTCAATTACCGGCTAATTGAAAAGCGTTTATCATTTTATATTGTTGGAGGAATACACAGCTTTAAATGAAATTTTTTAAATAGAAATTGACCAGTGAACAGTGCGACACGTGTCTCAGTGGGCTCCGCAGCGGCAGTGCTAGACGGTGGCAGTTGTACCGGTCCGAAATCCCAGTAGCAGAGAAAGGCTATTTAAACAATAATTTTATTAATAGACTTTAATTGTTTCACTTGTGTAATAAGTGAATCTCATTCGGAAGGCTTTAACGCACGTGTTGAAACCCTTAGTTTTCAATTTGGCTATATCAAGCGTGAATAGCAAAAATCAAACACGGCCGCTCTTCACCGATCCGTAGCTGGGCCGTTTACTCTAACTAGTTAATTTAGAATATATCTGAGGCATGTGTTTCTTACTGATCGTTATTTAAAATTTTGTATGATATTATAACAGATTCGAATTACTTTTTTTCGTTGATATACACCTATTTTGTGTATTCCCTAACACGTAAATATTAAATCAATTGCAGACGCTAAAATCGATAATATCACTACCTACTCTCTTCATCCTGGTGTTATATCTACCGAATTATCGAGACATTTGGATTCATCGTTTTTTCGCGGAAGTCGATCGCTCTTCTCGTTTTTTTGGGGACCATTCATGAAGACACCAGAACAGGGTGCACAGACCACTATCTATTGTGCAGTCGCTGAAGAATGTAGTAAAGAGAGTGGACTTTATTATAAGTGAGTATATTTTCCTATTTATGTATATGGATTAACCTTAGTAATTATTGATTTTAAGTGAACCGGAAACTTACAATGAGGAAGAATAAATTTTCATTTTTTTAGGGAATGCGCAGTGACTAATCCGTCTAACAGAGCTAAGGATGCAAATGTAGCTAATAAATTGTGGAATGAAAGTATGAAGATGGTGGGGTTGGAGCCCGAAGATAATATTGAAGAATTATTGAAAAAAATTGAGAAAGATATTCTACCTCCTCTGCAGGGCATATTAAAAAATACAGAGAAAGATGTTTCATCGTCAAATCCATAATTTTATCTAAAGCGAAACTGTTTTTATGGGTATCAATATAATTATCGAACAAATACATAATCGCTTCGTAGAATGGTGGGCATGTCCTAAACATAAGTATACCTTTAATATTTTTAAAGCTTTGTATTTAATTAATTTTGTATTTTTTTTAAATCGAATTCTGCACTCATTAAGGAAGTTTATATATTTAATTTAATAAGGCTTTCTTCGATATGCTTGTAAAGGGTGTCCCAAAATTAACGCAAGATTTGAATTAATTAAAAAACACCGTTTTTTTCTTTAAATTGTTATTTTTTTATTAAATTGTAAAATACACAGGATAGGGTTATGTATGGAATAACACATAGGGCAAATGGCCTCCACGGCTTTGCTGGCACATACGCACCTTTTTATCGATATTTTCCATGACCATTTTGCATAAATGTGGCTAAATTTCGTTGATGCAGCATTAAATTTCCACTTCAATGCAAGCGTGCTTGCGGTCTTGTTGGCATAGTCCTTTGACTTCAAATAACGCCATAAAAAAATATCCAATGGTGTTAAATCACACGATCTAAGGGGGAAATTCTTATCAAAGGAACGAGAGAGTACACGGTCAGGAAATGTCTCATGCAGTAATTGAATTGTTTCACGGGCTGGATGGCATGTGGCACCGTCTTGTTGAAACCACATGTCGTCCACATCAATATCATTCAATTTAGGCAGAAAGAACTGTGTTATCATGTCGCGATATCGAGCACCTGTAACATTCACTGCTTGACCATCAACGAAATTCAGCCACATTTATGCAAAATGGTCATCAAAAATTTCGGCAAAAGAATACGTATGTGCCAGCAAAGCCGTGGAGGCCATTTGGCCTATATGTTATTCCATACATAACCCTATCCTGTGTACTTTGCGATAAAAAAAAAAATACAATTTAAAGAAAAAAAACTGTTTTATTTAATTCAAATTTTGCGTTAATTTTGGGACACTCTTTATATTAGTCGATGATGATTATTATATGGCTAAATAAAACACGTACAAGTGTTACAAGTAGTATATATACAAGTTTACAAGTAGTATAATATTGTTCAATACATTTATTAATTTAAATAGTCGTACGTATAAAGATTAAAACGTTTTAAAAAGCTTTAAGTATCAAGACATACGCAACATCATATCTACATTAACAATATTATTCTTATCCTCTTCATCGATCAATTTAGTCTTGAGCATGCCAAAGGTAGAATCAGGTAGAATTAAAATGCCTGCCAGTATAGGTTTAGTTCCTTCTACCAATGGGAGGCATAAAGAGGCACTGGTTTTTCGAGTTTGAGAAGATGAGAAATGATTACTGGAAATTGCATTAGGTCAAGAGTATTGACGAAAGGCAACTGAATAACCAAACACAGACGCAAATCTCATAAGAGACACAGAGAAGCTAGAGGCTGGAGTTGATTCAAGTATTTGGTAAAAGTGGTTAAAGCTAACCAATACTGGTGGGGATTTACAGGTACCAGTGGAAGATAATTTTAACTCTGACGCAATCTACAGCATTGAGGAATTTTGTGTATGAAAGTTAATTGTGACAGAAGATATGCTGGAAGCAGCATAAAAGTTCTGGAGATAAGTACTTAGAACGCCATGTATTGTTTAAAGCACAAAATACTTGGGAACTGGTTCTCTTAACTAATTAGTAATTACCGTTTTTTTATGGCAAAAATCTACACACTTCGCCATACTTCCAGCACAGATGTACACAGGTATGTTTCTTTTATATTACGAAATTATGCCTAAATCATAAGTATCCATTGCTCTATGCGAATGGACCAATGGTATAACGTTTATGCCTATTTAAAAATGGCTTGAGGAAAAAATGAACTACAAGTATACAAGAAGTGTGTCAATACGTGTCGTAAAAGAAAACGCCCAATATCTCCTCCGTACTTACAGATTGCAAATAGGAGGTTATGGGGAAAGCAGTTGAATACTCCAGGGTCCAAAAATACTATGTTCCACCCTAATGTCAGCATAAAAATAGCACGCTTCATATGACACTATTGTTTTATTGGCAATATACTGCCATCACTGAACTATAGTCTCAGACTACGCGGAACTAAAACATAAAACTACTGAAGGAGTGTTACGAGTGTTTTCTGTTCTCGGGATGGCTCATGAGGTGACGTATTGTTTATGACGTAACGGAAGTAACAAAATAACGCGATATTTGAAATGCACTTTTGCAGATTCTGAATGTTTCTTAACAGTATTTATATAAGTAAAGCACCTTCGATATTCTATGCATATCTGTACTTAGACACATAATTTACTAGGGCCTTATTCCTTCGAGGTGGTTTAATACATAAACTCTGTTTCTCTTCAAGGTGAAAGTATCTAATTGGCTAACTGTGCAGTTAAACCAAATTTAAACACCAAACTTATGTTGGAGGAATCGAGCCTAGATATTTCACTATGGCAGTTTTTTTACATATATATTTTTCAGTTAGAGGGATGACTTGCCATTTCGTCAAAATATAAATAAAATCTTTATTTTCATGTAGATCAAGGTTTTAGAAGCTAACATAGAAGTAACATTTTTATTAAGTTTCTATTTTAATTTACTTAAAATATATGAAATTGCTTGAACTTTAATATGGACTGCAGTGTATGACAAAATATTCTTACGTGTGGAAAATAACTGAAAATTTTCCATAACATTCCCTTTTCGAGAAACCGCAGATCGTCTTATTATTCTTCAATTTTCCAAAAATGAACATAACTAACAGTTCTTTATTTATACGTAACTGAGACGTTATAGCAAAGATGAACGTTTGCGATTTTAAAATGCATAGAGGCGCTGCGCTCGTTTTCTTGATAGCTCCTTTTATGACGCGCATGACGTACTTCCGTTACACTAATATACTCCTTAGTTTATAGTATGCCGCCCTTCCTTATTTTCTTGATGCAAAGACCTGGAACGTGTACAGCTATATATAAAGATGGAGACGACCCAGGTCGAGAGAGATACTTGCAGAATGTGAATCCCTATTCTTTTTTAAATCTACTATCCTCTTTTCGAATCGACTGTGCAAATGTGAAACTTTTGTCCATACAACGATATGTCCATAAGCAGAGTGTGTAAGAGTGAAACGGAGGGCGGAGGGTGAGGGGGAGCCATTCTTTGGTTATCTATATATATTTAATCTTCTGATATGACTTCCTCATACAGCTATTTGAGATTGAGAGCTTCGGCAGATTGTTATAGAGAAATTATAAAATAATTTTTTTAGAGATTTTTCTTAATTGAAAAAAAAGTACTGTGAACAATGCTATTCCATACATCATGCGAGAGTAAAGAGCGGCTCGTTGGTAAAACTGTCATAATCACCGGAGCAAACACCGGTATCGGTAAGGAAACGGCGAGGGATTTATATAGAAGAGGTAAATTTTTATTCACAAAATATTTTTACCTCCGGACGATTTTTATTTAAAGCTAGCATTTTTAAAACATTTTTTAAGGTGCTCGAGTAATTCTTGCGTGTCGAGATGTTCAGAAAGCAGACGCGACTGCTGCAGAAGTAAAGTCAAATCCGCTGTCGCAGTAAGTATTAGTTTTACATACCTATGTACTGTTAACTTATAAGTCCGTATTCACAACTCGCTCTTGGAGTCACTAACAGAGTCGCTTGTAGTTAAAAGTCACTAAGAAAAAATTTAAAAGCGCGCTATTAACACTAAAAGCGAGTTCTGAATACAGGCTTTAGTATATATGTGTAAACGTATAAATGTAGAATTATGACTAAAAGTGACACTTATCCTTTCGCACTATCGAGCATGCGTTAATTATTTCAAATGCAAAGGTTTAATTTAAAAAAAATAAAATATTTTCAAAAAAAGGATAATACTGTCCTAAGTTTTAGTTCAAGTTGAATTATAATTTTGAGGCTTGAATATTGAAACTAATACCTTGTCTTATTTATGTAGATCAAACAAGAAACAGTTTCAGGGTGAACCGGGGGAAGTTCTGGTCTACCAGCTGGACCTGTGCAGTTTAGCTAGTGTGAGAAACTGTGCAAAAGATATTTACAAAAAAGAATCAGCAGTGCATATTCTGATCAACAATGCCGGCATGTTCATAGAATCCTTCGCAAAAACCGAAGATGGTTTCGAAACTCAACTGCAGACCAATTATCTTGGACATTTTCTGTTCACGCTTCTATTGTTGCCAAAGATTCGAGCTTCTGGTCCAGGCTGTCGAATCATCAATGTATCGTCTCTAGCCCATCACTGTAAGTCAGTTTTTACTATGAAACGTCTAGCCGATGTTCTAAGCTGATTGGATATCTATTTAGATATTCTATCTTATCAATATCATGCTTCGAATATCAAGATATTCCGAACATGAATTAAATTTTTATGGGTGCCTAACAGGCATCTCTGATATTCTCGAGCATATAAAGCAGTACTGCAGTGAAACAATAGAAGATTTTATGAAACTCTTTAATGCATAAAATATGTGGAATTCAGAATTGCATATAATTGTCCAATTTTTTTTTGAAAATCAAGCCGCCGACGACGGCTTCAAACGTATTCTCGCATCTTTCGATAATATTTTTTTATGAAAAACTTCGCCGAAAATTGCTGAAAATCTCTAAAATTCGTTGAGTCCATTGTAATATTTTATACTTTCGACTTCAAAATGATTAACATAAGAAATTGAATGAAATAAAATGAAAACATAAGAAAAAACGCGGACGCGATAAATAATTGCGTAATCGAGCCTGATTTTTTTTAACACGCATCAATACATGATTAAATTATGGTATAGGAAAAAATTATTACATTAATTTCTGCAGACTATTGTTTTACGCTAAGAATACATTCCTTATAAAGCATCGCAGTTACATTACATTGAGAATGTATAGCTTGAAGATAATCAATATCAATAAATCATGATGAAATATTTGACAGTATGTCATTTGAAAATAAATTTATCTCACTTGGTGATTTCGTGAACACCAGGCCCTCGATGAATATATTTATTTTGTGTCTATTCTTTTTCCAACAGATGGGGTTATTCATTTTGATGATTTAAATTTGGAAAATTCGTATTCCTTGAAAGAAGCTTACTGTCAATCCAAACTGGCTAATGTTTTGTTCACCGTAGAATTGACCAGGCGTTTAAAAGGTATTTACGAATGACGAAAATAAATAATAATAAAACAATGCCAAGAAGTAAATATTTTTGAAAAATGTCATGCAAATTCTAATCAAATATATTGTACATAATTAATTTTTTTGTTCACTTTTATATACAGTAGACTCTCTTTAAGCAAACGGTTTTGGAATTTTAGGGGAAGGCGATCAGAGGAAAACGATTACTTAACGAGAGTGCCCCACTTTACAGCAGTTCTTTAGCAGAATTCGTTGTCTTTATTTTTTTTCTAATACGCAGCCCTGTATGCTTGTATATCGGTACGCTTGGTAGTTGATAGTGGGGATAATCTCAATACCCCGTAGGCGCAAAGGATACAAGCGTTTTCATAGGAGTAGTTTACTGTAATAAAAAATAAGTGTATTTTTGTAGTGGATGAAGATTATATTAAACGAATATTTATAGAGGCCAACATCGATGGTATCACAACGTACTCCGTTCATCCTGGCATGGTGAATACTGACATATCGAGAAATATAAATTCATACCTACTTTGCATTATGCAAGTAATGTTGACTCCTTTTACGCCACTGTTTTTAAAAACGTCCGAGCAGGGTGCGCAAACCACGATCTACTGTGCAGTCGCTAAAGAGTGTAGTAAAGAGAGCGGACTTTATTACAAGTGAGTAAAATTTTTAATTTGCTTCATCTTTAATCCTGTTGCGGTTCTAGATTGCAGATAAACGAAGTATAATGAATAAGGGTAAATGTATTTCCAATTTTATTCTTTTAGGGACTGCGCGGTAGCAAACTCGACAAATAAAGTTAATGACACAGAGTTGATGGCCAAGTTGTGGAATGAAAGCATGAAGATGGTGGGTTTAGAACAAGAAAACAATCTTGAAGTATTATTCAAGAAGATTGAGAAGAATGTTTTACAGTCCGTAGATGATACATTAAAAGCTTCTGAAAAAGTCATTTCACCATCAAAGCCCTAATTTCTGTTAAAGAAACAGAAGTTATTAGTATTGATATCAATACAGTGATGAAATACTTTAAATTACAGTGAACGCACGTCTGATATAAAAAAATGGTATCATAAATGAAACATACTCTACCTACAGTTGTAATTGTGACCGTATTATTTTGCTTTCAATGAATATTCTGTATTCCTTGCAAAACTTGTACTTAATCACTAAAATTTAATATACATACGTATATACATTCAATTGATTAATTATAATAAATGCGTGGTTGTAAGGTGAAATGTAAAACGCTCACAAACAAGAAAGTATGGTTCAATAAATTTATTGAGTTAGAAAGTGTTGTACATGAAGTTGAAAACATTTAAAAGGGCCTTGAGTATCAAGACATTCACGTCATATCTACATTAAAAAATATTATTCATATTTTATCCTAATCATAAATCCATTTTTAGTATGGTCTGGAACGAAGTAGAGGTGGAAGAGGAATATCAGCAAGAATGGGTTTGTGTGCTTTTACTACAGATGGGGAGTCAAAGACTGGTGCTGCGATTTCTGGAGCATAAGCGGGTTCCAGAGGTTTAGGTGCAGCAGGGATCTGGGGAAGAGGAACGGGAGGTCCATAGACAGGCTCAGGCTGTTTGGGTGCCTCGGGAATCTCAGGAGCATATACGGGTTCAGGGATTTCTAGGGCGTAGACTGGTTGAGGTAGCTCGGGTGGTTCAGGGATATCAGCAAGAACAACGGGAGGACCATAGACTGGTTCAGGTGCTTGGGGTAACTCAGGGATTTCAGGAGCATAGACAGACTCAGGCAGTTTGGGTGCTTCTGGGATGTCTGCAAGAACAACGGGAGGACCATAGACTGGTGCAGGTGCTTGAGGTAGCTCAGGGATTTCAGGGGCATAGACAGGCTCAGGCAGTTTGGGTGCTTCTGGGATGTCTGCAAGAACAACGGGAGGACCATAGACTGGTGCAGGTGCTTGAGGTA